>CAJQUW010014492.1:0-428325 GCA_907163375.1 Prostheceraeus crozeri
TCCATATATTTTCCATCTTAATCTCTCCTAATTATTCTACAATTGATGAGTAAAAGTGCAGGTCAAACAAAATAATCCATAGATCGAAGTTGACAGATGTCTGCATCGAACAATCAAAAAGCATTAATTGAATTTTTAAATATTGTCATTTTTCAAGAATGTCTTGCGTATCTTACGCGTAGGTAGAGTAAAGATAATAATGAAGCTCCTTCTTAACCATATCGCACTTATAGAAGATAGTTTTGAAATTTCGCTTTCAATTTGTTAATTGGAGGTAGGCTAATTCATAGTCAAAAATACCAATCATTCACATTCATCTATATTCATCTTGTCGGCTCGTCTTTGAAATCTAATCATTTCTTACAGCCTACTCGTTATATGAATTCCGTGAATCTCACAATTTTGAACTCGTGATAAAGGTCCTCAAATGACGGTCTGTGCTGCATGTGATTGCAAGTAAATTGAAAGACTGGTGATGACACTTATGAAACTTATAATGACACGATTGATGCGCTCGCTGCCGGGGCTAAAAACCTTGTGCAGCGTCCAAGCATCGCACCGCATTGATTAAAAATATAACTAAAACATTTATACATACTAATGATTTGTTTGAATTTTATAGGTGCGAGTTGACTCGTCATTGGCAATAAAAGCAAGCCTCTTGTCTACATTGCCAATGACAAGTTAACTCCTGCTTGATTTAATCCATCTGTTAAATAATTTAACGATTTGATGGAATATTTCCTGTCTTTTTTACAAAATCGTAACAATCTTCAAGCTCTTTCTCATGCTACAACAGTCAAAATTGACCATCGCATCCAATGATTCACCATAAGATATTCAGGCCTCGATGGAAGAGTAGCATTCACTTAAATGTAGATGTGTTAAAAAATAGATTCCGCAAACTAAGCTTACTAATGAAAGGTATGATGTGTAGATCCACATTATTGATGCTGTGGATCAATATGCTTATATGTTCGACAATGTGAAAGCCAATGTATGCACACACTGTCGAAGCATCAATCTCATAATAAAACTTGTCAATTCCTGACATGTGCCGGTATGTAAACAATGTAGGTATGTATGTAATGTACCCACACTTGTGTAGGCCTGTGTCAGTAACATCCATAAATCTTATATGCACATTGCAATACACACATTAAATAGCAAAAACCCGTCTACAATCAAATATATTACCTCTAAAGCTTTTCACAGCATGTAGACTTACTAAGCTTTTATTTTTAGTATTCTTTTTCATACAGATCAGTTTTGGAAATGTAAATATATGTTACATAGGATTTAAAAACATATGACTAGACTATTTGGGGCGATCTATGTTAATTTAAATACCGAGTGGCCCAGATGTAACCGAACCCTAATTGAAGTTGAAAGCTATCGAATTTTCGTAGGTGAAAATAATTGACTTAAATCATTATTAAAAGTTAATAGATGGTCTGGACGAAGTTCATTGCTCTCAACTCCGCTTCATGAAATACGGAACCAATTAATATGATTTTAAGGAATTTGTAAAGAGACTTTACTTGCGTGACATAGTATACATTAACCGATTGAGTCATCAACATTGAAACTTCTGTAAACCTTGGGGCTCCACAATTTAGAAGTCAATGGTAATACGGAGCACAAATAAGACATGTTGCTGATATCAATCAAGAATGCATAAAGATCTAACAGCATTATCTTCAATTAAAAGTTTAAAATCGCTTGCATGTATCAGCACACATGTTAGGATGTTCATGCATCCCTAATTGCTATTAGCAATCTGTTTTGGTCGACCTCCTGTATGCATCAAGACATTTATTGTCTGAAAAGAACTTTTGAAAATTTTTTCATGTAAAAGACATGGTATGCATACGACGCTCTTTGACAGTGAAAGAACGTGTTCATGCTGTTAAAAGTTGTTATTTGCCGGGAATTTTGTGAGATTTATGTGACTTAAAGATTTTCCTGAGATTTTGGATCACATGATGATGTCGATGGTGAATGTTTTAATCTAGACGGACGAATAAATCGACATAATTGTGTCTGTTGGTCCGCATCTAATCTACAGCAAAAACTCAATTTATCTTGTGTAGGTATTTGGGGTGCCATTTAGAATTCAGGATTAATCGGTCCATATATATTCGACAAGGAAGTGACAGCCGCATGATACCTAAAAATGCTAGGTGAAAAGTTTCAGCCTTTCATGTCTGAGCGTGAATATAGCATTGATTTACACTTTCAACATGATGGAGTTTCCTGCATTTCCGATGGCATCTCCATGGCCGCTTCCGTGCCACCATGGAACGACGGGGCATTGTCAGCTCAGCAGAATGAGCCGCACTGGCAATGAAACTCCTGACCACGTCCTGTTCGACTGCCCGACCCTGAAACCACACTGCAGCTTTAACAGTTTGGAGAACCCCAACTTGCAGGTGTATTTGAAAAAACTGAACTTTTGACTTCTAGTTCTGGCTTCTTTATACGATTATATAAATGGCATCTCCGTCTGAAAGTGACTTGAGTAGATGGAGAGACCCTCGTCGTCCCGTGGAATGGTCTGCAAGATCCCCAGACCTCAGAACACTATACTTCAACTCCATTTTTACGGGGAGTTATAACTGTATAGTACATAGCGGTTTGCATTTTAGACATTTGTTGCAGTTATTTGTCATACAATTATCCCGTTTCATCATAATCGTTTGGGTTTCATTCGGGTTCGGTTATTTCTGGGCCAATCTGTATAATGAGTGTACCTAATTCAATTGAAATTTTCTCAAAAATGTTTTCATTACATATGATGCATGACCATCATAGCGACTTCAATACCAATGAAGAAGCTCGTGTCAGTAAAGTATATTCCAGCCTTGAAAGCAGTATATTAGTACCTTATAAGTAGCATAAATTATACCAACTATGAGAAATTTGCATGACAAGTAACTAAGAAGATAGAATTGACTGCTGTAGCGACGAGTCAACTCGTCTTGGCAATGGAGACAAATCGCTTTTGACGAGCTAACTCGTCGTTGCATTGAACGTGCTAAATAATAGCAATATTGATTGAGATACAGACTTCAAAATGAAACAGAAAGAATAATCAAGTTTCCCCTGAAGTTTTAATTGAGAGGCTTTGAAGGCAATTATTGCCAGATATTGTTTAAGTCAGTAGCATATTATGTGCCATTAGTGCAGTGTTAATGAATGCAAATGAGAATGAAAGTTAAAATCAGAGACAAAAGACTAGAGAAATCTAAAGATAAGTTGCATGCTGCTGATGCACACTGTTTCCGTGTGCCATAAGATAATTATCACGAACGACACACTGTGATAATGATGAAAAAGAAAGTTGTCTGGTGTAGCATCAGCAACTTCTGATAGAGGAAATGTATAGGCCTACCATGGATTCGTAACTGAATAGGATTGTCTTTGTTTTTTATGACTATTGTGAACCTTTCCGCATTTTCAGTCAAGCTTTCAGAAGGAATATCAAAAGGCACTTTTCTTTTAAATTTAAAAATCGCAGATGTACGTTTTCACCAGGTTGATTTCGACAGGTTTGTACCAGAGAAGGAGCAAAGCCCATTGACTCCATTTGTCAAATACAACAGCTTTAAAAATAATCTCCCTGAAACTGTAGAGTTGATGCAAATCAGCTTGGAATTGAGAATTGTGAATTTTGGGAACCTGTGATGTCGTTAAAAGCGACGACTAATCGTAAAACTTAGTTGTGGTCATAGCGTGGTTGTGATGCTTCGTGGAATTCAAGTCAGAAAATTCAAAATCACTGGTAGATTGATCATCACAGATCAAGTTTTAAATTTTATTCCACAACAGAACGTTTATTGAACTCGCCTTAGGCTGGTGTTTCCTGATTTGAGACGCATGGACACTTCGCGAACTGAGTTACCTCAGAGCTTTTCTTTATGACATATAAATGGCATCCCGTGCATGTAGATACAAAATAAAAACATCCAGTACTTGTAGATGCATTTGCTATTTGTCTATGAGTCTATCAAGACAGTGGAACCTGTAACACCTGTATCTGCCATCTTAAAAATGTATTGACAACAACGTGAGCAACACTCTCGAGCGTCCAATATTAAAGTCTCATGAATTTGTCGATCAGCAACCGGTAGACCGACGTTCTAGTCGTGCCCCACAAAACTTATGAAACAAGATTATACTGTGCAATAGTAATACAAGGTGAAATTGCAACAAAAACATACTAGTGACTCATATCATATTACATTTAATTGTGGAAAGCCACTAACCGTTCTGACGGGTTTTTCCATCCCTGTTGAATATGGCACAGAAATTGAAGATTCACTGAAAATTTTTAATAACGGTTCCTGAAATAGATGTGCAATATGTGAGATTTTTTCATATAATGGATAGAATTCACTGGATAGATATACTCTTAAACAGTGTTTTTTGAGAGGGCCACAATTTCTCTTTCGCTCACTCATCGCCTATTTGCCCACAATCGCACCTTTTACTCGCTCATCTCTCATTTCCTTATCATGACATGATCCATTCGCTCGTTCAATGCTCAAAATTGCCGAAAAATACCACTCGTTCGCGCGCTCATCTCATAAAAGCCTAAGATATCTATGTACACTTTCGTCCTACAAATTGTTTTCATGCTTATGGCTAAATCCATGTTTTAGAGTAATTTTATTTTTTTTAATTGTTAAAAAAATCATAATTTCATTTAATTTGGAATTTGAAACAAGCGATGAAAGTATATTGGATCGTCATACAAATGCATGACTATTAAAATAGCAGTGACACATAATTAGCAAAAGCTGTCTATTCTGATGGTAACATAGCCAAAGAATCATAGAATTCTTTTTAAATGTATAGCAATGAGCAACTATCTGGCTAAATTTATTCTTCTGAAATTAATTCTGAAACGCAAGGGGTGAAATTCGCAATGTGGGCTTAAAATCTTTGAGATGCTCTTTGACAAGCTAGAATGAACTTATATAAACTTGTGATAAAGCAATAGTTGATAATTAGATAACAAATGGATAATTCCTATACACAACAGGAAATGAATTGTGACTTTATTTTGAGCTTTCATCTCTGCTGTTTTGGAGAAATTACCAAAGAGTTGACTATCATGATAGCAATACAAAAGAAAGAATAATATTTTCCAAATCCTTCGAGTCATTGATAGCGCTAGTTTGGAGAGGTAATGTTTTTTAGCTAACTTTGATGAAAATGACACGGTCACGCGTGTGAATATGAGTATTTCCATTTTTTGTGCTTGTCATGTCACAAATTACCAGACACAGAAGGAGAAAAATATCACAATCAATGACATCGATGATGATTTAGTAACAAGATATAAAGGAGTCCACAGTATTTTGCAGATAAAAAATAAACTTGACTTTTTGAAGGCAGCATAAAAATAATACATAAGAAAATTTAATTAATTCCTGCCAAGTATATTCTAACTAGTCATTAATATTGTAGCTCAATTCTAATGATTTTTATTAATCCTACAATGCATTCTGTTAATAATTTAGACAGGTATAAGCAATTAGCAGATCCACATAGCCGTTTTGAAAAAATAAGCTGTTAACTAAATAGACTAAGTTTAGGCAATCACTCTCGATAAATGGGACAAAGAAGCAGAAAAAACTTTCAATTTTTTATGTGAAGATTTGAATAATATTGCTGTTTATGAAATTTACTTGGTAATTTTATTAATTTCCTAGTATTATATTAATATTAGAATCTTTAGTATCATTTTAAGTGTCGTTACAGTATTCAAACACACGAATGATTCACAATAAATTTGATTTATGAATAATACTTGATTTGCAATAACTTGCTGATTTTTGAAAATTATCTTTTAGACTTCAGGAATATTGTCATTGTAAAAGCACTGAATATTTATATTTGTCTATTGCTTGCCGACCTATTTTCTGAGTTGATACTGCATTTACGATATAATGCATGACAGCAAAACAATGTTAGAATGTACTTTGATTGATGGAAGTCGAGAGATAGCTGAAAAAAAATTAAGTTTGAGTCGTTTTATTAGTATTTATTTATTAATCTTCAGCAATTAACATCAGCAATATGCCATATAGCTATTCTCAAGTAAAAAGGAATAATAGTGCACAAGAAATATCAATAAAGAGTCAGAAAGCGTAGTTTTTCAATTGTTTTACTGTGTTATTAAAAATATTCAGAAGATCTTTTAAGGTGTGTATTACACACTTTCAATATTTCAATGCTTCTAATTTTCTGTATTTTTTAAAAATAATTCACCCAATCACTCACTCGCGCAAAAAATAACTGCCCTCTGAATTTTCGATCAAAGAATCTTTTGCTTGATTTGCGCCCATCAAAAATTTGAAAAATGCTGTTTGCTCCCTCAAAAACATTGCTGATAATTATGACTGATAAAAGAAAAGTGTCCGTCGAGTCTAAAACTTTTTTTGCCTCACCCGTGGTATATAGTGAAACAAATATATTGATGAAAAATATAATAAACAAAATGAATTAGCAACTTAGTCCATAATATAATCTATTGTGACCCTACTCTGTCCTTGGATGACATCGACTCGCTTCGGGATTGATTGTATCAAATAATCGATGACTAAGTACCATCCATGGGTTCATTACCACGTACATTACGTTTCAAATCATTCCATACGTCTTCTATCGGATTCAGGCTAGGAGAGCAAGCCAGCGATGACATCGTTCGAAAACCTAGCTGATATTTAACCATTCCACTCTCAAATTATTTTCAAAATTAAAGCTTTCTGAATACATTCAGTTCAAGCCAGCGTTCTAGGCATCTCGCGAGGTTGGGAGTGGTGCCATTAGAACTGCATTGATCTCCTCTTTTGCCGCCATGGGGTCCCAAAAGATGCGGGTCGAAATGTCCTCAAAAGGACACAATGTGCATGAAAGGGTTGAATGAATTAAGTGCATAAAGTATCAAGTCAATTGGTCAATGTTCATTCCCTAAACATCCTCAAAACGCCTAGAATTCATAATATTTTGCTATGCGAGAAGCTGAGAGCGGTCATTTGTCCAAATGCCAACCCAAATCAGAATGGACGATGCAAAATTCAAATGTCGTGGAACTGGCTTGTCAGATTCAATTCGAAGTGTCAATCGTGTCACGACCTATCAGCCGAACTGAGACTTCATCTGAGTAGACAATGCGATTCCATTGATGTCACCAATGGCAATGACTCATCGCTCATCTTGAATCAATAACTTGGTCGCACAATTCGGACAATTTTTTAAGATGGTCGTCTGCGGCTTTATGTCCTGATTCAATCTTACATTCTTCATCCATTTTTATTAAACTCTGAAACATAATTTACATTTTATAAAACAAAGAGCAATCCAGTGATTTCCAAGTCCTTTTTCCCCAAAGCATAAATAGTAACTGAAAACCGATAAAAAACTTTAATAAAACATCTTCCAGGTCACTTATGATGTCATTATGATCTAAATATTATAGTGGTCAGCTAACAACGTTCTGCAAGTGAATTTCTCCCACTGCAAGTCGATCTAATTTTTGAAAAATAGAGAGACTGAAGATATTTACCAAAATGGTGTGATCCCTGTCGATGAAATGAAGGTTGCTTGGCGTTTTCCTGAACAACAGACTGCCATGGAATTCCCAAATTAATTATATCTGTAAGGTTGCATCACAGCGGTTTTATGCATTGAGAATTTTGAAACCTGTCTTCACGACTGATCAACTTATCACAGTTTACAATGGCATTATCCGTTCTATTCTTACGTTTGCTTATCCTGCCTTTGTCAAGCTTCCGAAAGCTCTCGAACTTGTGATTGAAGGAGTTCAACGACGGTATCATCGACGCATTTGCGGCTTTTCTCGGTTTGACCAGTGCTCCCAGGCTCCTGTGGTCTATTTGCGAACTTAACCTCCCGCAGTGAGGCTGCTGCGAGACGTCTTCTCTTGTATGCAGCAGTAAATTGTGAACACACTCTTTCTCCTACAATTCCTTATTATTCAGAGCGGTCAATAAGGTTTATCATGCATCTGTGTCGACCACACGTTTTTTGAATTCATTCGTACCCTTCACCACTGCTCTCATATCTAATTGTTTATCTCACTTATAGCAGAAAACTGTGATTTTCAATTCGAAAAATAGCCTATATATTTACTAACTTGCTTACTTACGTTAAACTCAATATTTTTCAATTGGAGGAACTCGTTAAAAGTCTTAATTAAACATTTTGTGCTTCAGAGGTATGTTTTGATACTGAATTATGCAATAATCTGTCAGATTCTTGGGAATCATTTCGAAAACGACAGCTCGCCATAATTCAGTCGCTGTCGGCTGCAACACTACAGAAATTGCGATCAACTAAATATCAATTAAAGATGGGAGCTAATCTGTAATTTCAAAAATGACATCGATTAGGATAGCTGTCAAGAAATGACCTGACAAAGTGACAAGGAAATCTGTGATCATCACCCCCATTTCGTAATACTGAGTACATAATAGCTTGCATTCCATTATATCAATAATTGTACATTCTGTAGAATGCATTGGGCATTCCAAATACACCATACCGTTTCAGCGATATAACCTAAAGGTCAGCTTCGTTTGACATTTGTCATGTCGCTTCATCTCTATGATACATTTGGTTAGTATCGTCCGCATGTCGCAGCTATAATACATACATTATGACATGCCACTGGCGAAGCCCTTTAAGTGGGTGAATATATCGCATATGCCTAAAAAATCAATATTATTCTGATCACATGTTTTTCAGCAGAGTGAGAGACATGCGTCGGTCAGCTACTGGTCGACGTTCGCCTTTACTTACCTACTCTAACTTTTTTGAGAATTTACCGTTATTTATTGATGTGGAGTGAGAGAGGGAAATAATACTTTTAATTAGTGACGTCTCATTTTCTTCGCTAGTTATTTTCTTTTGAGGAATGAGCAGAATGCAAGACATACTTCAATCATTAACCCTTTAAGTCCGGCAGACTAGCGATGCTCGTAACAAGGGGTGCGGCGGACGAGCAGTACTCGTCATTGCTTAGTGCTATGACGAGACTATGATTTAGAGGGGCTTCGGAATAGAAAGTTGCATTTCTTTGCTAGCCGGTATGGTGCAATGAAACAATGAGTCATTGCGCGTACACTTTAGCACGTGACTTGTTGCTTTGTCTGATGACTATTTTGTAGCTGACTTCATTGATTTATGGGAACAGTAAATGAATATATTGTCGCAAACATATCATTCATCGTTGTCATGGCTAGCCGACCACGACGAACAGAAGTATACCTGTCAAAAAGTCTGATTATTAGTACGACAGACAGAACAAGTTTCTGCAGGGAACGAGGCCGAAATGATGATTCACAGAATGATGTACACCCTATCTCTATTCCGAATCTGCACGTCTGCCGAGTTCTAGAGAATTCCTCTTCTTGTCAGAAAGGATCAAATAAAAACACATGTTAATCCAGTGGCACGCAGATTGAAGTTTTGGTTAAAATGAATTTCTTATGTTTTCTCCTATCAACTGAAAAGTATTAAGTCTTGAGTCATAATTTTTGTCATGGAATGTCTTCAAGTCATTTCCTTTCATGTTCATGTACCCTTGTATATAAAGCTAAACACATTTAGATTTGGCGAGCCTCTTAATGTCGGCAAACACAGACATTTTGAGCAATTTTATCCACATTCAACCACATTCTTACAGACATTGTCGATCAGAAGCATGATAATAGCACATACACATCATAAGAAATGACTTGAAGACATTCCATGTCAAAAATTATGACTCAAGACTTCATACTTTTCAGTTGATAAGAGAAAACAAAAAAAAATCATTTTAACCAAAACGTCAATCTGCGTGCCATTGGATTAACATGTGTTTTTCTTTGATCCTTTCTGACAGGAAGAGGAACTCACTAGAACTCGGCAAACCTACAGATTCGGAATAGAAATAGGGTATACATCATTCTATGAAAGTCTAATTTTCGGCCTCGTTCCCTGCAGAAACTCGTTCTGGCTGCCGGACTATATGGTGGAGATATATCATATGCTTCAAATGTCGACAGTGCATAGAGAACCACTTTACAGGGGACAGAGTGTGAATGGACTACTATGATTGAGAAATATAACATAGCCATGAATGGTGCTGATAAGATAGCTCACATATTTGCAGCTGTAAAGATCCACAGAAAGGCATTTGTCTGGGGGAAGAAGCTGCTCTTTCAATTTTTACAATGTTTGGGTGTTGTAAATGGTTTCATTCTAGCAAAGAAAGACATTTCAGTCATCATGCGTAATAAGAATTTGGCTGAATGCCAACTTCTGGCTGATCATCTTCTTCACCTTAGTCAACCAAGAAATCTACGACGACCACCTATTCAGCACTCTCTCAGGAGGATGCCCTCCACTCTCCGACACCGAGCCCTACAAAGCCTTGCAAGAGGTGTAGGTGGCAAGCAGCCCCAGGGTCTTTGATGCATTTGTGTCAGTGCATCAAGGTACTTTTGACATCAGTGCCCAATAATCCAGGCCTTCGCTTGGGCGATTGTTTTTATTCCTACCTTGCAACTCTCTAACTGTGTAACACGTATTTCCTATTTTTATGCCTAAAAATTGGATCTTTGGATAGAAACATTCTTCGTTTTTTCTTTAGCCGGAACAGAGATCTGCATATGAATGTATGGCCGGGCTTAAAGGGTAAAGTGGTTGACATTTTCTTCTCCGCTCTCCTAAGTTTTGGCAATTTCTTCCATTTGTTGCTCTCGTAGAATGAAATGATTGATCCGATCGGCCATAAATCATATCCATAATGGGATAGTCCTTAACCATATTGGAAATTTAAGTGCTATGTAAATGCCGCTTTTTAGGATTCTAGGCAGTATATGGCAAATACATAAGTAGTATAAGTACACAAGTACATAAGTGTAAAAGTAATCAGACAAGTTGTTCATCTCCTTAGTAATCACATTTGAAGTTAATTAGAACCAAGAATACCATTTCACATATACTTTAGAGTGATTACTTTGGGAGAAAATGGGCTACTGTGAACAATAGTGGACCCAAAACAAAGGCAGTTTCCTTGCCATACAAAATGCACTTTTCATCATTCAAATATTTATGCTGTAGAATGCTCTCAAATGCGGATCTCTGTTTTAGCATGATCGATGACTCTTTTATTCGCATGATTCGCATGCTAGAATGATCATCTAGAATATTCCTCATTTTAAGTCTAATATTGCGATTATAGCGAAAGCGACCTGAACGGCTATTGGTAGAGTGTTCTCTGACGTGGCTATTGGTGGACTACTTCTCAATTGTTGCTGTGTTACTGTGCTGAATACCTACCAGCTTGCATGTTATGAAGCGTTGTTGTAGAATAGTAGATGACAACTGAAATCTATTCGGGTTCACAATACTGATGGTCACGGTTGAAGCATGACTAATCGGTCAACTGATGATGAATTAACCGGTTAACCAACGCTTTAAAACATTGTCTCGATATTATTAATCTCACTTTGGAATTTCCTACAATATAGTCCTATTTGAGCATTTGATAATTTAGCATGTTTTTTCAATATGCTCATATTTCAGCAGGTTGAGCTAAGGAATTTGAAATTATGTATAGCCATCAGTTATCAATAGTGCGCATCACATTTAATTTAGTTCCTAGTGCCTACATCAATTGCCTGAATAGTATTCATGCAGATTTAACTGTTTCTCTAAATGTTCTCCATTTTCAACGTATATCGACTGTATGTCTACGTGATCAAGACAGATCAGGTGAAGCATCTCATTTGTATCTAATAAAGTCGCTTAGGAGGAAGCTTGATTACGATAATTTTGGATAATGTAAGTTATTAAAAATTTCTTCATATCGGCCAGCTTAACCTGCTTATCCGGGTCAAATCAATCTTATGCCCACTCAAATTTATCTTATACCCTCTCAAGTTAATCTTTTGACCTCTCAAATTTATCTTTTTACCAATCGAAAATAGTGACTCTTAAAACATATTTCCTTACTTAATACAACATAGCAGTTACAGGAATGTACTAAACGCAGTCGATCTGTCAGTTCATAACTGTACAGTAAACAGGGACGCCGGCACGAATTTTGGGCAGGTGTGGTGTTGCAACTTCTTATGTCTGAATCCGTCTCTGGAATTTGCTGACGCGTTACCATTATAGATTATTCCCATTGCTGTTTTAACTTTTATGCCACGGCGACTTCTTTCCAATCACCACCTTCTTCAGCTGTAAGTTTAACACGTTTTTGGCAGTAATAAAAGACAACAGATTCGATATTAGTTGTCAAAATGTGCAAAAAACATGTCTATGTTCTCTACTGATTTGAGCATAGAAGTATGCAGCATTTGAATTCTTAATTTCTATGGATTTGAAAAGTCAATTTTCATTACTTATAAGCTCTGAAATGCTCATGCTATTAACAAAACCACATCAGAGAGGACATCAACAAAAAAGACAATTGGTTCGATATTTGATGTCAAAATATGATATTTATACTGCATATAGTGTACATAAAAATGCCGTGCGCATACTCCAGTTCACTATAACCATAGCGTGTGATCCCGTAGCAATATAAGATTATAATGTCATATGAAAATTGCTTACTGTACAGTTATGAAGTGGACAGATCGACAGCGTTTAGTACATTCCTGTAACCATTATATTATATTAAGTAGGGAAATATGTTTTAGGAGTCACTACTTTCAATTGGGAGAAAGATTAATTTGACCGGGAAAAGGTGAATAACTGTTTTCGTCAAAATCTTCATCAGATATAGTTTAAAGTAGTTTAACAGAATGTTTAACAAGTCGTTGAAATATAGGAGCCGGATGCTCATTGCTGTTTCTTCTTTTAGTCTCATCCTCTTGCCGGAAAATCTGTTTCCAAATTTGCACAAAAAGATCTATCTGAACTCGCAGATGTTGTAAAGTTATATAACATCTAACTTTGTAAAGACTTTATGGCTGGTAGAGACCAAGCTTGTGTCAATTATTCATGAAATGTAATTGATCACAGTTACTAATTACATTTCTATCAATGTAATAGATTACAATTACAAATTGATCCGTTTTTCTTCCATTCAGGAATGTGGAGTCGGAGTCCTGGAGTCATATCATTTTTGCTGGAGTCGGAGTCCTATCAAATCATAGGACTCCGGACTCCGGCCTATAGCTAGACCCGAAATATAATACAAGTAAATTATTTATTCTCGTGCATAGCTGTCACTGTCTTGATGTCAACTTTCTCAGTCAAACAAAAGTACAGAGACACTGCAGTGTATGCAAGGCTTGCAATAGTTGAGGGAATGAACCGTGATAGTGAAAAAGGATTGTCTTTTCACTCGGTGATTTAGTAGAGAAGACAAGCCATCCTAGCCTCATTACACTTACGCACCAAAGGTCACATCTGAGGCAAAAATGAAATACTAGTTTGTTTGAGATCATTACTTCTTTCCCTCACGCAAATCGTGTTTGATGGCTCCTCCAAAGCGCATATTAAAATCGAAAGTAAGCTCATATGTTTTGGAGAAGGATGGGGGATTTTCCTGCCTGGTAGAGACTGGAGAAAAACCGTGTGAAGCACGCATCAACAAGATGGGAGGAGCAGAGTCGCATGCATCCAACTTAAAGTGACATTTGATAAACATTCATCGAAACTGATTGATAATTAATACAGCAATGATCATTGAAGATAGGTTCAGGTAAGTCTATAATGATCTATGATGTAGGCTACCAGCTTTTTTTTAAAAAAACTAGGCTATTTATACTTGCCACCCGGATTCGAAGTCCTATGGAAATGATACGACTGTGCATCCCTGTTTCAATTACATTTCTATTTTTCTATAATTACTTGAGATAACTGCCGGTTCTTAATTCAGATTTTTGCAGTACGTTTCTTCTTAAATTTCTTTTTTAAAGAAGTTGCTGGTAGTTGAACCTCTGGTGCGTATCTGATATCACAATGTCGCATATCATTATTAAATTTATTGCAACGCATTGTCGGCGAGGGAAATAAAGTAATTTGTATATTGCATGTTAAATGAATGTTTAACAGTGTTGACTACAAAGTAATTGCAATTACTTCTCAATTACATGGCTGAAAATGTAATTGATTACATTTACTAATTGCAGTAAATCGCAATTACAATTACAACACAAGTCTGGTAGAAGCAACCCTAGAAAACTATTGACGTTCGTTTTCCACCATTGCATTGGATCACATGAAATCGGAGAAGCAGGGAGCTTCACTCAGTCATTGAACTCATTCGTGTGGGATTGAGATTTACTTGTATTTTGTAATGCTTCCTTTCCGAATAGCTGAACTTCGTCAATTTGCTCAATGCAGTAGCATCAGAAATATTTGGCGAAGACAGTGTCCCTTCAAGCTGCAAGACAACAATGTGTGAAAAGTGCATGATGTTATCAACTATGCAGTCAAAACGTACTTTCAGTTGCGCTGAAGATATCTATTTCACTGTATATGCAGTAAGCCGCACAACCAAGCATAGCGATCAGAACAGTGATCACATACAAGGCAGACAATAAGACACTAGAGACATCACACAATACAGTGGAATGATAGCTGAGTAGCGAAGGACTCAAGACTAAGATATATACGCCTACAGCAACTTGGTCGCAAATTATGGCCTCTTGAATCCGAGGAGCTAAAATAAAGTAACATTTGTAGGACTCGCAAAATGTTTTCAAATTCAACAGGACTATGTAAATTGAACCGGCTAGCCCCGCACATCACTAGTTCACAATTGTTTACAAGGGGCCCTTTGTATCTTGAACACATAGGGTCCAACTTGTTCACAACCGCGAAAATCTTGCTAATTGACTTGTATTCCTTTCACAAATCAATCCTGTCAATCTCCCCTGTACTCATAAGCAACTTCTTAGCACATTCGTAATGGCATCGTAATTTCCAGTCACTAAGGAGATTTGTAGCCCGGTAAAAATTCAAAGATCTGTGGAAATGGGTGATTTTAACTGTTGGATTGCTATGGTATGAAGATATGCCCCCTATCTCGATGCGCTTCGGAGGTCAGTATGGATAGAGTTTAGATAATCTAAATTTATGCAGTATTTCACACAAGTGTTTTTGAAGAAACTGCACAGCAAAGGGCCAAGATAAATAGGGATTACTTAGAAGTGAAAAGGGGACATGAGACCACGCGTCAGTCTGTGAAATTGGTGTGGAACTTATTTCTGATACGGATATTCGGATTAGGCAATTTTTATCTTAGTAAGACCTAAGTTTGTTATTTTCGGATTGGAATTTTTTTGCGTCTTTTAGAAGCATGCTACACCTGTCTAAGTTAAAAATATTTGATTCTTCTATCGAAAATCTTTTACTCGAAATGCAAAATGATTAAAAACAATGGCAACTTACTAAGTGGGCAAAAAGAAATTCTCAATGCCTTGCTGAGATTAAAGAAATAGTCGTTCATCGTTTGCGGTTTGCTGTGAATTCTTTCAAAGTGCTTCAATCTCCACGATTCCTTCAGATTCAAAGAATGCAGACAAATGAACTCAGATCGCTGCGCAAAAGTTTTCTGGATAAAATTGGTCCATCCGATCATTATCACAAAATATGGCACACGCCCGAAAAGACGTTCACAAACTTCTCTGGAGTACTTGATGTGGTCTGTGTCTCTTGGTCTAGGTGTCTCTTTGCTATTAGTGCGAGAGTTACTTAGTTTTCTTCCCTAAATTCACGCACGAGCTATTCTTGTTATTTTTAATTTGTATATTGTCACCCAACATCAGTAAAATGACTTCTCTTAAGCTATACTTCCAGTAGTATCATATCGCAACATCGCATCCGTCAACATCGCAAATTCCATTTGTTTATGTAGATCCATGTACTTCCGAGTTTGGTACACTTGCCAACGTAATGGTCAAACATTAATTTAATCACCCAAAATGAGATTTTTCATTTTCATGATTATGATTTCACTTTTAACACTATTGTTACTGAACATTTTTATCCCCTGAATACCTTTTATCATTAATATCAATTAATTAGGCTGAATTACGTAGAAGTATAGAATCGGAATCATTATGGAATTATTTCATAATAAATAAGTGATATTTCATGTTTTCGAGCTTTTGTCAGACTATTTTTCTGGGCAAGGTTAATGACCAAGGACAAACACACATTCCACAACCCTTAAATTTATACATTTCATGTGCTAACAACTGCAATTTGTACATGACACAAAGTTACTTTTGAATTTGATGTCGTACATGTACCGCACGTAAGTTTCTTGCATGACATACAAATGAACACTGCAGCATTACCACACGATCAGCCATGGCACTTAAGTCTCTTTGAAGCAAAGTGTTTAAATATGTTCTTATATACTTACTTTGCTTTGAAGTGACTCTTTGAGGTATACCTGAAGAAATATTGTTTTCAACATTTCTCTCAGCAGCACACAACGAGCGCAATTTCTCTATAAGATCCAACAGAAATTATCTACGAGAGATAAAGATATGAGAGAACAAAACTCGATCGTTGATAACGCTGATATTGAGCACATTGGCCAACACCCAAAGGCCATCTCTTCGATGCGGTGTGGGTACCGTAAAGTCTAAGGATGTGGTCAACATAGTCAAAAGAGTTTTATTATAAAACAAAAACATGTGGGTTTTTACGACCGTGCACTTTCTTCAATCTCTGGCACTGAATGCAACGTTGACAATAGACAGACGGACTTATTATGTTTGGTTTGATAATTGACAAACAATGCTTTTGCTGTATCATTCCAAAAACGAAACTTCTATGCAGGGATGCGGAGTCCTATCATCTTGATAGGACTCCGACCCCGGGGGTTGATAGGACTTCGAATCCGACTACGGGTGGCAAGTATATAAAGCCTAGTTTTTTTAAATAAGCTGGTAACCTACATCATAGATCATTATAGGCTTACCTGAACCTATTTTTAGATATCATTGTTGCATTAATTATTATCAATCAGTTTCGATGAAAGTTTATCAGATGTCACTTTAAGTTGGATGCATGCGACTCTGCTCCTCCCATCTTGTTGATGCGTGCTTCACACGGTTTTTCTCCAGTCTCTACCAGGCAGGAAAATCCCCCATCCTTCTCCAAAACATATGAGCTTACTTTCGATTTTAATATGCGCTTTGGAGGAGCCATCAAACACGATTTGCGTGAGGGAAAGAAGTAATGATCTCAAACAAACTAGTATTTCATTTTTGCCTCAGATGTGACCTTTGGTGCGTAAGTGTAATGAGGCTAGGATGGCTTGTCTTCTCTACTAAATCACCGAGTGAAAAGACAATCCTTTTTCACTATCACGGTTCATTCCCTCAACTATTGCAAGCCTTGCATACACTGCAGTGTCTCTGTACTTTTGTTTGACTGAGAAAGTTGACATCAAGACAGTGACAGCTATGCACGAGAATAAATAATTTACTTGTATTATATTTCGGGTCTAGCTATAGGCCGGAGTCCGGAGTCCTATGATTTGATAGGACTCCGACTCCAGCAAAAATGATATGACTCCAGGACTCCGACTCCGCATCCCTGCTTCTATGAATGTTCTTCTTCATTGTACTCGTCATGGCCTCAGAAAGCTCGCGTCGATTTTTTCGCATGGTACCGACTATAAATGTGTAGTTAATGTGTTGGACAAGCCAGGTTCTCTGCGCTAGCGGTAGACTAGAAAAAATGTTGTCACAGTATACGTTGTAGCCACGACCTCGAATAGGCTGGATGAGTTTCAAAACAACTGATTCTGCCAGCGGTATGTCACCCCTCTCTTGACGCTCTTGTGCTCCAGGGTATGGAATGATATTTATCACATACTTCTGTCCACCTCTACAAGCATGAGTTTGTATACATATTTGCAAGATGTGGAGATATACATCTCACACCATAGACTTCTGATATTTTGACGGTGTCATATAGGACACGGCAGTAAGTCTAGGGGTATGCAACTTTGATTGATTAGTATTCCAAGACTAAATACAGTAGTAATATTAAATTCAAATGCAAGGAACATACTTCAAAAACCCGGGTATGAAAAGTCAAGAAGGCTAAACGTGCACATATGTAGGAAAGAAAAAATGAAGCTATGATTCTAACAGTAGATGTCCTATGGGACACCTCAGTAATTCTAGTGTTTTAAGGCAGGCATCTTCCAAAGAAGGCAGAAATGTGATATTCCTTGTATTCCTCGTTAGCTTGCCCTAATTGCTCTTAAAGATAATGGAAACGTTATGACAACCGATGTGATTGTTTAGATAAACAAACAGACTGTCATAATCATAAAATGATATTCACAGAATTTATTATAGGTACAGCCTAGGCTGACCTAAGTGTTATGATATGTGGAGATTTTAACAATTTTGATTCCGCGATGTTTGAACAGCAGTTTTCATTTCATAATTGTGTGAAATCCCCTACACCATGTGTCTCAATATTGGATCAAATTTGGATAAATAGTGAAATATGTGACCACTATGTCGGAGAAGCAGTCATCGGCCCACCCTTGGGATCATCGAACCATAACAGTGTCATCCTTTACGGTAAAAATAGTAACAATGAAGTCCAAAAGGTTGTGAAATTGTGGGATTATCGACAATCAAATATTGATCGATTCATATATTTGTTATCAATTACTGACTTTGATTCGGCTATGGACAGTAAATATGTTGATGATATGTGCACTGCCTTCTATCAGCATCATCCCATATAAATATGTGGTATTGACGAAAAATGACAAACCCTGGGTAACTCCATTACTAAAAGGTCTCATTGATGAACGATGTTGTGCATTTAGACAAAAGAAATGGTACTTGTATGAACATGATAAAACCAAAGTTAAAAGTGAAATAAAGAAGGTAAAATTTAATTGGGCTAAAAGACTTTCGACTTCGACGAAACATGTTTGGAAAGTCGTTAACGATGTTCGTGGATCGAAGACTGCTCATGACTATGAAGCGCTTATCAAGAAATACGGAAACGTGCAGAAATTGCTGACAACTATACAGGCAGAATTTGACAATAATTTCAACCGACAGGATGATGTCGCTCTGCTAGACTTTGAAGATGAAGAATGGGAACCAGACTTTACTGCTCATGATGTCTACCTCGCACTTTCACAGTTAAATAGAAATAAATCTTCCGGAAGTGATGGTGTACCGGCGCGTGAAGGAGCGTTCTGGTTGTCGGCTCCTATTTATATAGCATTTTCAAAACTTCTGTTTTGTCAAGACGATTCCCTACGCTGTGGAAATTATCGGATGTCATTCCCATCCCTAAACGAAGAAACCCATCTGCCCAAGACTTTCGACCAATCTCGCTAACACCTCTGGTCAGCAAGATTTTGGAGCGATTTGTTCTGAACACTGTTTTATAAAAGTTAATATCGTTATATGGAGCGCATCAGTATGCTTTCCGCTCCTTTGGTTCCACCGACAGTGCACTTATAAAAATCCATGACAGTGTTACTTCATACTTAGAAATGCCCAGAGTTATTGCTGTTAGAATGACGTGTCTAGATCTGTCAAAGGCTTTCGATAAGATTCTCCATAATGTTCTTTTGAATTATTTGATTTTAGAGGATGTAAATCGTGGATTTATCTTGTGGCTGAAGAGGTACTTGTCTGATAGATCTCAGCGTTTAAGATTGAATGGCATCCTTGGGTCTCTTTGCCCAGTACCTTCTGGAGTCCCGCAAGGGTCCATTTTGAGCCCCTTTCTCTTTGCTTGTTTTATGGGGTCTCTGCAGGTATCTTCCGAGTCAAAGATCGTGCTTTATGCAGATGACATAACTCTTGTTGAGCCTGTGTTTGATGATTTGAATCCCAACAATTTATGTGCTGTAATTGATTGGATTAACTCTAGTAAACTGTTACTGAATTTGACCAAGTCGAAGCAAATGATTTTTCGACGCAATATCGCTGGATGTGTAGAGTATCAAAATGTTCCACTTGTTAATCAATTAAAGATTTTGGGTGTTCATTGGACTGACGAAATGAAATGGAACTACCATTTTGATGAAATTTTTAAGCTGGCGTCTCAGCGTTTATATGTGATTAGAGTACTCAAGTCTGTTATTTCTAGACATCAGCTTATTGTTGTATATAAATCTCTCATTATGTCTGTGTTATTGTATGCCTCACCCCTGTTTTTCTATCTTCCTAAAGAGATTGAGGATAAATTAGATAAGTTTCATAAACGTAGCCATCGTCTAATTTGTGGCAGTGACTACTCGTGTGTCGATTTCCCATGTATAAATTTTGTCAGGCGAGATCGTTGTATCAAGTATTTTAGAAATTGTGAAAGTGTAGCAACGCACCCCCTGCATGATATCATTCCGAAGCGGTTACCACTTAGCGGTCGTTTATGTATACCCGATGTTAGGACATCAAGACGTTTGCATTCTTTCATTCCCTGGGCGTATATCATCATGAACAATATCCATTGTGATTGAATTGTGATTATTTTGTATAGTTTGTATGATTGTGATATTTTCAATGACTCATTCTGCTAATTTTTTTTTTGACAACCCCATCTGACTTATATGTGAATGTCAATTCTTGTATTGCATGATTTTCATTCTGAGAATAAACATCTACTTACTTACTTACTAACGCGATTTTAGCAATTTGATTTTTCTTAAAATTCTAGTAGCATCTACCTACTTACATGTAGATCGGTGTCTGACCTATCAGTTGAAATTGACATCAACAAACAAATATTGTTCATTCTACAGGTTTTGTCGGCCATCAACGGCACTTACCAGGACAATAGCGACAATGTTAGTTCAACAACGGCAAGTGTCAATTTATAGCGGCAATTCCAAGTCAAAAGTAGAATTTTTCACTTCAACAGCGGCAAAAAACAATCGATTAGCGACATTTTTAGATCAAACGTACAATTTTTCAATTCAACAACAATTTCAAGTGCAGAAAGGACTGAAATACAATTTTATAAAAATATTTGAATTTAATTTTTTTGGATTTCTTTCATTGATACATTTTTTCATATTCCTCTGTGTTCATTTATGTTATTAGATCGCCTGATTGTGATTTTACTATTTACATATTGTCTGCATCCATAGTTTTAACTTGCTTAACCTGCATCAATTGAAACTGCTCTAACTTATGCATTTAAGCAATCTATATTATCCCTTCATTTTTACATGAAAGTTTTCATATCTGTAAACTTCTTGCATGTCTAGTCCCTGATTTTGTTTCAAAAGCAATGCAATAATCTCAGTTTTCACTTTTGCATGTGAATGCGACATTTCTGCTGCTTTATAAACGTATGATGAAGTTAAAGGTTTTATCGGCCATCAACGGCACTTATCAGGGCAATAACGGCATTATCAGTTCAACGGCGGCAAGTGTGAATTTATAGCGGCAATTCCAAGTCAATGGCAAACTTTTTCAGTAATTCTTTCAGTCGCATTTTCAATCGATTAGCGACATTTTCAGATCAAAGGCAGAATTTTTCACTTCAACAGCGTCCATTCCAGTTCGCTTGTAGATTTCATTCCGCTCAATTGACTGACCTTATGCGCAACAGGGATGCAGAGTCATTTGATAGGACACCGACTCCGACTCCGGTGGTTGATAGGACTCCGACTCCGGATGGCAAGCATATAAAGCCTAGTTTTTAAAAAAACTGGCAACCTACATTATAGATAATTATAGGCTTACCTGAACCTATTTTTAGAGATCTTTGTTGTATTAATTATCAATCATTTGCGATGAAAGTTTATCAGATGTCACTTTAAGTTGGATGCGCCCGCCTCCTCCCATCTTGTTGATATCTGCTTCACACGGCTTCTCTCCAGTCTCTATCAGGCAGAAAATCCCCTCTCTCCAAAAATATGAATGCACTTTCGATTTTAATATGCGCTTTGGAGGAGCTATCACACACTATTAATGTGAGGGTAAGAAGTAATGTTCTCAAACAAACTAGTATTTCATTTTTGTCTCTGATGTGACCTTTGGTGCGCAGGTGTGATCGAGGCTAGGAAGACAATTATCTTCTCTACTAAATCACCGAGTGAAAAGACAATCCTTTTTCACGATCACGGTTCATTCCCTCAACCATTGCAAGCTTTGCATGCACTGCTGTCTTTGTACTTTTGCTTGACTGAGAAAGTTGACATCAAGACAGTGACAGCTATATGTTCGAGGATAAATAATTTGTTTGTATCATATTTCGCGTCTAGCTATAGGATATATATATATCAAATATATATATCATTTTTATATGATTTGATAGGACTCCGACTTCAGCGAAACTGATAGGACTCCAGGACTCCGACTGCGCATCCCTGCTGCGTAATGCAGCGATCGTGAATATCCGTAGATGATAAACAAAGAATCATTTCAGATTACTTTGAGATCGCTCGCGTCTTAGGGACTACAGCTGGAACCGCATGGTCCATTGTCCGACGGTACCAAATCCTTAGCTCAGCATCTTGGGTTCGAGCAAGATCGCACAACGAAAGATTGACAGGAAATGACTGACACATGCGTTAGTTCCACAACAGCACACAATGCGAAAAGTCAGATTTCTATGGATAAAGCTGCCAGTTGAAATAGACACTGTGCAATAAGATTTCTGGTAAGTAGATATTGAACCAACTCACAGCAGATCATATTTAGCGTTGATCTGCCGAGATGACATGGTTCGATAGAAACCAAAACAATTAGCAGGAATTCTGTGAATATCACTTTTGTGCGCAAAAAAGCATGTTTGCTAAACTGCAACAGTAAAACTCGTTGTCATGACGCTTTCATTAACTTAAGCAGAAAGCTAACCAAGCGAGGCATTGCCAGAAGTATTGTATTTCTAACTGCTGTGGTAAATATCTAGCCTCTGAAGTGCAATAATAATCATAAAAATGGCAAATCTCATTTTGAGTTATTAAATGAATCCTAGATCACTAAGTTATTAAGTGGACCAAACTCGGAAGTGCATGGCTCCACCTAAACAGTTGGAGGTCTCCAAGACTACTTGAAGTACAACTGAAGAACTATCGTTATACCGATGCTGGGTGACAATAATCTACAAATTAAAAATTATAAGAAGCTCGAATTTAGGAAGAGAGCGTCAGTAGCTCTCATACTATATGATTCAATAAGTATTGCTTTACTGGTCATATACATTCCTCCGAATTTGAATAGCTCCAATTATCAGCAAGTGAATGATTTTATCATCTATGTTTGCGATTCATTGTCATCTTTTGAACTCATGATTGTTGGAGACCTAAATAGATTCCCTACAAACTGTATTGAGGGAAGTTTGAATTTTAAGCAAGTAGTCAACTGTCCTACACGGAAAGGTAATATTCTTGATAAAATCCTTCTGTCTGACTCTGTCCTTTCATCCTACTATTGTAAAGCATGTCCTGTATGTCTCAACTCCCCTATCAAAGTAGGACCCCCAATTGGAGGTTCTGATCACGGTACTGTTACGTTGAGACTTTGCAATAATGTCATGCAGAAAGCTACGGAAAATTTTATTTTGCTAAAGTCTATGATTTTCGTGATAGTCATGTTGCCAAATTTTGTCATTCATTAGATGCCTTTCCTTGGCAAAGATTCTATGGAATGGATGTTCCCTTCAAAGAAAAATGTAATATTTTTTACAGCATTTTGCACAATGCTATGGAAAACATCCCACAACAAACTGTAAGAATGTCCGGTCGAGAGAAACCATGGATCACACCTAGATTGAAAATGATGATAAACCTCCGCTATGATGCCTACAGGAAAGGCAATTTTGATTTGTATTATCACTATAAAGAGAAAGTCACAAGCGAAATGAAGTGCGCAAAAAGGAAATGGATTGAAAGCCTAAACGGTAAACCAAATGGATTATGGAAAGTACTCAGTGCAACGAATAATATCAAATCAAATAGTCTTTCAATTTCAAATGATGCAGCAGAGACTATCAATGCTAGTTTTGCATCGAACTTCTCCCCTCCTCCTAACTGGCCTGATATTTTGCGAAGAGTTGAAGAAAAGGCTGAAGCAAAGGAATGGAAAACTGATATCTCTGTTGAAAGAACCTATGCCTTACTCCAAAAATTGAAAGCAAACCAGTCCTCCGGTAGTGATGACATCCCGCCATTCCTAGTAAAAGCTGCCTGCGATGTCTTAGCTGCTCCGCTCACCCATCTTATCACCCTATCCTTCGAATCCAAGTCAGTGCCCGATGCCTGGAAAATTGCTAGAGTAAATCCAATCCCCAAAAAGAAACATAATGAATTCCGGCCTATATCGGTCTTACCTGCATTCTCAAAAGTCCTCGAACAATATGTAATTGATTCGATCAAGCCATCTCTCATTGACGCATACGGTACCGACCAATTTGGTTTTAGACCGTCCTACTCAACGCTTCACGCAAACATCCACATTCACGACTTCACAACATTATCATTGGACGAGTTGTATTGTACTGGTGTCGCTTTACTTTCATTCGACATGTCCAAAGCATTTGACCGTCTTAAACATGGGAGTCTTATCAGCTCCTTAATCGAGGCTGATCTTCCCAAGGATTTTATTTTATGGTGCAGTGATCTTCTCGTGAACCGGCATCAATATGTGAAGCTAGGACATTGTACGAGCTCCACCACCCCAGTTACTTCAGGTATTCCGCAAGGAGGAAAACTTTCTCCCTTTCTTTTCTGCACCCATATGAGATCATTCAAAGCTCTACACCCACATGCTTTGACTTCTAAATATGCTGACGACATTGTGATTGTTCTACCTGCCTTCCGTTCAATTGATATCGAACTCCAAATTCGAGACGAAATCAATCATTTAAAAGACTGGTGTAACTCACATGGACTAGTACTAAATTGTGAAAAAACCCAATGCATATTTATCGCTAAAAGTCAGAATTCTTTAGTGCCTCGTGATATTCATTATGTAAATAGTATAAAGATTCTTGGAGTCATTTATGACTCAAATCTATCTTGGAATACTTTTGTAGACAATTTATGCAAACGTGCCAACCAGCGTCTTTATGTCATAAAGCGATTAAAACAATGCCTTTCTGTGTCCCAACTCATTCAGATTTATATTGCTACTGTCCTTTCAACGCTGGAATACAATGCTGCCCTCCTCGTTGGACTGAACCAGCTTTATGTTTAAAAATTTGAAAAGGTTCGGCGACCTTCTCACAAAATTATTTGCGGACCAAAGTGCAGTTGTGATAGCTTCACCCCCCTATCCCTAAGAAGGGAAAGATCTGCCCTAACAGTTTTCAGAAAAATGTTAGAACCAAAACATTTATTGCATAAAATCATGCCTCCCAAACTTTCAAGATCCCGACATTCCCTCGCTGTCTCTATCCCCTTTTCAAGAACCCAACAACGCTAATTGTCATTTATTCCCAGATGCTCTATTTTGCATAACCTAGCAGAAATATGCTAACTAATGTATTTCCTACAGCTACTGTGCATGTCTTCTGTATACTGTACAAGCCCTGTATTTTTGATTTCCATTTCAAATGAATAAACACATACTACTACTACTAATAATCATATCCCAGTCATTGTAT
This sequence comes from Prostheceraeus crozeri, assembly GCA_907163375.1. Classification (NCBI taxonomy): domain Eukaryota; kingdom Metazoa; phylum Platyhelminthes; order Polycladida; family Euryleptidae; genus Prostheceraeus; species Prostheceraeus crozeri. Next base: position 25,606 of record CAJQUW010014492.1, read on the forward strand.
GCAATGGTAGCCAGCGTCAGATTCGCTTCTCGTTGGCTTGTGTGATTGGCCAAGCTTGACAACAAAGGTCTGTTGCAGTACATTGAATATCTAAAAAGACTGTCAACTATTAAGTCAATACAAGACACCAACACTCATGATTCCCCGACCGCACTCGCCCGACCTAGGAATCGAGCTGAAGTCCGTGAAGGAGACGAGCTCGCACCTTGTTCACTAGGCCACACTGACTGTTCAAAAGGAATGCGAGTGAAGGCAATAGTCATCTCCGAGTGCTATCGACAGCTCATTGTCCTATTATTATTGACAGAATAGTACCAGCATTCAATAAAGCTGTTGATAAAGCTGTCGATAGCACTTGGAGATGACTTCTGCCTTCACTCGCATTACTTTTGAACAGTCAGCGTGGCCTAGTGAACAAGGTACGAGCTCGTCTCCTTCGCAGACTTCGGCTCGATTCCTAGGTCGAGCGAGTGCGGTCGGGGAATCATGAGTGTTGGTGTATTGCATTAACTTAATAGTTGTCATTCTCTTTAGATGGCCAAGCTTGCACAATGCAGAAGTAGCTCGCATCAGTGAAGAAAATGAATATCAACGGTCAGACTGCAGACAGGCCTGTCAGGTGAAAGTAGGTATCATTAACATAATTTTCCTCCGTGATAAATTCGTCACATGGAATTATTATTCACACCGCTCGACTCTTCACGATTTGAATTTACTGACTGTGCAAGTTTAACGTGGTGTCAATGTTCTAGTTCGCCAGAGTTCAGGCTTAAATATTCACTACATTCAATGAAAAATCGATTTTCTTCCCCCTCGAGACTAGTTCTGGCCGAGACTCAAACATGCAGACAAGGCAATTTATCTCTGTGGTTAGACATAGCGTGTAAGAATAAAAATAAATGAATTGAGCTGTTAAACTAAGGTAGTGAGCCATCACAGTTAAAATGACGTGTAAACGAAGAGGTGACTGATTTGACCGACGCACGCTTCGAAGCAGATGGTGTGAGTGTTGTAACGAGTCTCGTGAGGTACATTGGAAGCTCACTGAGTGAACCCGTGTATATGCGCCTTTGAAAAACTTTTAAGATTATCAATCAATGTAGGAGTGACTTCTCCATTGAAGTTAAGATTTTCAATCCTTGCAAATAATTGCATGCTAGGAACTTGTTAACCAGTGGACAAAAAAATCTTTACAATATCATGCATCATCAAAAGATATTTCAAGATTGCAAGTCTTAGAAATCAACATCAATTTGATATGAATGCAACAGAATAACAGCAATGCATGGTGCATCTTGCATGTGCCACTTCAAAAACGCAGGTTGATATGATAATAATACTAATTATCAAGCAGTTGGCACAGACACAAAATTATAAGTGGGTATCTGATGCTGTGCGCATGCTCACATGCGCGATTGTGTGTTGTAATTTGTAATATACAAGAACTTATTGAATGAAAAGTTTTTGCATCAAATCAACGTTTTATTGTGGTGTACCTGTTTGCTATTTACTCTCCTTATAGGCCCTAGGCATTTCTTTAGGAGTCATATAAAATTGCATAATTGATGCGTGAACACATAAACATGTTGCACAAACAAATGCTTATCATTTTGCTGTAATTTCAGCAGTTCTACATGCACTTACGATGCCTGCTGATTGTTAACACAAACAATATATAGAAATATAGAATCATATTACTGTAAGAAAGAGAAAGACGAGAAGTTGAAAAGAGACATCGTTCAAATTGATTAAAGTCATAATTTTGGGTTAATTCAATTTTTGCTGAACAAAAATGTGCTCAGTTATGTTGCAAAATATTATCCTTTTTGGTTTTATGCATGAATCTAAATCGTATGATTGCGCGTGTGTATGGATGGGTTCATTGTCACTAAAATGTAAGATAAAACGTTCAGAATCTATTGAACCACTTTTGAAAATTATATCAAAATATTCTGCCTTACTTTCTGATTCATGTCTTCAAAAGTTTCTAATAAAGTTCAGATTTAAAATCTTCTTTTTTAAAATAATTTAATCTTAAGGCTAAAAGTGGATTTATAGCCTACCGCGTGATGAAATACCCTTGACTTGAAACCATTGTGTCAATGTATTAAAGCATGCACAGACATTTATATATAAACCACATCATCTTGCGACTTCCAGAGTCAAGCATGCTGCAAAATAGCTTGCTTTAGCACACAGTCGTAAAAAATGACAATCTATGTATTAATAACTTACATTACGTAAAAGTGTTATGTCTCATTACTTTATATTGTCGCCACAAGTCATCAAGCGTGTCTTCAGGAAATATTTCACTTTGTGTGGATGCGTCTGAGTTTACATTTGTTTTAAACGTGAGTCTTTCGAACACAAAAGTTTAATACTAACATAAACTTTAACACAAGAAACTATTGCCACATGTTGTATTTTTCTAAATGCGACAAAGTACGTTTTCTATATCAGTTTATGTTAAATTACTGCTCGATTTAACAGGGTTGCCGAGGGTATTTGGATTTAGTGGGTATACCCATGTGTATGAGGTGGTACCAGTATTTAGTGCAACGTTTCAGAACAATTGTCCATTTTAGACAAGGTTCCCGGCCTTGCACAGTCCTGAGACCGGGTCCATTTGATTCGGCGTGATCCACTGAAACTTAGGGTCTCATAATCGAATTATCGACTTTTGGCAGGGAAAATAGCTTGGCCTAGAAAATGTTTCGCACTGAGAATGGAGCCCCTTCCATGAAGAATTTCATGAACTCGAAGGTTGAGGCTTCACAAAATCAAAGTCTGAGTGGGAAAACATCCTCGATAAATTTTGAGTGAAAAATAGCTTAGAAAAATTCTAACTGACGCCCTCCCCCTCCGTAGAAAATGTCTTTGATTACGAATATCATGATTTCACAAAATCACAGTTCGCACAAGGCCGGGTTCCTGGTCTAAACTGAAAAAATTTTCAAAAGCGTTGCTACTCAACACTAGTCCCATGCCATGCCCATGGGTATACCCGCTGAATCATACCCTCGGCAACCTTATTAAATTCAGCAATAATTGCAGCATTTTTTTTGCGAAGACATGTGTCTTTTAGATTAGTACGGAATCGTTGCGCAATCATCTCTCGTTTGCAAAGCAAATATTTGGTTCTAAGGCACTGTGCCCGGAAGAAAATCTGACATAGAAAAGCAGGACTAAAATTTACTTCGTTGTTATTGGACAATCGAATCTCTTTGGTTAGAAAATCGGGTTGTCCCTCATAGATTTAATTTGATTATCAAGAATTTGCTAAATACAGTGGATGTAGACAAGTCAAATTGCAGACAGGCTTTGGAATTTGCAGTCAATCTGCGCATTTTCAATTTGTAGTAATGATATTGCTATTCAACTGTACTTAATGTTGACTTTCACGAATCTGCATTGATTCAAAATGAGCATACCTCTCTTTGATTCAACAGGAATACTGACATAGTTATAATGGAATTTTAATCGTCAAATATATCGCGTACATTACAGTGCAACATGAATTTCTTTGTTTGAAGATATGTGACACATTTTCCCTTGTCGTATTAGTTAACTCACCTTTATCCTGCTAAACTCTACTGCTCATGTTTGAAACGATAGACCAAATATTCCCTAATTCTTCGCTAACAAAAGTAGACTGAATGAGTTGTTCGATTACTTCTTTTTATCGAGGATTCGCAGAGATTTCTTCCATTTATAGAGTTCGCATGAGCGAATTACATTTTACTAGACGTCACTATTAGGTGTATTTAATGAATAGAAGAGGTAAATTCTGCGCTCTGAGATGTCAAACAAAGGGAAGATTTAAATGATGAAATCTTCTTCATTAACGCACTCTATTCTATTCGTATTGATTGTCATTGGACTATATTTAATTACATCATTCCGCAACATCAACTTCTACTTTGATTGAAATTGCATTCGAGAAACAATAATTAGTTATGTCATCCATTGATATTCGCATTGGCTGTTTAGACTGTCAGCCATGAAGCGGAGGGTTCTTTTTAAATGTTTCACTATGTAGCTTTTGTTCGTAATAACCTGTTTAAGTGATCCCGCGATTGATTGATAAATGGCTTGGACATGGAACAGCGATTAGGACGAAAATGGTGTAAATCCTATCACGAACAAAGTATCATTGTTAAAAAAAAGAAACTAGAACTTTACCTCTCAGACAGTGCATTTCTAAATAATTAGGCGCCCTCCTGTCTTTTATAGCTCAGGCGTTTGGAGGCGCGAGTACTAAAAGCCTCTATTTAGGAATGACATTACTTATACATCACTCCAGTCTTGCATAAGTCGTTCACTGTCGAAGGGCAACTCGTCAAGACGACTGATCAGCTTCTTCTTCAAATTGATGTAAACATGATTGAGATATACAATGTACGCTACATTTTGACACTTTAATGCATGCGTATGGTTATCCTAGAGTCTTTAACTTCGATCACAGAAGATGTGGGTTCAGTAACTGACAGTAGGCCCTATGATTGCAATGGTACAGTGTAAACTGTATGCCGTTAAAAACAGCTAAAATGACCGTTAAACTTCACAGAAAAGCTTCACAGAAAATATCCCGTAAATATCTATTAAAATGATGACGTCATAACATGATGAGTGATGACGTAGCACTTAAAATCCGCTCATAACAGATAAAACAAACGTCTGTTTTCACGCATATTTATAGTTCAGACTGTAAAAAACCGTGAAACTAATTTTAGTTGTTGATTTTAGCGGATATTTACGGTTTACAATTAGCAGTGTAGATGGATTCTATAAAGAGATGAAATTATCGAGAAGACGGCGAGGAAGGTCATAGTGAATGCAGTGTTGGAATATTTGCGGATGATTGGAATTGTAGACGAATTCGACAAAATAAATGACATTTTTATCAAAATTTTGAATGGATTTCAACTCACGTTCATCTTTTAAAGGCTGAATGCCGTTCAAATCAAGCTCACGGATTTCAAAGTAGACGCCGTCCAGTTCAAGTTCATGTATTCCCACCCATTCACATGCCACTCATTTATAAAGTTCATCCTAAAAAGCGGACCACTTAATCAAGTTCTTGATGTATGGCTCTACGAAATCGGCGGAGTAGAAGAGAAATTGCGATACTGGTATCACGCAGAATCGTGATGTTTGATAATGCATCTTTTGCCTGAAGATGTTCTATTCCAAGCTTTTCAGAAGACTGTTACTGTTTGGTATTGTCAAAATCTTTGCGGAGTGCGATGCAAGACTTTTAAGCTTTGCTAAAATCAGTTCATGTACAGATATGGCCATAAGTTTACGGACACCTACTGATTATCAATGATTTGTTCGTTTCTGGTAATATCATCCTCTAGGACCGCTGGCAAGGCGTTATTGTGGTAGGTAACTGATTTGCTCTCTTAACAATCACAACAAAGTCAATCGCTTGGCTGTCAGATGTCTATGATTTCAGAAATTCAAATTCAAACTCAGTCATAGTATTCACTTCATATTGGTGAAACGCTTCACTTCGTCGAACTAACCTGGGCAAAGCGAAACAAATATCGGCGTCTAATCGTGCCGTTATCATTGCGTTACACAATGAAGGACTTTCGACTCGCGAATATCTCAAAGGGGCTATGGCGACAAATCTGCAGTTGCCAACATAACTAATCAAGACGTTTAAATTGGAATCGACTTTGGAAGTCAAAAAGCGGTCTGGTCGTCAGCGCATTGCGTCACCCATGAAGACCGCATCTTGGTTCGTAAATGTGTCAATAGCAGATATTTTTCATCCAAACAACTGGCTAGTGAATTGAGACAATCAACTGGATGTGTTGTCAGTGAACGAACTGTCCGTCGACGACTTCTGTCCGCAGAACTTAAGTCATGTAGACCAGCAAAAAATCCTTTTGTGAATTACATACAGCGCCAACCTCACTTGAAATTGTGTAATGAGTTCAAGAATTTCACTGAAGAGCAGTGGAGGAAGGTGATTTTTTCAGATGAGTCCAACTTTCAGGCTTTCAATGTCAGAGACCAAGTGCGTCAACGAGTTGGTGAGCGCTACAAACCTGAATGTCTGAAACCGTCTGAAATTTTCATTCACTGTGATGGTTTGGTCATGCATCTCATGTAATGGTGTTGGCCGATTGTTTATTTTGGAAAAAGGGACCGATTTAATTCGAATTTGTATAAGAAAATCTTGGAGGAGCGTCTCCTACTATCTGTTGCTGAATGGTATCCAGATGGCGACTATCTTTTCCAGGATGATGGAGCTCCGTGCCATCGGCAGTTAAAAGGACAAAGCAGTTACCGTACACAAGAATAACCTCGGAATTCATTCATTGGCTTGGTGGCCAGGACAGTCACCTGATCTGAATCTTATCGAAAATTTGTGGTCGCGTGTTAGCGCATTCGTTCAAGAGAAGAAACCGACCAATCGTTGTGAATTGATAAATGCTATCATTCAATTGTGCACCATCAAATCACGCCGGAAGCCACACAAAATCTATGTAAATCCATTCCCAGGAGAATCCAAGCTGTGGTCAATTCAAAGGGATTTTCAGCAAAATATGAAACTATGTAGCTTTCTGTATGCTGCTTACTTGAATAGGATGCCTTCTGTTTGAATAGAACTTGATTTGAATACATTAAGATCGAGATCTCATGATTACTTCGTTTTTTATGCTATAATCGTAGGTGTCCGGAAACTTTTGGCCATATCTGTACTTCCCCTCAAAATTATTCAACATGAGCCTCCAATGACCACTGAAATAAAAACATTCGTTTTTAACATAAATGTATTCAATGAATGGACGAGAGTAGTAAGGAAGTGACAAACACCAGATAGCGCAAGATGGCGGCCATCGCTGCGTCCCCCCCCCTCTGGCACGGCAGAGTGTCGTGGTCGGCCGCCGTGGTGCTTCGGGTCTGAGTCCCCCCCCCCTCTGGAACGACAGAGTCTGTCGTGGTGTGCCGACCAGGTGGGTTCACAACATGTTCGCTGACTCCCCCCCCCCTCTGGAACGACAGAGTGTGAGACTCGGATGTGTTGGTCTCGTATGGGTTGACGTGACCGACCGCCAAGATTAGTGTTGAGGCTATAGTGTGTGATGTTTTTGGTGCAATCTGCTGAATGTTGGGTTGTAAATGGGTTGTTTCGAGTGGAAGGAGTGTTCGGATGAGAAAACGGAGTCCAGATTCGGAATCTACGTGAAATTTTGGGTTAGGAAGGATGTTTCCAGCGAAATCGGAGAGAAAAAATTTTCAACATTTTTCGAAAAAACGACAGAGTTAGAATTTGGGATGTTTTGGTGTGTAGCGCCCAAACGAAGCATCGGATGAGAAAACGGAGGCCAGATTCGGAATCTACGTGAAATTTTGGGTTAGGAAGGATGTTTCCAGCGAAATCGGAGAGAAAAAATTTTCGGCTGACGTTCCCCCCCCCCCTCTGGACAGCTTGCTTCGATTTTGGCTTCCAGTGGACGGATTTTGTCGTGCGATAGCTCGTTTGAAAGCTAAGAGTGAGACAAATTCAGTGAAACAATCGGCTTGTTCCTATCTGTCTTCGTTCAAAAGTTAGAGCGGTTACAAGATTTTAGGTCGGAGCTCGCTTACCTGAAAAAATCCTAAGTGTCAGAGTGACTTTGTATGGGTAAAAATTTGAAAATTTTCCAAAGTGTGGAATTTCGACCTGGGACCGTCACCAAAACATTTTTCATCAAATTTTGAAATTTCACTGACGTCCCCCCCCCCTCGGGAGAGCTCGCTTCGATTTTGGCTTCCAGTGGACGGATTTTGTCGTGCGATAGCTCGTTTGAAAGCTAAGAGTGAGACAAATTCAGTGAAACAATCGGCTTGTTCCTATCTGTCTTCGTTCAAAAGTTAGAGCGGTTACAAGATTTTAGGTCGGAGCTCGCTTACCTGAAAAAATCCTAAGTGTCAGAGTGACTTTGTATGGGTAAAATTTTGAAAATTTTCCAAAGTGTGGAATTTCGACCTGGGACCGTCACCAAAACATTTTTCATCAAATTCTGAAATTTCGCTGACGTCCCCCCCCCTCGGGAGAGCTCGCTTCGATTTTGGCTTCCAGTGGACGGATTTTGTCGTGCGATAGCTTGTTTGAAAGCTAAGAGTGAGACAAATTCAGTGAAACAATCGGCTTGTTCCTATCTGTCTTCGTTCAAAAGTTAGAGCGGTTACAAGATTTTAGGTCGGAGCTCGCTTACCTGAAAAAATCCTAAGTGTCAGAGTGACTTTGTATGGGTAAAATTTTGAAAATTTTCCAAAGTGTGGAATTTCGACCTGGGACCGTCACCAAAACATTTTTCATCAAATTCTGAAATTTCGCTGACGTCCCCCCCCCTCTGGACAGCTTGCTTCGATTTTGGCTTCCAGTGGACGGATTTTGTCGTGCGATAGCTTGTTTGAAAGCTAAGAGTGAGACAAATTCAGTGAAACAATCGGCTTGTTCCTATCTGTCTTCGTTTAGATGTGAGACGCCATTTAAGATTTTGGGACATTGGTGAAAAACGACAGAGTTAGAATTTGGGACGTTTTGGGCTCTAGCTTCAAAACGAAGCATCGGATTGGAAAACGGAGGCCAGATTTGGAATCAGCGTGAAATTCTTTATATGTATGGTGAGTTTCAAGTCAATCGGAGAGTTTCAAGTCAATCGGCGAGAAAAATGTTCAACATTTTTCGAAAAAACGACAGAGTTAGAATTTTTGCGATGGCTGCCTACTGTAGAGCCAAAACGAAGCATCGGATGGGAAAACGGAGGCCAGATTCGGATTCAGCGTCAAATTCTACATGGAAATGGTATATTTCCAGCTCAATCGGAGCACTAGAACCGGAGATAGACGGGGTTTTTAGTGTTTGGATGATGGGTGTTACGTCATCAGCTGATCGCCACACACTATATAAGCTGGGAACCGAGAGAGACTTGTCATTAATACGAGAGATAGTCAACGGTAAGTCGTCTCTCTGAGCTCCGATGATAGCTTCGGACATTCCAAATCCCGAGTTTCTGTAAGAAACCGACTTAGAAAATTTCATTGCTGATATCAGCTAAGGCGTTAGACTTAGAGGTTAGCCAGGAGATGGCCTTCGTCTCCAGGCCATAAAAGACTCCAAAACTTTAAAGGCTTGTAACTTTGCTTCTACAAGTCCGTTTGACTTGATTCAAAAAAGGTTCGGTCGCTATTGACCTGCCCTAAGTGATAAACTACTTATAAAATTTCATAAGTAGTGCTAAAAAATTGAAAAATTTAAATTCGCTATTTTTTGGCAATTTTCGGGATTTTCAAACCTTCTGAATTCAACTAAGACATTTATAAAGTTGTGGGAGGCAAGCTTCGGCTTGGAATTTGCAACCTTTGTAAACAATCCACTGATTTTCATGTCAAAATCGGGGTCCGGATACCAACACAGTGATATGACGCACGCTCTGTCCGCGGGAGGTTGGATTTGTGGGCCGAGGCCTTGGAGTTGGGATAAGATCCCCTCTGAGTAATGCCTGTAACGGATTCAAAGGTTCGACACTTTCCACCAATCTCACAATTTAGCTGTATGATTATAAGAATGACTGCCAATGTCGCCTGTTAGTAATTCTATTTCATCCTTCCTTTACAGATACATAAGTTACAAAATGGGAGGCAACTCAAAATTTTTATTTAAAAAGTGCTCTTGCGGAGAAATAAAGAGGGGTGGCGAATTCAAACGTCACATTAATAAGTACAAGAATACGCCTCACTTCCACGAGGAAAGAGCCGTTATTTCCGGCTGTACACATTGCCTGAAATTTTTGAAAGGCAAAGAGCATGAGGAATTTTACATCGCCCACGCCGACTGTCCGCTCAAAAAGGCAAACAATTACATAACATCAACATCGGCAAAGTGATCGCACCCTTCTTCAACGAAGAAACAGTCGATCTTGACGCAGCACTACAAGAGGCTATTGCAACAATTTTGGAGCCTGCTGCTTCGGCCACTACCTCATCAACAGCAGAAGAGAAGGCCCCACTAAGCGATTTGGACAGCTCAGATGACTCCGATTCTGAGGAGGTCGTCATTACTAAAGACACGGAAGAGATATGAAAACCAACAAATCAGTCTTCCCCGAAAAAGAAAGTAATCGCACCTTCCCCAGTAAAGAAGGGGATTAAGCAGCAGACGAACAGCTGGAATAAGGATACCCAGATCGCAAAAGTGAGCCAGGAATATGCACTCACAAAATTAAAAGATGAGCTCACTCGTTACAAAAATGAATGTTCGGCCCTTAGGGATGACAATTTCCACCTGAAGGGTCAGGTAGCCGAGATTCGGGCCCTCAAGACACAAGTGATCAATTTAGAATCTTTCCGCGAAAGGGCGCTTGCCAGCGAAAAACGCGTTACTGAGCAGGCGACTTACATAAAATCATTAAAAGCTCAAGAAGAGGTATCAAATTTAAAAATTGAGCAATTAAAGACTAGCCTGACTGAGAGTCAGAAGAAAGAAGAGAGACGAACAACGCTCCACATTCCCATCATCAAGAGCAGAATCGTCGACAGCATCATCCTTGAGAGTGAGGACTTGGATTCCACATTCGAGTGCTACGAGGGAGCAATGGCGGAGATGCGCTGTCTCCATGTCTCTATAAAGCATGATGGCGAAATAAAGGAGCTGCGCCACCGGAAGCGGAAACTGCCGGCCAAATACTTACCTCAACCATCACCATCGAAGGGGTCGCGAACCGGCTAAATTTCTCTTATGGTAAGTTAATATCATCTCTATCACTTGAATATATTTCATCTATTTTTCCTTCTATTTTCAGATACGACGAGAACGAACCATCGGCTCTCTTAAGGGCCACCATGGGGCAAGACATGATAGAACCTCCACGCGGTTTGCCCTGGGCAGTCTTCGGACTGGCGAATACTATCATTAAGTTGAATCTGCTATCAGTCAACTTGAACGTTGCAAATGAAGTTCGGTGTAATACTTCCTTTCGACGGGCGTTCCTGTAAAGGGCGGCGGTGAAACCCGTAGCTATGTATACCGCAAGGGACATTCGGCAATGGTCAATCTTGTTAAACCTCTCTGCGTCATGTTTGCAAGTGATTGCCTCTGTCTCAACGTAGTATGCATTCGCGCCAGGGCGACATTTAGCCAACTGTCGAAGGTTACCTAAAACTTTCCATTGCATACGTTATGAGAACCATGAGTTCTACCTGTCTCTATCACTGAGACGAATTGATGAATGGAATGAAATGGGAGGACACTCACGCGCCACACGCAACATAACACACTTCTCTCTTCCGTAGTCTAACAAGCTCTTTACACATGGATCGCAGTCGATTGCTATCCCTGTATCAGAAGTGTAAGCTATCTTAATTTTATTTGACACTATTTCATCTATCATCATCGTCCATATGAAATGTTTTAAGATTTACAAGTTAGACTAAGCGTGCTACTATTTCCCAATGAAAATGTATACATGGTTAAATCATCCACTTAACCCCATCCGTAGTCTAACAAGCTCTTTACACATGGATCGCAGTCGATTGCTATCCCTGTATCAGAAGTGTAAGCTATCTTAATTTTATTTGACACTATTTCAGCTACCATTATCACCCATATGAAATGTTATAAGATTTGCAAGTTAGACTAAGCGTGCTACTATTTCCAAATGAAAAAGTATACATGGTTAAATTATTCACTAAAGCCCCATTCAAGTAAGTCAGTATGAAAGCAAAGATAATACGAAATAAACATTTATTATGACATGTATTTTAAAAGGTCTTCATCGTCAATATCGTCCCAGAGTCTGACTTCACATAGATCACAAAAACAGTTGAGCTGCTTTAAACGTTCTTCTGCAGCGTCCCTCACGTTGTCAATGTACGCCCACTCCGCCACGGTTCGCGGTTGGGAGTTAGGGGTGTACCACTCCCATATTTGATGCAACTGCGACTTGCTGGTCATCTCCATCACATCGTCAGTATCGTACTGGAGATACTTCCACCTCACGCCTGTTAAGTCATGACACTCCTTCTCACATACACTCTCCTCTTCCTCGTCCGCTGGTAATGATAACTTTCGTATATTGTCCAGTCGGTACACCTTCTCCACCTTCGCCTTTCTTGGTGCATTTGGTGTAACGAGCGCCTTTGGTGTTGAGCATGGAGAGGAGAACTCCAATGCGGTATTTGGTGTTGTTGGAGGCTTGTCATGTTGACTGTGAATAATGACTTTGAAATGTTTTCTAATTCTTAAGTATACACAAGCAGCCAATCAGAATGAACATCCAATGAATGAAGAGAATGAAAGTATATAAGCAAAGTGATATCCGTATCATTTCACTCTGTCTTTGAGACGCATAATTGAACTGTTCTCTGACGAATTCTGTATTTGAGGCGTACAAGTGAACTGCTCTTTAGTGAATTCCAAATTTGAGTGAAGTCTCTATCTTGTTGAAGTATCAAGCTTAAACATAATTTCGTTCAAATGGTAAGTTGAAAATTTCCTCTCTCATCTCCCTCAAACGTGTAGCTAATAGCATCTTCCTCAATTTCAGGCATCAACTTCATCACCAACGCCCTCTCTTCTCGAGGAAAGTTTAGAGTTATTGAGTCAAGGTAGGTTGTAACACTACACTGAGACTTGAACAGAGATGATAGAATGATTTCTCTTTCAGGTGATGCGAGTTCCAGCTCAGAACTGTCGCGATATGGCAACGAGTGGGAATGTGCTGACTGTGGGCACATCTTCACGAGGAAATGGGATCTCACCCGACACATCAAGCGAGGTGTTTGTCGACCTAAGCCGGCATCAATCTCCGAAGGTAGGGATGATTCTGTTAACGATGTCTCCTTTTCTTGCGACTTGTGCATTCAGTCTTTCGAGACACGTTTTGAACTATCTTCGCACAGACTTCAACATACACACACGAACGGTACCTCCTCTATCCGACTCACTGAGGTGTCCATAAATAATTTAGTGAGGAACTACCAGATGGACTCCTCAGAAACCATTGCTAACTTTGAGGAATGGTTTCATCAAAATTCTTCATTGATAGAAGCGCTCTTCAACAATTTAGACAATTTTAGGATGAAGGCGCTCATCTATCTTAAAATAAAATATGTAAAAATCGACCACCATACTGGACAAATAATAGAGAGGTTAGAGTTTCACATACCCTCCTCTCCTGCAACCGAGGTTGTAGACTATGAGTCTTGGATAAATTTTCACATCCAAGGATTAAAATTAAATATTGCTAAATTTAACGAGCGCGATAGCGTCTCATTTTTTGACGGCATTGAGTCCGCCTTATTTAAAATCATCTATTAGGAAATCATAGTGGTCGAGGCTCCTTTAAACTTCCAAAAATTTAAAAAACAAAACAGCAGTCATCAATGGTCGATTGCGAATCGCAATGTTTTAAATATGCTGTCTCTCCATTCTCAACTATAATGTCATCAATGCGAATCGAAATCGCACTTATAGCTATAGGCAGTGGGAGATTGAATTAAACTTCGATGACTGTAATAGTGACGATATGAAAATTAAAGATAGAGAAAAATTTGTGAAAAATTGAACAACATTAAAAGAGTTCTCCATGTTTGGGAAAAAAAAAAGGATTGAAGGGTGTGCGCTACCAACTCGCGTTCGAGTTGTTATGAACGTACAGTAAACCCTGTTTTAGTAAAACAGATGATATGATGAATGGCACTACTGCGGATATTCCCAAAATCTCTCGCTTATACCACCACTTAGAAAACTCGAGTAGAGAGTGTTATATTACTGCGGACAGATGTATTCGCCACTTTAGGAGGAAAACTAAATTTGAAACTCATTATGAGTGGTGTAAGCGAGGTAAACTACAAATGGACCGCAAGCCCATAGATAAGGAGATTTCATATAGAGAGAATGGTGATGAACAAAGTCCTCTTCGTGTCATCTATGCTGACATCTTATGTTATATCGATGATAACATCCATCGACCAGCAGCAGCCATTTCCTGCTATGAAGTATGGCATGATCACTTAGGAGTAGGCAAAATAAAATGCGCGTCTGGCAAGGTGAGGATTGTATTTACCAATTCCTACAATTCCACGAACAGGCTGTAAAATTTCAACAAAAGTATGATGGTGAACTCTATCGCAGATCATTGCATATGACAGCAGATGATCAATCAAAATTTGATAGTTGCAACGTTTGCCCCAAATGTAGGAAAACATTTGACGATGATAAGATTAAGAAAGTGCGCGACCATGATCACATCACTGGTAAATTTAGAAACGCACTCTGTTCAAATGTATTAATTGCGCTGAGGATGAAGCGGCGGTACATTACCCTTGGCATTTTCCATAATTTCAACGGCTACGACAGCCATATGATAATAAAAGGAGGTTAAGGTCAAATGAAAGAGTGGAAGTACTTGAAGTAATAGCGCCAACGATGAGAGAAGTTTATGGCCTGACAGCAAAAGTGCCTGTCGTTAAAACTAAGAAAATAAGACGGTCTATTTTGAGTATAAAATTTTTAGGATTCCTACCAATTGATGACTGCATCACTGGCCTCTCTCGTGTCAAATCTAAAAGTCTCTTCCACTAACACAAAATCCTTAAGAAATCAATACCCAAATCTAATCGAGAAGTCATCACAACCCACGAAAGGATCCTTTTCCATATGCCTATTTTGATGCAATTTAGTAACTCGGCGAACCTTCTCTTCCCCCAGAGATAAAATTTAAAAATGATTTGACCGGTGATTGCAGATGTAAACAGAAGATTGATGAATCATGCTCAAGATGCATGGATAAAATTTGACTGCCATACATTTGGTGAATATATGATTGCCTACCTTAAGTTAGATGTATTTTTGCAGGCTGATGTATTTCAGGAGTTTCGACGAGTGGCATTAGAAGAAGATAAGTTAGATCCCGTCCACGTTGTCAGTCTGCCAGCCATGTCATTTAAGTCTGCTTTTAAAATGACTGGTGAGACCATTCATCTCTTACAAGATCCAGAGATGTATAATTTATTTGAGCGAGGAATTCGCGGTGGTCTCACATTTGTAAATAAACATAGGTTATAATCAAAAATAGTAGCAATGCCAGACTCATCTTGAAGTATTATGACCAAAATAATTTGTATGGTATTTCATTATCCAAACCGCTTACCTCACTCTGATTTTTAGCTGGTTAGATGATAGTGAAATTCAACATTTCTCCAACCCTTCCAACATACTAGCAATTCCAGAATGAAGGTGATTGGGGATATTATTTGAGAAAGATCTAATCTATCCAAATAATATTAAACATAAAACCGTAGATTTTCCACTCGCACCCGAATCAGGTGAAGTGAGTAAAGATATGTTTTCCGACTTTATGAAACAATTTCATAAAGATTTAGAATCATGCGGTCAACCCGACTATAAGCCTTGCCGCAAACTGTTACTCACCCAGTATGATAAAGAAAACTATCTAGTCCACTTCAGCATCTTAAAATTTTATTTAGAAATGGGTATGATTTTAAAAGGAGTTCACCGCATTATTAAATTTAGACAGAAAGCCTTCCTCAAACCATATATTGATAGCAACAGCCAGAAACGTGCACTAGCCCAAAATAATTTTGAAAAGGATTTTTATAAATATAAGAACAACAGTCTATTTGGTAAGACGATGGAGGATGTTAGAAAGAGCGTAAACTACAAACTAGTTAATGATGATCAAAAGTATCACAAATTGGTCTCATCACCTCTATTCATCGATAGAGACATTATCGATGAGGACCTTATAGGTGTTAAAATGATAAAATCTGAAGTTGAGTTGTGCAAACCCATCTATATTGGTCAAGCTGTACTAGATTACTCAAAGCGTGAAATGTACCAACTCTTTTATAAAATACTAAAACCATGTCCTCTCGTAAAAGAGGTTCGTTTGTTGGGTGGTGATACAGATAGTTTCTTCTTAGGTATTACCACTCAAAAAGATTTAAATTTCAATGAAGTAGGAAAATCTTTAGAAAGATATTTTGATAAATCAAATTATCCTGCTGATCATCCACTCTACTCCATCAAAAATAAGGCAAAACTTGGCTGCTTTAAGGATGAGACAGCAGGGAAGGAAATAGATGAAATGATTCACCTCCGTCAAAAAAAGTACAGTAAGAAATTAAAGGATAGCGAAGATAGTATTAAGCGTGCTAAAGGAATATCAAAATCCATTGTGCGAAATATGAAAAATAAGAATTTCAGGAAAGCCTATAGAAATAAAAATATAACGTTTGTCAATATGACAATCTTAAAATCTAAGTCGCATGAGATCAAAACTCATACTTTTAGGAAACGGGCGCTTTCAGCATGGGAGGATAAGAGGTGCTGGTTAGAACACAACATATCTCTTCCACATGGACACAAACATAGCACCACCCAAAAGAATTAAACTCACACTACCACATTCAGGAGACGTCTTAGCATAATCATCCTTAACTTAGTATTTTGATGTTGATTTCTGTAGATAAACATTGTTGTTTTATGTATCGCATGAGATTGTTTTTTCCTTGTGAATATGTGTCCACATCTGTACATTCCCCATGTGATGAATTTTCCACTGAATAGGGTGAACATTTTATCTCCACCCTGTATATTTCCACCCTTCACGAAGTAAAAAGACTTTTTGTATATAACAATGTTTATTGAAGTGCGCTCATGTATATATTTTCAGTGGATGTTGTATAAAGTCTATGCTTCAACATCATGTACATATTTCAATAAAATGTTGTATAAAGACTTCACTTTGTGTTTTCCGAAACACTAACGTTATGAGGGGATTTAGTATCTTTCACATGGATGCACTCTTGTAAACCATTGGTAATTTTGATAGCAATAGAGGGTATAGTTTGTTTGACGACGGGATGATAGAAAATAGATTCAAACATCTTCTCGACTATTCCATATGAAGCGTCTTTATCATGAATGAAATCACGTAAAATGTATTCTTTTTTCTCACCAACAGAAATAGGTAGAATCAAATCACTTTGAATGTAAAGGTGCTGTTCATGTTTATCAAGTGTCATTGGTATTTCTATACCAATCGTATGCGCAGCAGCAAACACAGTTTGTAGCATTGAAAAGCCAAAGAGTTTTTTCAAATTTTTACTCAATTGACATTGAATGTCATCACCCAGTTTCAGAACAACGCGTTGTTTTTCAATTGAAAACGAAATGTGGTGTGTCTTTACATCATATTTACTTTTCATCACATGCTTCAACTTCTGTTGTATATAAGGATTTACTACATGAATGAAGCTTTCAACTGTATGATATAGACGCGGCATTATATTGATAGCAACTTTAGATTCTTCATAAGACTGGTAAATCATTGCTAGCAATGGAGCTTCAACATCTCCCACACGTACATCTTCACCAATATTGGAATATATCTGAAAATAGTTAATACGACGCGATAGCGACATGTCTGCGCTAGCTTTGGTTACAGTACCACTTTTAAAGATATTTTGGTCAAAACCCAAAATGTCCATTAGAGTTTTATCCATAATTAGTTCAATACCTTTTCCACTTATAGTGAGAGACAAAGTACCTTCTTTTTCAGAAATATGTTGCTCATTAATCACTTCATTTAAATAATCTACAACCAATTTAACCGAAGTAATAATGCGAGGCATCAACACTCTTGTTTCATGTAAGAAACCACCAAAAGGCTCTACACACTTTCTGTATAAAGATACGGCCCATTCTGTATCAAATTGATTTGACCTTTCACATGGTAAATGTTGCATATCAGATTTTCCATGAACAGCTGCAGAACGATGTCGTAAGAACTGATGAAAATCTTTTGAACAAACTAATACTAGATCATCATCATTTAATTTGCTTATTGCAATATGATTAGATGATTTGATATAAGTCAATGTTGCCACTTGTTTACCATCAACTCGAAGGAGATAATTAAATTTCTTCAATAATGTTTCAGGAGTCATGTTTGTCTTTCTTGGTTTAATCACAATCTTCTTCACAACGTCTTCTCATTTCTTGGAATAAGATCTACATAATAAGCTTCCTCTCGATATATTAACTGTTTATGACCACTTATGTGGTAATTAACGTTAAAATTATCATAGCTTGTTAAGGCGCTAGCGAGGTAGCCTAAATCATTCCTTAAACTTGGACTTAAACCAACAATCCAATCTTTCTCAACTACATGATGTACATAATTATAATCATCATTGTGCGGAGTAAATTGGACAATATGTTTACACGCTTTATTCAAGAAATCATATATAAACTTTTTACATGATAAGAGATCTTTCTTTGGCCACTGTGGAATGTATACTCGGCACCCCTTTTCACATTGATAAGCAGCTGTACGCCTCATATTAATAGTCATCACCTCATGATCAAAAGTATAGACACAGTTGCTATAAACAAGTTGAGTGACACCCACTTCCCAATTTCCATTTAGCTGTTGTGCATGATCAATGGGAGTAGAAAAGAGTGCGGCTCGATTGCTAGTAAATCTCTTTGTAGCCGCATTGCTAAGCAAAATATGATAAAACGACATTTTTATATTGCTAATCTGCAACTTTGCATAACATCATGAAGACTTGGATTTTGGACTCTCTACAATATATCAGAGTTGATCGTGATGGAAACGTACATTTCAAAAATTCTCATGGTCATACATCAAGAGGAATTACATTAACATGGCGACAATTTGTCAACCTCAATGATATCATGAGGGATTTGGAATTTTTTGAAACATTAAGATTCATCTCCTTGGGTGATCAAGTTTGGCTTCAACATTACAGTAATGAAATTCAAATCTATCATTCTCTTTCCGCAAACTGTTTCTCATTTCGCAAATACAATTGGGAGAAGTATAGAAGATACATACATCGCTCCATCATGACATTTATTCGTCGTGAGTTCATCGCCCTACTATGCAAATCTTAATCAGACATGACTACCACACATCATGAGTTGGAAATTGGATTCCCTACAACGTATTATTGAAACGGATCCATGAATCGAAACGTCTATTTCAAAGATTCAACTGGAAATGTGAGAAGAGAGGTTTGCTTTATCTTATCGTCATTTTCAATCTCTACATCATATCATGAAGGACTTGAAATACTTCTATATGAAAAGACATTCACGTATTGGAAATCGCATCTGGCTGCGCGTCAACAATCGGCCGAATTCAACTCTATCATTCCCAACTGCATACTAACTTCACATTTCATCAAGGTAGTTGGGAAAAGTATAAAAGGAAGGTTACATCGCTCAATTTACTCATTCTTTCATCATGAAGCGCCATCGCTACACCATCGTCAACATTCTCCGTCGCTTCAGACTCTACACCAAAATCGATCTCACAACATTACACCAACAGCTTCCAAACAGCAAGTATTACCGGGCCGTCCTCAAATGTTAGTGGTGAAGATGAACAATTCACGGAATCTTCAACTCTTCCCAAATGGGACTGTACAGATTCTCGGGCCCTTTCTCTTTCATCGGCGCAGTCAATGCGCTTAGAGCTACAAAAGGACTACTACGTCGGATATGGAAGAGGGAGAGGTGTGTGATGTCGAATCTGACTGTGGACAATATGGTGATCTCTACTCAATTGAGTGACAGTCTATCATTTTTGAAGATTCGTACCAGCAGTTACAGTTTGTGTTATGAACCCGAACTTTTTCCTGCAGCTCTCATTAGTTGTTGGTTACCTGTGCATGTGGCAATCTTTCATAATAGTAAAGTGATCATTACTGGACAAAAATCTCATGAACAAGCAAATATGATCCTAGACTATCTCATTGAGTATGTACGTACCCAGCGGATTGTAAAATAAAAAACAATTTTTCCAACATGATGTTTTTATTTCAAATCATGATAGAACTTACAAATCATTTTTTCATTAGAGGATGGATTACATGAAAAGGTTTTTGAATAACAGATGCAAATCGAGATACATGTAAACGTTTTAAGATGAAGTACAGTACAAAAGCACCACACGTTGATGAAAGTGGATGTTGTAGTATGCGTTCATTTCGCTGATATTGACGCGTATGTTTTCTCAACCACTGCTGTGTTGGTATATTTGGAGGTTGAGAAAGAGAGTCAAATAGTTCACCACGTCGGTCTTCTCCAATAAAGATCGCTTTCCAATGCTCACCGCCTAAATTCTGTGAATGAGTGTTTAGCACAATAAAGATGGGATAGTGATTTACTGCAGGTGGTAAGGTATCGAGTGAATAGACATTATCGAAAGCTTTCAACGTCGCTTCGTCTGCATTACGCTGCACTTTAGTCTTAATATCGTCAGCAGTCAACCAACTCATTAACGATTATACTGAAGAATCACGTCACGATACTTTGTAATTTCAATATTTGAATCGAAGACTGCATAAATTAATACATTGATCGTCTCAGGTAGTGTTCTTTTGAACGTCCAAATCCAAACGAATATTATGAGGCACGTTCGCTTGACGATAGGGTGCACTAATATCGCTGTCAGCAGTCAAATCAAATGCATAAATAGTATATCCACTCTTAAACTCTTTCATAGTCAGTCCGTTGGTATCATCCGTATTGTAAAAGCCAAAAACATCCATAAAATCAACATAACTGCGCATAAATTGATCCGAAGCAAAATCTGGTTTGTAGGGTGGACCAGGATGGCTCACACCATTAACACGTAAAGCAATTTCACTTAACTGATTGTGTTTAAAATTGAAAGGATTCTTCTTTATATTACCATTAAATGCATCATTTTCAACCATTGCCACCATGAGGAGCTTCGGCGCTTCCGATGGAAAGAGGCCATCTTTCATGAAACTCTTTTGATCTTTCGGAATTGTAAAGGTGAGAAGCTTTGTATGCTGAACGGGGTAAATGGCATTTTGGCGGTTAAGACCTTCAGCATGCCTCTAATGACACTTGGATTCGGTACTACTCGACGAATGTAAAGTGCAATATCTTCCACATGAATTCTAAAATTGTCAACTTTAGCAAATGCATTCAGCGCAAATTCAGGCTTATTCAATGTCAGCTTGAGTCGCATGCTGGTATTACACAGTAAAAACTTTGACTGTCTAAAGAAGTCTAAATTCAGCGGACCATATAGCTGACATACTCTACTATCTTTAATCATAGCAGATCGCTTTACAAAGCCACTGTTTGTTTCAACATCAAATTTTCTGCTTCATCTCTGTACCATCCCATGGCTTCCATATGACTTTTTTGTGCTGCTGGATGAAACTGTGATACATGATTGAAATATGATTTATAGGGATAATCGCTTTGACCACCTTCCACCTGCTGCTCTCCAATCGTTAGAGAAACATCACGAAGTAATGTAGTCAATGGTAAATTGTTCAGTCCAACTTTATGTGCATCGTCAATAGCAGTTCCATCTGCTTGCTGAATTCTAAACCTCAAATCAAGCATCGCATAACTCAAATCTATGTAGTCATCACTACCACCAGGAATAACAAATTCAATGGGGCCAGCATTCTCAGCTGTTCGAGGATGATAATCTACAATACTTGAACTAAGAATATCTGTCTGTATGGCTTGTTGATCGAACAAACAAAAAACCGGAAGTTTTACACTCCATGATTAGAAGTTATAGCAGCGTCGTCGTTTAGCGCCTGATGAATGATTAGAGCCTCTGCGACGTTTGCGTGAATGCCTTTTGACTGAAGATCGCACCTTACCAGCTCCGCGATGTTTCCTCCTTCCTTTATTCATTCGTTTAGGTGATTTCTTTCCTTGAGTAACACCAGCAATGGTCTGCTTCAATGTTTTTAAACCGCGTTCCTTCCCACGATTCAACAAACTGCTCTTAAAACTTCTACCTCTGGAAAGATCACTAGCAACATCACCAGCAAAGCCAACGGCATTACTTAAAACATTTCGTTTTAAAGATCTACCGACATTGGATATGAGAGGTGCTACAACAGATTTCAGTGCACCAAGTATGCTTCCTCCACGTTGGCGGCGAGCACCGATGTAAATTTGTCCTCCGCCACTTACATAGGAGGGTCGTGAATAAAATGAGGCAGTTGGATTCATAGCTCAAACCCTAAACATTGTTAGTTACAACTTTGCATGAATCACTGTCGATCACTTAGATGAAAGATGTCGGCACGACGCATCCAAGAGTTCATACTTGAAGGATAACCAGTCCATTTAACAAGACACCATTCTTCACCTTGCCGTTTTTTACATCGAATGATTTTCTCTACCAAATATGTTTCACTTTCAGTGACTACCTCAATCTCATCGCGGTAAAAGCTACCCTCAATTTCTTCATTATCGTAATCTTTCAACTTGTAGGTGGTCGGAGAGTCTTTTTGATTAATCCTTGATACTGTAAATACCTCCTCTGTCCAATTCGGAAGGTACCCTTTAGCAAAAACACTTTTCACTTTTGAGATACGAACTTTATCGCCAATTTTCACATCACTTTTCACATGAGTGCGTTTACGTTGAAATGATTCGCGCACTTTATCTACATTGTCAGCATTTACATCTACTGGTCTGAGTCCAATAGAACGATGGATAGAGTGATTGTAGGCATGGAGTGTATCTTGTAGAACCTTTGTCCAATTTTGTGTCAAGTTGGCAGTAAAATGTCGCCACAAGCGATTTTTTAATGTGCGATTAAAACGTTCAACGAGTGCAGCTTTATAAGCGCTCTTTACACTAAACAACTCAATGTCATGCCTCTCAAATAATCTTGTCACATGCTGATTTTCAAACTCTTTTCCTTGATCACTCTGAATTCTTTTTGGAATGCGACCTTCTCGAAAAATTGTTTGGAATGCTTTTGCTACTCCTTTCCCTTCTTTAGTTTTTAAAGGTTGAGCCCACGCATAACGCGAGAAAATATCAATGACGGTTAAAATAAAATTATTGCCCGAGTTATGTTTTGAAATGGAGGCAACATCGCACAAATCTGCTTGCCACTGTTCATCGATGTCATGAACAATATAATGGCGGGTGCGGTACTTCTTTTTCGCTTGTTTGTGGAGTGTATAGGTAGCCTGACCCTTTAACCATCGTTTCACTTGTGATTGTGGAAGACCACTCGCTTTTGATAATTTCTTGATAGATGCAAATCCTGCCGGATGTTTTACATCATAATAGATTGACTTCAAACGTTCAGTCGATGACGGCTGACTCTTTTTCCTCCTTCTCATCTTTTTGTTTTCTTGCCTTTCTACATTTACAACAACTGCAGCATTTAGCTTTAGCGGTTTTGCGATCGTGTTCACATTGCTTAGGGGTTTCATTATGAGAGCTGGCGCAGCAAGTGCAAGTGACAACGACATTCACCTCTGGCGGCTCATTACATGGCAAGCAACACATCTGCTTCATATTAATAGTCTGAGAACATGTATTTCCTAGGAGGAGCTGTTTTACGTTTTCCTTTTACCAGTTTTAGTGATGATGTAGATCTACGTCGAGTTCTTCCTCTTGTTTGCTTAGTGAGTGTGGGAGGGGATGTAGCAGGTGACGTCTTAAACCAATTTGTTGGCATTTTCATCGCCTGAAGCATTGGAGTAGTAGCCACTGTTGAATCAAGTTCTTTCAATGTCTCATTATTTAAAGCAAATTTTGGCACATTATGCTTTTTCAATAGTTTAAGAAAGTATGACCAACCAGGTGGAACATAGCCCTGACGGCGCTTTCTACGTGTTGCATACTGAATCAAGTCTTCATAACGTGAAGCATCAATCACTTTATTTTCATCTGTAATGATTTCTCCTCTATCATTTACATTGAGATGGGGTTCAATACTGTTGAAAAGAGATATGGCATGTGCGCGAGATGCTAAAGGTGTAGCAGTCGATACAGAGTCACGCATCTTATTCTTCAAGTTTTTCAATTGCTCAACAGTTTCCGATTGTAATAATACAGCACGATGTGGATCTTTGATGTGAACATTTTGCTGATAATCTATTTCTTTCCTATACATTTGATTTGCAAGAGGTTGCTTTACTTGCTGCATGGCAGTCAATTGTACATATTCATCCTGAGGAATAACAATCATGCGAGAATAAGAACTCATAGTTTGTAGATAATCATGGGAGTTTTCAAAATATCACTTCGAAATCTAAATTCTTCCGGACACTCTTGCGTAAAGTCAATGAATAAGTAACCGTATGGTTTTTCAGTAGCTGCTTGAAAAATTTCAATTAAGGCTTTTGATCCTCTGGGTGCAACTTGTCGCGCTAAAATTTCAAATTGACTTTTATCTCGCGGATTCTTGAAAATAGCATAATAGTGTGTATTC
Source organism: Prostheceraeus crozeri (assembly GCA_907163375.1). Taxonomy (NCBI): domain Eukaryota; kingdom Metazoa; phylum Platyhelminthes; order Polycladida; family Euryleptidae; genus Prostheceraeus; species Prostheceraeus crozeri. The sequence goes on from CAJQUW010014492.1 coordinate 49,905, forward strand.
AGGTTTCGTGTACGAGCTTCTTTTCCATCAGGAAACAAATTTTGTGTAATATAGATGATAAAACACCTTTTATGGTGTGCTGCGCGAGTGAACATATCTGTAACATCTTTTGAATTCTTACTTTCTTTTAATAAATCATCCAATACAACAACATCATTAGACTGAAGTTTATCCACTGGAATAATTCCTTCATGTCGAATAAAGTTGCGACTTTGCAATTCCTGAAACAGCGACGGTTGATAAATACCATAACACCAAATCACTCGATTGATAGGTTCCTTAAACAACTCCCTTCTTTTATCCAATAAATTCAGCGTGAAAACAGTTTTACCTGCATGAGATGGACCTGATACAGTCAGAACTTTATCACATTGAAGTCTGAAATCCATTTTATTACTTTGAGACTCAACATTTGCATAATTAACGCTTAGAGCCAAAGATATTTCCCAATAGGTTGCCCACGGCAGGAGCTATCATTGGAAGTATTGCTGAAAGGAAACCGCCCTTTTGTGTTAGAGTTTTCCTCTTTCTTTGAAGGGCGACTTTAGGATTGGAGATGAAACGCAATTTCGTAGCATATCGCTTAAGTAACTTTCGTTGTTTTGGCGCTAATTTCTTCGTCCTCAACTTCCTCACATGAGAAATAATTTCACAAATGAATTTATCGTTAGCATGTCGTATAGCATTGTATCGCTGATTTGCTTTCATTCGTCGGAGAGCTTGAATGGCTGAAGAAAACTTTTGACTTTTTACGTTTCGCCATTTTCCGTGTTAGTCTTTGCTAAAACCTATCTTTACCACATTTGCATAGGCACTAACTATTGCGACATAAGTGACACTCGAAATGAGCAATGTCACAGTGGTTACATTGGCAAAGTTGAATGCAATTACGTATGAAACAGCGTTGACAAAAAGCATGCTTACATCTCTTGAAGATGCGCTTTTCATTTCCATCCTTTCGCTTACATACATCGCAACACATAGTTTCACCGTTACTGATGTCTATAGCAAGTCTTTTTGAAGATATGAATTTGCTAGCCTTTTCTAAATAATAGACGCATGTACAGAAGGAATATACTTCGAGAGTGAGCAGACATAGCTCGAAAACCAGTTGTGCTACAATCAAGTACCACTGCATTTTCAATTTTTCTTTATGGAAAGTTGAATGTGAATATCTGAAATCGCTTCAATCACTAGACTGCTACCATGATGGTTAAATGCGTTAAGACGTTCAGCAATTTTTATCATATGTCTTTTAAAAAATTCTTCGGGGTGATCTACCACTTCCATTGAATAAGAAGCAAAATGGAAAGAGCGACTTTCCACCTCTTCCTTTCCAAAATGACTAAACTTAATTTTCGCAACTAATCGCGCCATGACAATGCTATTAGAGAATGTATTCATTAACTCTAGAAATAGAGTGCTAGCATCATCGACCACTGCTTCGATGTCGGTCTCATCTTTATGAAAATTTATCACATAATCTTGAACAGCTCCTTTTAAACTTTGCCTATGAAAACGTAATGTTCCGCAGTCGTTTGAGAAAGACATGATCGCCCTTTAACTAACCCATCCATTGCATGAAAACAACAACTCTTCTCATAGTAACATTTATTGAATAACGGTAACAAGCATGCATTATAAATCAATGGTTTGAAAGAGATAAAATAGATACAGCTGATAACTATCATATAGCGAGCAATGATAACCATACAGGACTTTGGCAGTGTTGAGGTAAGGAGGAAAGAAGCATTGGTTATGAACGTAGCTACTACAACGAACAGACAGAATAGGAACACACAAATCCTTAAAACGTTTCGTAACTTCATGATAATGTTGATTCACTCTACTATCCCAAGGCGGGAGCAAAATATCATCAATGATTAGATTGGGAAATACTTTCCTCTCCTTACCAGGATTATTACAAAAGATGCGTATAACATTGAAAGCAGCTAACCATCGTTTAAAGTCAATAAGAAGAGCACTTTCACAAGAAAAGCCATAGTCTTGCAAATATTTCAGATTAAGTCCATGAATGTGTTTTCTCGCCCATTGATCAACATTGGGATCGCAGTTGGCATGATGATGATAGACACTAACAATCTGATATGTCCAATTGTTCATAGCAATAGCACTGAGCTCCTGTACAGGTTCACCCTCACAATCCATAAAAATGATGATAGAAGCCTAAAACGGAAAATTACACATCTAAGGAAACGTTCTATAACATATTACAAAATGAAGAATTACATCGATGCTTTTCACGACAAAATACACAAATGATATGATGGCAACGAAGAAGTAAAATGTATCTAATAAGACCACGTCTACGACACTCAAAGCACATAAGCGAATTGTCATAGGGTAGAGTTAGGAAAGGACTAGCAATTCTCCTTCTTTGATTTGCGTTTTGATGTAGCATTCTTCTCCGACTTGCGCTTCGTACCACTGCTGTTAAGGATTTGATCAATTATGTCGTCCACGTTGGGTGGTTTCGGAATATATAGGATGGATTCCATATGCATGGAGAGAGAGGCTATTTTATTATCTTTGTGTCGACCATAATATAGCCCATTCACTTTGAAAAGGATATCCCAAGTACCTTCTCCGAGCTCATCGCATCTGATGGGTATTGACTGATCTCCATCCTTCTTATAGTAAGTACACCAATGTGATACCGGTAGGCAAATGTGATTACCATCCCAAATCTTTCTATAGGGAGTATCCTTGTCATCTCTCGCCTTCCACTCTTGAGCAAGAGGAGTAGGAATGTCCATATTTAATGTCACGTACTCCTCAATAATATCAAGTTGGTGGCGAATGTACGGACTCACGGGGATCAGTATGTAGTCCCCATACTGATTGTGCATTATCTTGACATCCGTGGAAGGGAGCATTCCCGTTTGGAGTACTACGCTATGATTATCATAACGCAAGGCTTGTTTAAATTTACGCTGAAGCGGTGTAGGATTATGTACCTTGGATGTTTCTTCCACTGGCCTCAGTTGTAGATGATCTGACCGTAGCGAACCTTGTATCGTTTGACCGCCATTTTGTCCTACTAGTGCAGCAGATGGAGTAGATGCCTGAAAATGAAAAAAGATTGTATTAAGTTTACGTTCAAGGGAGGAGAGGGAGGGAAGTAGCGACTTACCATTTTAGTTGGATAATAGAACAGGGAACTAGAGAGAGAAAATGTGCGTCCGTCACTCGTATGATTCAACGATGGAATGATTCTCACTGTGGAAGGCTCGCTATTTATACAGAAATGCTTGATTCTCATTGGATGATGATCCTCATTGGGCAATAACATCAAGCTGATTCCAAATCTGACCTCCGTTTACCCATCCGAGCCTTCGTTTTGAAGCTACAGCCCAAAACGTCCCAAATTCTAACTCTGTCGTTTTTCGCCAATGTCCCAAAATCTTAAATGGCGTCTCACATCTAAACGAAGACAGATAGGAACAAGCCGATTGTTTCACTGAATTTGTCTCACTCTTAGCTTTCAAACAAGCTATTGCACGACAAAATCCGTCCACTGGAAGCCAAAATCGAAGCGAGCTCTCCCGAGGGGGGGGGGACGTCAGTGAAATTTCAGAATTTGATGAAAAATGTTTTGGTGACGGTCCCAGGTCGAAATTCCACACTTTGGAAAATTTTCAAAATTTTACCCATACAAAGTCACTCTGACACTTAGGATTTTTTCAGGTAAGCGAGCTCCGACCTAAAATCTTGTAACCGCTCTAACTTTTGAACGAAGACAGATAGGAACAAGCCGATTCTTTCACTGAACTTGTCTCACTCTTAGCTTTCAAACGAGCTATCGCACGACAAAATCCATCCACTGGAAGCCAAAATCGAAGCAAGCTGTCCAGAGGGGGGGGAGGTCAGTGAAATTTCAGAATTTGATGAAAAATGTTTTGGTGACGGTCCCAGGTCGAAATTCCACACTTTGGAAAATTTTCAAAATTTTACCCATACAAAGTCACTCTGACACTTAGGATTTTTTCAGGTAAGCGAGCTCCGACCTAAAATCTTGTAACCGCTCTAACTTTTGAACGAAGACAGATAGGAACAAGCCGATTCTTTCACTGAACTTGTCTCACTCTTAGCTTTCAAACGAGCTATCGCACGACAAAATCCATCCACTGGAAGCCAAAATCGAAGCAAGCTGTCCAGAGGGGGGGGGACGTCAGCAGAAAATTTTTTCTCTCCGATTTCGCTGGAAACATCCTTCCTAACCCAAAATTTCACGTAGATTCCGAATCTGGCCTCCGTTTTCTCATCCGATGCTTCGTTTGGGCGCTACACACCAAAACGTCCCAAATTCTAACTCTGTCGTTTTTTCGAAAAATGTTGAAAATTTTTTCTCTCCGATTGACTTGAAACTCACCATACAGATAAAGAATTTCACGCTGATTCCAAATCTGAAATCCGTTTTCCCATCCGATGCTTCGTTTTGAAGCTACAGCCCAAAACGTCCCAAATTCTAACTCTGTCGTTTTTCACCAATGTCCCAAAATCTTAAATGGCGTCTCACATCTAAACGAAGACAGATAGGAACAAGCCGATTCTTTCACTGAATTTGTCTTACTCTTAGCTTTCAAACGAGCTATCGCACGACAAAATCCGTCCACTGGAAGCCAAAATCGAAGCAAGCTGTCCAGAGGGGGGGGGGAGGTCAGTGAAAATTTTTCTCTCTGATTGACTTGAAACTCACCATACCGATGCAGAATTTCACGCTGAATCCGAATCTGGCCTCCGTTTTCTCATCCGATGCTTCGTTTGGACGCTACACACCAAAACGTCCCAAATTCTAACTCTGTCGTTTTTCGAAAAATGTTGAAAATTTTTTCTCACCGATTGCCTTGAAACTCACCCTACCGATGCAGAATTTCACGCTGAACACGAATCCGACCTCCGTTTTCTCATCCAACCACTCCTTCCACTCGAAACAACCCATTTTACAACCCAACATTCAGCACGAAAAACATCACACACTATAGCCTCAAGACTAATCCTGGCGGTCGCCCAAGTCCACCACGACACTCAGACCCAAAGCACCACGGCGGCCGACCACGACACTCTGCCGTTCCAGAGGGGGGGGGAGTCAGCGATGGCGGCCATCTTGCGCTATCTGGTGTTTGTCACTTCCTTACTACTGACAGGTTGAGTTATTAAAACGTTATCTCGTTTTAATGAAGTTTTTATCAGAAATTACAACTTATTATGATAACACACCTGACATACATCTGTTCCGGATTTCGGTCCTTCGAACTAACGGAATTTCATGATCTAAGCATGTTCCAAAACATTGCAGTAGTGTTGGTTAGTGCTCATTGTTTGTTTTCTGATGTCGAAATTCAGGACGCCTATATGAATTATCACCAGCGCAAACCGAAACTCACCTGCGGCCATTAGACTTTTCGACAAAAACAATTGGCTTCACGCTACTCCAGTAATGAAGATCGTGTTTATCCACAGCAACATTAACATAAAAGTATCATGAAATTCGTCCTTGGATTTTTTTATTCAGCTCCGTTGGAGCATGTAACTGTCCATGCAGCAAGTTTCATCTTCCTTTCTAGAGTTTGAGTGACGTTCTATTGAATTGAACAATGACTGTAAAATGTGTCAGCCATTAGATTGATTTGAATTTAGATGACAAGAACTAAAACATCAATACGACGCTTTATATGCTCTATAACAGATGAGGATATTATAGAATAAGAATTTGTCAACTTAAGAAAGGATGTAGAATGACAATTCAAGGAGACTTTTCATAGAGACCAAATAACGCTTTTTCTGACTCACCCTGTACATGTCCTTAATTTATGATGGCAACAATCTATTATTTCGTGATAATTAAGTTACGAACTCTAATAGCCATTGATTAGAAAGTTACGAGCACATAGCATTGCCCCTCAAAATCTAGAGTTTCTCCGAAGTGCGGTGTAAATCGGGAAAAACAAAAGAATGATTGCAAATCTTGAACAAGATTGCCAAGAGAATTCGTTTCTCTCTCAATGCTGAGACTGAAATCTGTAACATTGAATATATCTGCATATATCCGAAGCACTGACGATGAGTTCTCGCAAAGCAAAGGAGACGCAGATATCTACAAGCGCATTGATAATGATGTGTTTAGTAATGAACTCGACAAGCAGGTGTATTTAGGACAAAATCATTGCAAATTAAAAAAATGGGAAAACGTCTTTTCGCTATTGTTCACTATCTCTATTGATAACAAAAGACCTCGTTCGAACCTATACTGCTGTTGTTAATATACTTTCTTTGCATGATAAATTTACTGTAGAAACTAGTCCGTTTACATCAACAGTTTTATATCAAGTCTTATTCATGAGGGCGCACAGAACACGTGAAGCAAGTACATTAAGAGATTTCTATCTTATCCTGCAATTCACACTTTTCACTGAATGTTGCAAATCTTCTTTCAGTACAAATCGACCGTTCTCTTTGCAAATAAAGAAGAGAAATTGTGGTTAAATGATAGTCCTAACAACGGTTTCATATTTTTTCGGTATTTTCAATGCTTCTCCATACGAGGGTTTGTTTCATGTTTTATTAATTTTCATGGCATGTTTTCATGTTTTGTAAATTTTTGATAAGCGACTTTTTCAAGTTCTCTTAAGGCAAGAGTAATTCGAAGTCCTCATTTTCTCAGCAAACGATCTCCCCCTACGCATCACATCTATTGATTCAATAGATTGTAAAAGTGATATCAAGTGCCAATGCGGCTACTTCAATGAACTGTGGAGATAACAGACAAGATCGACTGCTCCACGTCCCCATTTTCTTGTCTTGCTTTCTTGCGGTAGACCACTAAAAGTTAATTCGGTTGCTTAAACGCATCAGTTTACTGGTAGAAGAAGCTTGCCAAGTGTATAAGAGTGATTTCAATGTATCATTTTGATAGCGAACAGCCTTTCTCTGCTTGCGGATTGCTGTAAATTCCTTCAAAATGACCTTATCAACACGATTCCGTCAGATTCGAAGAGTTCATGTCATTACTTAAACAAGTTTTGTCGAAAATGTTACTCCGTCGAATCATCATTTCAAAAGTTAGATGACGCAAGAAAATATTTCACTGCTTACTTCGGAGAACTTAACGTTGACTGTGCACTTCTATGTGTGTGTGAATTGACGTTAGCCGCGTGCGTCATACACATCTGTGCGGATTATGTAGGAATTGAAGGAACTCAATGGGCTGTGTCATCTGGACGTCTTCTTATTGAGATTTGCAATTAGCAAGTTAGTGAAATTTCAACGGGGACTCAATAAATATCATTTTAAACACACTACTGGCAAATCGCCTAAGCTAATGCGCCTGCAATAATTAATTAAGGCTGCTTTTTGCAAACACAATGCAAGTAGAATAATTAAATATTGAGATATATCCTCAGTTGAAAAATGCGAACAAACGTGAATAGCTGCCACTTCATCAAATATCAGGAATCATCAGCAGGCCTGATTCACATCATTAAGTATCGACAGAACTCCCTATTTAAAGTTGCAGCAGTGCGCGAAGTAAATTTGAGATTTGCAATTAGTCAGTTAGTGAAATTTAAACGGGACAACTTTAACTATAGTACGCCTGCAATAATTAATAAATGCTGCTATCGACTTCTTATTGTTCGATGAAGTGTGATATTTCATTAGTTTCAAAAAGATGCGAAAGCTCCCTTCCAAGATATCAAAGATTGGATGGGCTGACTGTTTGATTCTGTATGAACATTCCGATGCAATTGTAGTCGCTGCCACACCAAGTTATTCACACACGGTGAGCAGCACAAGCTGAAGAGATAGCAAACCTAATGCTCTCACCTACACCTTATCTCCGAAGAGGGGCACTGAGTGCATTCCCACCGTCTCAATATGCCGCTAGACTATGTCGTATTCTTCGCAGAAAATCAGGCTTGCCTTCCGTGTCCATGCTCTGATGGTCACATTTATCAACGTTTGTTAGCTTGATTTTCACGTTGTGTTTAACAGACTATAAAAACAATTTGACACTTCAAAGAAATGTGTTTGTTTCAAGTCTGTGTTCATTCAGGCATCACATGTAAACATAGAAATTGACAACAATAAAACCTCTAGAATGGAAATTAAGCTTCATGCAATGCACAATATTGGCACATAAATCGCACGCATTTTCACTTAGATGCACCTGCCAACGTCTGTATGATTGGGTTAGAATCAGTAACATGTGTAAATCGAAGTTTTTAATTGGTGGTTCATGCCCCAACTTAGTTCCCCCGGATGTGCCGCGACCTTCAGTCAGTTTCCCTTCTAGCCAACTTCAGATAAACAGTTTATTTCTATGCATGTAAAACTGTGTGTATTGCCAGTGGTGGCTCGTCCATTCGAGTAGGCGGGGCGCAGCCGTACTTTCCAAGTGTTGAATATTTCTGCTTGAACTTAGCAATCGTGAGCTGTAATGAACGAATAAGCAACGCCAACAATAAGGCCTATTAGGTAAAATAAGGAGCCGAACTTTATGTAGCGGTGACTTTATCACCAGTTCCTACTTTAGAAGGACCAGGCGTCTTTATTGCAGAACACAGTGCATATCTTTGACTCATTTTTCCTGCGTGATATATTTGTCAAATGGAAATGCTATTCATACCATTCGAGTACTCACTATCTCATTTTACCTGCTGTATACGCTTAATGTGCCATCAATCTCCTGGTGCGTCAAAATTCAGACTTGAATCTGCACTGAGTTCAATGGAAAATTGATCTTCTTGCTTCTTGCTTCTAATTTTGTCCGTGACCATCAGTATTGAGGAGTGTCATCTCTAGACCCAAACACAAAGACATAGAAATTTATCTCTGTGTTGCAGAGAATGCAGCATCCGTAAATTATTTTGATATCTTCACTGATGCTGGTCAACAATGGACTCCGTGTCGTGAATAACCACCGATGTTGTATGTTCAAAGACCTTAGATAACTGTCATTCATGCGACATGATACTCGCGCAAGACGAAAACGGATAAATGATAGTCACCCATTTCATTTCTTTTATGAAGCAGTTCAAGCTGAGACGCTGCAAGACGATTCTTGCAAGTTGAATAATTTTCTTTTTATTTACTGAAATGCACTACAGTTTCGAATGCATGTCCTTTTCAAAATTCATTGCAGATGTGTCTATCATTTTGCTCAGTAGTCTTCGTTATTTCCATATTGTTTATTGAGATTCTTAGAGGATGATCATTTTCATTTAAAAATCATTTGCATTGATGCTATAAATAGTGTCTCAAATTATTAATTTGAATTTTCGAATAATACCGAATTTTCGCCATAGACTAAACCTTTTTTAAAAGTTGCAATGTACGATGACATGCTCGTTGAACATACTGAACGCTTCTTATGAGTACAAAATGAGATTGTGGTTGATTTATGCATGGAATCCACCTCAATTATACAAAGATGAAATGTGGATGATTTTCCTTAAAAAATAACCATCGCATAATAATAATAGCCGTAGTAGATGCTCAAAGACTTCAAATGAATAGGAAGAGCACAAAAATGGCTACTTAAATTCGCTGGTACTACGCCCAAAATCATTAGATTAGTGGTGTTTGCATCTTAAAATAGTTTCACTTTTATCCAGTTGAAGCTGATCGCGAAACGTTGATTAATACATATCCATTTTCTCACTCGGAGACTTATTCCTCCTCCGATCAAATTTAAATATGGTTTAAATTTGGTCCGTTGAAATATCTTTTCTAGTGAAACTATAAAACAACGTATTTCAAAATACGCTATAATCTTTGACTCTTCATTCACAATAATATCGACTAGAAATCTAAAGTAGATTGTTCACATTCGCAATCGCATAATACCTCTTCTTTCTGGTACAAAGAATTTTGCAACACGTTGTTTTGCCTTTTCATACCTCTAAAACTGAAAAACGCTTTTTAAAATACGTTGTTTTAGTTTTTTATACATCTGAAACTGAATAATGCATTGTGAAATACGTAATTTTGGCGTTTCATGCCTCTGAAAATAAATAACGTATCTGGAAATACGTTGTTTTTAGCTTGAAAGTGCCTGTTTGCTTTTACCACGGATTTCTCAAAACAACTATTTTCAAAATACGTTGTTTTGCCTTTTCACAGCCGAATTGCAATCCAGATATGTATAGCTTCTGATCAAAGATGTTCATCTCGCACAAAATCAAATGATCTGTGTTTGAAACTTATTCATTTTTGACCTGATTGTTGAAGTGTGAAGTATAGATTCCAGGTAAAGTTTTAGGAAATACATAGAAATCGGTTAAATGTGATGCATCACGCGTGTAAAGAATTCGCATTTCTCATGCCTGTCATGCTTGTCAGTCTCATTACTGTGGTGCAAGTGAATTGGCACACGCTGGACTGTGACTGCTTACACCCTGTGCGGCAAGTGAGACGCTGCTTTGCGACAATCATGAAAAGCCCTCCCTATGATTACTGCTAAACATCTGAACCCCATTCCATCTTTGTCATAAGAATTTTCAACGGTTGCCGTTAGTTTCTTCTGTTTCCTGAGAGAAATACTGCTGCTGATTTGAAAATTAAGATGAATCGGTTATCGGATGTGCATAATATAAGTTTGAAACTTCTCAATGAATAATCGGATTGATTTTTAGAAAAATGTGAATGTTACTCGGCACATACCGCTAAGATCTTCTTTGTATCAGACGCTCATGGATGGCTTCACCGCTAAACAACAGCATTAGAAATGAATCAACTGAAGACCTACTGCTTTCCTTGCTTTTCATTCCGATTCTGAAATAACAATACAAGCTTTTCCCATTGATATGAAATTGCTATTGATTATATTTTTATGATAAGGTGCATAGGTCTTTGCAGTAGAGAAAATTAGGTGCTAAGTTTTTTTATTGGAATATGAAATCAAAGGTAAATGCCGACAAATCTTGTATGAGATGATTTTGAGGAAGGTGAGACTTGACTTGAAATTCTTCTATCAGCATGATACAGATTCAGCATGTAAATGAGCTTTGACCGAATTAACACGGTAGTCTTATGACAGAGTGTTGACCATTCGTCCAGATGCCATCGGTTCAAGGCTACCTCGAGTCAAACAATTTCGTTGTGGGTAGACGATGTATTCTGCATCAAAGATAATGGAATTTGACGTAAATGCTTGACACCCTTGTATAATTGTTTGTACACGTTCATTGCAGAAATAATATTGTGTAAAGATGGTTGAGGGCAAGATTTGTGCGATCAGTCCAGCATTGAAGCCAGACCAAGCATTTAACAGCATAAAATTCGAATGATAATAAGCACAAGATTTTAGACGAGATTCATTAAGATGTTCTAGTGATCAATCCTCACTATACGACCAGATACTTGCTTCCATTCAAAAAAATTGTTTTGATTGCTTAAAATAAACATTTAGAATTTTGACAACTTCTAATAGGCTAGACATAAATACCAAACTAAAGCTAGTTCACATCAAATATCCGCGGCTCATGAATAAATGCAGCCTTCCACGGAATGGCACTATCAAATAGTCACAGTCCTTGAATGAATACTAATCTCAAGTAAATGCCATCTTAAAGTAAGTCCTACCTTAGAATAAGCGCCACCATGAAATAATCTCTGCAATTGAATAAATGCCGCTGTGAGAAAATCCTTACATAAACGCCATCCTCGAATCAACTCCATATTCAAATAAGCACCGCCCTCGAATTATTGCAGTCTCACCTATTCCATACAATGCTCGTCCCGTTTTATTCTAAGAGAAATATGCTTGTACACCGCAAACACAATAAATGTTACACGACTACAAGATATCATGGATTGAGTGAAATTAGGAGGTTGTGGACACAGGCAGAAGGAGCCGGGGATAAGATCCCTGACCGAGTCGTAGGTCGTTTCAGTTGAGGCAAAAATCTAATTTTGCGGATTGGTTTTTTGCTTTCTGGATGGCATTTCTATTTTTCAAATCAACTATTGATCTGGATTGCTACCCTTTAGCTGGGGATCATGTTCACAAAGACAATATTGAATCTACGAAATACAGCAGCGACAGGACGACAAAGAAAGAAATCTTTCAAAATGATCTATGCGTTCAGAATTTTGAAACATCGCTTCTATGATCTGTAAAGAGTAATCAGACACATGTACAACTTGTATTGTCGATTTAAAGAACATGCATTACTCCAGCTTGAAATCGGAGAACAAGAAATGTTCGGTTATTTTACTTTAAAATGAATCTCTGTTCAATATTGATCAATTTTCAAAATCTTTCAATATTCTCGCATATCCGCTTCCAAAACATCATCACATTACAAAATGTGTCTTTTTTTACCAATCGAAAAGTTTCAGGGACATATTATTTATCTGAGAGATGATTGTAGGTGTTTATTCCATAAAAGCAGTCGCTTTCTTTATCGTCTAAATGCGAAATTATCCAATAAGTATGATTTCATCGGTGAGGTCTTGAGATGTTCTTACAACCAGTATGTGAGCCATATTCCATAAGCATCATTCCGGCAATGAGAAATGGGATAATATTTGTCGATGAGTACTATGCGCAAACACAGCATGCTAGCATGATAACTCATAGAATAGTAGGCTTTTTGTTATGAAGCAATACACCATCTCACTTCAAATTCTTTTCAGGAATACATGTAACCTGCAATTTGCTCTCAGAGACTTCCACTACCTGTCAAATAGTTTGACCATGATACGATGTAGACCGAATTGATCTGCAAACCACAGATTTTTCTTTGTGTCATTGTTGTACATAAGTAAGATATCAAACTTCCATTCTAGTGCATAATTATCTGCTTCTATGACGGACACCCAGATATCATGCTATTTGATATTATACAAGCGCAACACGTATTATTTCATAGTCTATAGAAGGCTAAATGAGGCTTGTTAAATGACAAATTAATTGGCTATACATATTAATTAAATTAAACATTGCCTTCTATTTCCAACATAAATATTATTCCTTTAATAATGAAGTAAATAAATTCAATAGGACTATTAGGACAGTCGGCTACACGTTGTGTTAAGGACAATATACTATTTTTCACAGCAAAGCGTTATACTCTTCTTCGTAGGATAAATTTAATATAGGCTCCATTATGTTGATTTCACAATAATCATTTTGAAAGATCTGGTAGGCACCGAAAATGTAAGTTGAATGTGCATGTAATAGAAATTCATGATAAGTTGATGCCAATTCCTTGCATGTTGAATCAAGACATAAAGCAAAACATGTATTCTTCTTCTGAATCACATGTCAATGAGCGAAGCGATTTCTGAAAGACAAAAATATCACATCTTGCGAAATCGAGAAATTACTGGCCTTTTGGGGAATCAACGGTACACTTCACCTTATGAGATTTCGTTTGTTTTTCAACTTTTTGCCAATGCCGCCGTAATGCTGATATTCCGCATATACCGCTGAATTAACAAGATTCTGCTAAATACCGTTAGCCACGGAATCTCATTGTGCTTGGTATGTATAGATTTGACAATTATAGAACAAATTGTAAAGTTTGTTATATATTAAACTAATTATTGAAGCGTGTTCTCTTTCCCGTCTTGCTATATTCCTGAATTTGTTATTTTGACTCTTCATTGCCAACAATGTCAATGTTTGAGCTAAAAACTTGAGAATCATTGCCCCACAAAAGATGGAAAACTAATTCTTGGCAAGCAGTGCGCAGGAAATAGCTCATGTGAAAACTTTGAAATGCATGAATGATAGATGAAGTGCACTCCTCGTCTATGGATGACGTATTCTCTAAACTTGTCATCAATCGCGATAATTAGCGCGTGTACTGTCGAGGAAGCGTCCGAGGCAACGTCATTGGCATTTCAACTGATAGTCAATACTAAGTCTTCGTTATCTCTTCGAACTCTTCAACATCAAAGTAATTCTGGAATTACAAAGAGAGCAGTATGGATAGTACGGAGAGCATTTTTTCACTCTTATAATATCTCGTGCTTTCTATAACATGCCAATCTGAAATTCCAGACAGAGAGGGGAGAGAGAGAGAAGAGAGAGAACAAAAGAGCAAGTGTAAATCAGGGATAATCAGCAATGGATTGCAACTTGATTACTCTTTTCAGATCAATCAATTAATTGAAATTGAAAACAATGGCAATCAATTAATTATTGAATTTGGTAGTGTTGATCAATTAATCACCTAAATGAGCAAACAATATTGTTTTCAATTAATACTAATCAAGTGTTCTACCATTGACAAAGGGCCTGGACCCGAAACGTCTGGCGATATATTGTATTTTAATTTCAATTTACATCACTTGACATTAAACATATCGGGAGAGAATTGAGTCTGTTTTACATTAGCATTGAATTATGGTCCTCCCACCCCCTGCCATATCATATAAATATTATTGTAAGAAGCATATTGTCAATCTAATGCATGTAGTATATCATGAGTCATGATTGTTTTCGCCCACAATATGATAACGTGGAGCCCTATAGGGGCTTATTATTATATACAATAATCATGGACCACCTGGAGGTATTCCATAAAGAAAAATCGTCCAATCCAACAGAGGTGGGGAACAGGACGCTAAACGGATATAGGGCTTATAGTGAAAGCAAAGTAAAAGTCATGACATGTGGGAACGCATCTTGCTAATATCAACAGATTATCTGGCGAGGTAGCGATTTTGTGGATAATTTTTTCAAAGGTTCATTTTCGTGTAAAAACTATCTCCGCATGTGAAAATGGTCATCATCTATCCAAAAACATGTGTAAAATTAAAAAACGACAGGTGGCGAAAAAGTTGCTATAATTAGTTGGTAGATATTTGTTTACTAATGCGAGCTGATTTTTCGCCAACCGGCGAAATCGTGGATATTGTAGCAACTAATTAGTGGTAAGTAGTGATTCTCGTATATTACCTTCACATGAAAATATATTGTATACTCAGTCTGATCTGATAAAAAAGGATTTTTTTCAATTCACGAAGTCTTAAACTAAAAAAGTATTTATCTTCCATAAATGTCGCAGTAAATAGTATGATATTATTCAAATATTTGTCATTGTTGTAAATTATTGAATGTCAAGAGATGTTATGAAAATTGATATAAGCGGATTCTCTATATTCTTATCATTATCAAAGAATGATAGTCTGCACTTATTTCTTAGATAGATTATCCATATGTGGGGGATGGTGAGGAGGTGAGGGAGAAAATAGAGCCTCGGCTGTAGAGGCGGATTACTAAAGAAAATAAGAGAGAAAGTCAAAAGTAAAAGGTGGCATACAGAGCGCGAATTGTCGCCGGCGAACTTCGCCAGCGAATATGCCGCAAATATGACTGAACTGTAGCATGATATTCTGCAGCTAACATCCGCCAATTTTTCGCAAGATTCGTTCCCACAGGGTATGTATCAGTGCACGTACACGTGCAGATAGTAAAAGGCTGCTCACGCGTGTACGGAACAGGGTGCAAATCTCTAAATCCCTTGTTTTGCCACTCGCGCTTTCTAGACAATCGCAGTTTGTCATTGGCACCTCAGAATTCGTGGTCATCTCTTCGAATCTGTGAGACAGAGTTAACATGGAGTTTCATCAATAGAAATTGCCACCCAACATGTTCGATTATAGCGCCCTTATTCGATTAATTGTCCTGTATATTTCTCAACATTTGCAATCTTCCTGATCGTTGAACAAAGGTGCTTTGAGCATAGATGTTCATAAATCATAAACTTTCGCGCATTCTCTGTACTAGGCATTGCTTAAGCATAGGTACGTGGGGGGTGGAATACATTCTGCAATCACTTAATACAGCATCGCAAGTGTTAGATCATCACTACTTTTTCAAATATTGACCCTACTTTACTGGTGGTCATTTTGAGTTCTGAATACCCGGGGATCGTAAAATCACTGTACAGCACAATTGGTCATCTTTTTACTATTAAAAAAGTCATGTTCTGCGGATCTGTTGGAAATGCATTCATGATTTAAGATTTCACTGCTATTCTTTGGAAAGGGTTAAAATTTGACCAGAAACAAAACATGGACAATTAGAAATAGAATCACTGATTTGATAATTGTCTATGATTCCAGGTAGAGCCGTGTTGTTGGATGACGTATACAACGCACAGGGATACACAAGAAACCTTGGCCATTCTTGATCGATTGGATCTGGAGGAGAATCTCACTGACGAGGATCTCTACTTGAAATTTGGTCTGGCAGAAGAGTATCAAAATGGAACTCTGACTGTTTGGCAAAAAATGAAGCCCAAAATTTGGGCCCTTTTTGATGAGCCGTATTCGTCCATTCCCGCCAAAGTAAGTAGAATCTATTTTGATGTTTGAATAAGGAACTCAATCCCATTTGCCAACGGTTTTATATCTCATGTAGTCCAGCGGCCGAACTATGTTTTTATATTATTTTTCATTTTCATTTTCATATCATGTATTCCTTTATCCTTTATTTTATTTTCATGCTATTCAATTTGTTCTATTAGGCCTGCATTCATTTAGAAATTGGCACTGCTACTTGTTATACAGTAATTTGCCACACTACTATCGCTATTACACTATTGAGCATAATTTCTGTAGTACCTAAGAACAGTCCCCCTACTTTTATCCCCACTTTAATATAGAATAGAATGACGTTTATATTTCAAATTTCCTCAATGATATGAAGCGCAAAGAATATAATATAATATGACCATTTAATATCTAAAGAGAATGACAACTACTAAGTTAAGAAATGACACCAACACCCTTGATTCCCCGACCGCACTCGCCTGACCCAGGAATCGAACCGAAGTCCGCGATGGAGACGAGCTCATCAAAAGAAATGCGAGTGAAGACAGAAGTCATCTCTAAGTGATATCGACAGCATATTGTCCTATTATTATTGACAGAACGCTACCATCGTTCATATTGTAGGGAGACAGCATACCAGCATGTCACGCGACTACGTCACAGTGTAGATTGACAACAAAGGTCTGTCGTAGTACATTGAATAATCGCATTCCTTCTGAACCGTCAACGTGGCCTAGTGAAGAAGCTGCGAGCTCGTCTCCACCGAGGACTTCGGTTCGATTCCTGGGTCAGGCGAGTGCGGTCGGGGAATCAACGGTGTTGGTGTCATTTATTGACTTAATAGTTGTCATTCTCTTTAGATATCCAATGTACTACGACAGACCATTGTTGTCAATATAACCATTTGAAAGTAAAAACACTCTACAAGACAAAAATAAGCAGAAAGTCAACAACAAAAATGGTAAACAGCAAATCTATTCACAGTTTTTAGGCTGAAACCACTGTTTGATAACTTAGCCATAGGCTTCAGAGCATGCACCTGTCTGAGACAATGGGAATTCATACTTTTTCTACGAGTATCAATGGGAGGGAATTTTTCCTTCTACTGCGTCCCTCTGCTATATGTGAGGTGTACACGTGAAAACTATTTTTACATTGATGTTCGCTGCTTACTAAATGATCAACAAGCCAATTTATTAGCGGTTCAAATTTGCTACCTCACACCTATGCGTATGTGTAAAAACCTAATAAAATTCCATTGTTTGAAAAGACTGTATGTGGTTTTCTGTATTTTCATTCCTTGTGTCTCACATAAATGAAATGAGTGGTCAAACGTATGTTGTCCCCATGAGCAAAATTTGATAAAATGTGAATTGGTTTTTAGAAACTAAAAGTCCCAAAAAACTATAGTTGCAGTTATTATAATTTTTAATCAATATCAAAATATGGGTAGGGGTCTAAACGTAAGCAAAAGTGGTCTAAAAGCAGCATAAAAATTCCATGAAGTGTAACTTCCTTCGGTAGACTTTTTCAAGGTTTTATCACTGATGTAAGGAAGCATGTCATCATGGAGATGATAGCACGCCTCATTTCCCATTTATCAAAATTAGCTTCTGTTCAAAAACAATTAAAACATTTTCCTTCTTTTTCGACGCGAGATTTAATCTATTTATGCCAATTTCAAGGCATCTACTAACTCGTAAAAGGAGACAGGAGGATCGTAAATCGTTGACATGTCTACACTGCCTGCCGCCAGGTTAAGATGTGTGCGTGCATTAGGATTTTTATCTTCCGTTTCAAGTTTGACTGTGTTGAATTAACCTGCAGCTTTGGCAATGAAATAAAGCAAAGGGGTTTCCGTCATTCGTTGTTGACTGTCAGATATTTAATAAATGACATCAAAAATGATCTATTCTCAATGGAATGTCGATAGATTCGATTTGTTTTGATAATGACAATGTTTTCCCTGATTCACTATCGAAAGTGTTCAATGGGTGTGAACCCTATCCACCATGAGAGGACTTGTCGCATTTTTACTGTGGTCCCCGTGGAACTGAGTTGACGAACCTTCGCTGTTTGGACCCTTATTTTGGAGCATTTTCAAACTTTTCAATTAAAATCGTCGCATTTCGCCTACTTGAAGATCAAATGACCTATTTTTTAAAATCTTTTTTGTCATCTTTTACAAACATTTTGACATTTTGTGCGACAGCATTCAGCGGATCGACTCGCTTTTCAGCATGAGTGCAGTATAGTATAATTATGAATGTATGAATCATACAATACTAATCTGTACACGGAGTTGTGCACCGTGATCCCCTGGAATAGTGTTCTTGTACTTCGCCAAGTTGGCTGTGTACCAAGAGCGTCAATCAATATTGGCATCACTTTTGCTCCACAGTTCCATAGTTTTGGATTTCGAGGCATAGGTCTTGATATTTTTCTACTTTTTCCTTCTCTTTTTGACGGATGTTATGGTCATCTGGTATTGCAATATCAATTATCAGTGTCATCTTCTTTGTTTTATCATGCACGATTATATCAGATCTCCTATCGTAGATGTATCGAGTGCCGAAGTCCCATAGGATTAATGTATAATATAATTATTATTGAAATTGCTTAAATAAATTGCTAGAGAATTACTTAAAAAAAAATTTATTTTCGGTTAGGTTCTGCTATGTTTCCTCAGGCTTGGAGAGACCTTCCATATCGTACATTCGATATGGTTGGCCTGGCCCCGCCATGTGGTATAGGTTGGAGGTTAGGGGCCGAAACCTTGCTTTATGCAGCCACATGGTTCCTCCCTGATGACTCCATACATAGCAAACTTAATTTTGTTTTTTAGGTTTCTAATTTTCACCTTTTGTTATTTTTAGTTAGCTTCTCGTCAGGTCCATGCCGAACTCTTATTACAGTTCTTATTTGATAAAAATTAAATCGTTTATAAGTATTAATTTATTTCCCTTACCGTCTTCAGTTGAGTAGACTTGCCTTTATACGTATTTCAGTACCTGCTCTTTACTAGAGTAGGTTACTTTATGTTGTCAGTATTAATTTATATTCATTCGTTCATGACTTTTAATTACCTAATTATTTACAAGATTCTCCACTAGGGTAATTGTTTAACTTTGGCGTCTTCCGTTTCCTGGATCCTTCGAATTTTTTTGACCGTGTCGTGTCTTGATTTGATTATGCATTTATGAGTATCAGAATATCAAGAATTCTATTTCTCAAACAGAGAACACGGTGATGATGATGTGGACTATGACAATCATGAATATAAACAAGTTAATGAAGCGTAATGACAATAAATAATGTGATGATATAATGGTGCTGTACATACAGAAGAAAGAATTACAAGTGATAGGACACTGGAAGGAGAGGTCACTATACGCATTATAACGAATTACATTTAGTCAATCACTGCATGAATCACATGGAATGTAATTAGAGATCATGAATATTTATCGATGTAAACGGCCTGATATCGCATTAAGTTTTATTTGATTTATGGCATCCGAAAGCACAACTCACTCCTAGTTAATAAATCCTGATTATTAAGAGGTCCGGAACAAGATCTTTATGACATAACATTATGCATCTAATCAAATTACATATACAAATAATACGGAGTAATTTAGAATCTATGCCATTGAGCAAAGGTGGGCATTCAAGCATCCCAAACAAATGAATATTGACAAGTTTGTTGTTGAAGTTTCTTACAGACATTGTACATGTACAGAATATACATGTACAGACAGTCAGTATGTTGAAAACTGTTGGACACTGGAGCTGACCGTTGTCGATATAGTACTTGTAAATGTGCATCGTAAATCCGATTCATGTACTATTTCAAGTTCAGATTTTGCTAGAATGACACTAAGCTTTGTCAAGCATGAATTTGATGTATATTTGACTTGACACGAAGTATTAACACGCCTTTCATTTCTTGCAACAGCTTTGTAAAATTGAAGTATTCAAACTTTTACTATTTCCCTTTTGAGTAATCGGTTTTCGATGTGACAGAAATGATTTAGAATTCAATGATGTTATGCCATGAATTCCAAGACAATTTTGATATCAGATAACGCATGAATAATTCTTTAGATTTCGGCGGAAGAGCTCAGCTTTCATTGTATGCCTTCACTATTTATTTTTGCAAGTTTTGTGCTTCTCGGCGAAGAGAATTTCTTCATGATCTTACACTAGTGCATGCACAGCTATATGAACGCTTAGACAAATATGCAGAGACGGGTTATCTCGTATTATCCAATTAATTGCAATTTTTTTACTATCCCAACCAATTAAAGTTAACAATGCTCCATTATCGATGTTGTTCGTGCATCATTTTTTTATTATTTCGTTATTATTAGACAATTACATAAATAGCCGCCATCTCATTTAACATTAGGAATCATCAGCAGGCCTAGTGTACATTCCTCAACATAAACACTACTCCACATTATAGATGCAACCAATCCCTGAGAGTAAACATGAGGCATATTGAAGGGGTAAGCATGTTAAGATACTTTCATCGGATACTTTTTAAACAACATCTTGACACACTATGGACATTCCATCTAAGCTAGTGTGAGAGTAATAATTTACGAATGTTATTCCTAGAAAGATTATTGAAATTTGATTACAAGAATCAGAATTACTCTGTTTGTGGCTGCATGTAGGGAATTGTGTTGATGCTGACAGATGTGAGCTTGGGCTGCTGATTGAATCCTGATATTAAGTGAAACAGCTGATATTCAAGTTTGTTCCCATTTTACAACTCAGGAGACAATGAAATATTTTACACAATATTTTACTATTCTTTTTACAACCTCTTTTCAGCAAACAGCATTTATCAATTACTACAGACACACTAACGGAGACGAAATCTCCGGAGTGTGTTACTTTAATGAACACCCGTGGAAATGAACTTCGCATACTGATTCCGAATCATATGACACTACCGAAAATGATTTTTTTGTCACTGCCATCTTGACTAATAACATCTTATTTGAAGTTGAATTCGTTGAAATTTTTTGCAGATTAAAATGTCTACTTCTTGAGTTCATAAAGTGTCTGAAGCTTTAGTTCTTCATTTTAGAGGATCGGTTTAATGCCTTTTCGCATCAATTGTTTAGAAATTGATGAATGTCGTTTTCCAGATTTTGGTTTGCCGCTTTCATATTTTTCTTTTAGCTTAGTGAACGTCTAAACTCCAATGCGGCGTTTACTAACAGAAATATTTCACTAATGCCAACATTAAGGATGACGTTTTGCCGATAACGACTTCTATAAAATCGCCAATTTATTTCATTCTCTCAGCCCGGCCATGCATCACTAGATTCAACTGTTCACATTTTATCATATATCCTATGACATGGTTATATGAGTCATAGCTGCAGCAAAACGTCAATAGTCATCTGCGTTCCACCAATGACTGTCCACTGACGACATACAAAGTCTGAATGAAACTATAATCACTGAAAAATTCCTACGGACAAAATGCGTCTGACGCAGCCAAACAGAGTCCAAAGAAATTGTCCTGAAGTCTATATGTCTTTTGGATGAGATGTTGGCAATATATAGTGGAATAATTCTTCCAATATCGGGAACATTGCAAAAGTCCGACGCTGTAATGATTTCTACAGTTACAGAGGTCGAAAATAATACTTTTGCAGAATGAAGTAGGCCACACACTATGGCTACTACGAATGTGCGTCTCCCGAGTTCTATCAATGAAGACATTGTAAAACCATTGGAAAGCAGATTGAAGGTTCCGGTAAAAAATGACAGTTCCTATCAATATTTACTCTAAGTGGGAGGCACTAAGTCTAGGATCATAATTTTTGCCATGAGATGTCATCAAGTCATGTGTCGGTTCAGAGAATGACCGATCCGATTGTATACGGGAAAAATCCGAATCCCATCCGATCCGACATAACTTGCGGAAATCCGATCCGAAGTTTTTGATTTCCTTGAATATCCTTGAATTGAAAGCATTGAATCTCAGCGTATAGCTACAGGTCGTGTAGGCCTGCATGCATTTTGAAAGTAGGCCTGCAGCTGGGCATGCACATGTACATTATGCGTGTTCGGCTCCTTTTATGTATGTTTTTTTCGTAATAAAAATCAATTTGCTGAATTGCATTGAAGACTCAATTCATGCAGATTTCCGTAATGTCGGATTAATGCGGATTTTCCCTGACCGATCCTGTCCAATACGAATCCCATCCTAAGTTTATTTTCGCAATCCGAATCCGATCCGAACCGACTTCGAATCGGATTCGCACACCTTTGGTCATGATTTCATGTGCTCATATATATTTGTATGTGAAGCTAAACACATGAAAATATAGCAAGCTGCCAAATGTTGGCATGCACAGCATTTAAATACATTCACACATGCATATTCGATCAGGAGTTGTTGTCTGCATTGTTGTTGTTCATGTTCTTCTTGTAAATAGAATAATTGAATATTGAGGTGCATCATGGAAACAAACGTGAATGGCTGCAATTTTATCCAAAATCAGGAATTATCAGCAGGCCTGGTTCACATCATTACGCATCGACACGGCTCCCCATTTAAAGCTGCATCCATCCACAGAGTAAATTTGAGATTTACAATTAGCAAGTTAGTGAGATTTCGACGGGCATTCATTAAATATCACTTTAAAAACTACTGACAAATTTCCTAAGTTAGTGCGCCTGCAATAATTAGTAAATGCTGCTTTTTGCAAACACAATGTAAATAGAATAATTAAATATTGATTTGCATCCCCAGTTGAAAAATGGGAACAGACCTAAATAGTAGCTGCCATTTCATCCAATATCAGGAATCATCAGCAGGCCTAGTTCACATCTCTCAACATCAACACAGCTCCCTATTCAAAGTTGCAGCCAAGCCTGCACTGCAATGAATAAAGATTTTAAATTAAATCTTTAATTAAATTAAACTTAAAAACGCAAAATTAAAAATTTAATGGACGAAATGTTAGGAATGTGTGAAAGCAGCATATAATGAATTCCTGCTGACATTTCACTAACTTACTCATTGATAATTCAAAATGTTTTTGAGCTACAATAAAATGCTCAAAAAATATTTAGATTTGCAATGAGTAAGTTAGTGAAAATTCGGCAATTGTTGCAGATCCGGGTGGACACTTTAATGGGTTGGCTAGCCACTTCGGAAGGTGTTCCGAAAAGTTTCGGAACACCTTCCGAGGTGGCTAGTCAACCCATTAAAATTTCCACTCATATCTACAATAATTCCAGCAAGTAGCATTACTTGACATTTGCAAGTCTGCAATAACTGCAAGTCTGACAAACAGCAATCGACAACTTTAATATTAAGCGTCACATGAACAACAGAGTGACATTAGGGATTCTCGAGTCTCTCGCTATCTTACGTGAAAACTCGACCTTTGCCAGCAAAAAGATTTTGTGTCAACCCTTTATTTACTGTGGCAGTTATCAAGTCTTCTTTTTTGCTTCTTTTAATATCTATTTTAAAGTTGTTTCAAAAAAGCTCAATTGCTTCATGTCTCTAAGTCTGATAGGTTTGCATGCTCTCAAATTGGCTCGTGGATTTAGTATAATTGCTGTATAAGTATATGATTTTACAGTTTGCATTCAGTCCAATGTTTGCATTTGAATAAGAGTGGACGAAATGCATTGTACAAAGTAATAATTTTGATTTTCTTTAAATGTATCCACCGACATTATATATAAATTAATCAGAGAAAGCTAAAATCACATTTTAGGGAAAAAACAAATTGTCTCCCATTGGATTTCATGCGCTATCTCTGAGTTTATCTCACAGGAAAAGGAACTAGGCGGACGTACAGTTTCACAGCATCCATAGGGTGTGCATCATTCTGTGAAATACTCATTTTCGGTCCGTTCCCTTTGGAAGCTCGTGTTGCTGGCCGGACGAACTGTTCTGCGGTGTTCACGATTCTGTGGTGCCCACAGAATGATGACAGTCAAAGTCTGGGTTCACTCGTCTTCACATGAATTAAAAACTTTTCTCACACGATTAACAAAATGACATCAAAAATACTTGCAAATGTGATACACTGGCCGAATCCAACTATTTCAAGATGTCGTAGAAGAGGTTAATGAGATGCTATCAACCTGTAGGATACTAATTTCGTGGTCATTACCAGTATGTTTACATACAACCTACAGACTTGAACATGATACTGCAACTTGCCATTTCGTGTAAATGTTGAGAATTTGTCTTACCCGTGAGACTTCCCATTCCGTTTGAATCCTCGGAGTTGTAAAATGTGACCTTACATATAATATCCATAAATTCTGCTAGAATGAGTTATTTTCCTTGTCGTTTCACACACGCCAAACTCAATTGCCGAACTGCAAATGGTCGATTATCCCAGTTATTCAGATATAAGTGTATTTTCATCATACCGATGGGAATGAGCTTTAGGTTAATTTCTTCGATGATCAATGTCGCTTGTTGTCTATTGACGCTATCCCATTTTTCGAAAGAAAGCCGGTTATCGCTAGCTTAAGCAGACATCCACAGAAATAACAACAAGACAATATTCCGACCATTAGGTCCACAGAATTTAATATTTTGTTTATCTGCTTCGGTTTGCTAGAAGTGTGATTAAATACGAAATCGACGGCGCATCGAGGAACCTATTAAGTGGGCAAAAAGGAGTTCCTAATACCTTACAGAGATAGGAAAAAAGTCGTGCGTCGCTTGCGGATTAATGTGAGTTTCAGCAAAGTGCTTCGATTGCCACAATTCCTTCAGACTCAAAGAATTTAGATCATTGCGCACAAGTTTTCTTCATAATGTTGGCCCTTCCTTTCATTATTAAAAAAGTAGCAGGCGTACGAAAATTAGTTCACTTGTTGATTTCACATCCTCTCCTCGGCATTGCTCACTGTATAGTGCATACATTGAATCGAAGCCAGGCATTGATGTGTGTTTTGGTGTGTGCGAAGTGCACGCCACAGCACGCACGCATCTCTCACTGGCTCTGGTGTCCTGCTGACAGCTTATTGTTTACCATTTCCAATAGCAAGCGATACACGAATTAGCCATTCGAGAAGGAGCAAGATGTTTAGTTCTGTGATGTGCCATTTCGATATTAAGGTTACATACAATTCTACCATTCTAGGAAACCGAAGCGCGCGCATATGAATCTAATTTTGTGACATCATCATGTGGACAGCTTTGAAACATTAACGGTATAAAGGTGGTCTAATCCTCTCAGTGGACATGGCCCAAAATTGATCCTAAATTTGTCGGAATATCGGCAATTTCAGGAATATGGAGATTTAGAAAACAGGGGCGACTTAGATACTAAAGATTTACAATAATCGGAAAAATGCAACACATTCATGTGTTGTTGCCACTTGCATTTTCAGCATTGTAGTATGCGAATAAATAATAAATACAGTGCACTATGGGAAGTCTGCATTAACGGCGTATGTAGCCTTATATATGGCAACTTACAAAAAGAAAGTAATTTGCATGAATCATCACCTCAAAAATCTTGATTTCTGAATGTTAGTTGTACAAATAGCAAGCAGAATTGGAAAAAATGTATTTGATGGATTAGAATAATGTATGCATGAAAATCATCATCTGCAAAGTATTTAGAGATATGAAATGAAATAATAATAAAAAAGAATTTTGATGGTAATGTCAATAGGATAATACACAATATGAATAATCCACAATCAGTGAAGATGCCTAGTCCGCGGCGGACCGGTGGATCTATCCAAGCACTCAGGTCCCTGAACTCACAGTCTAGTGGAACGTGTACCTAGGACTAGCGTTAGAGGGTCAATGTGTCATTTAGAATTCAATTTCAATCTCATCTAAGTTGCCAATTATTCTTTCAACCGAGAAGGTCGACTTCCTTTGTTATATATGTTTTAAATGATCAACTGATCCATTGTAAGTGAGATTACTGTCATTCTCAAAACTTAGATTCATTTGTGATATTTGAATACGATTTATTTGCATGCTATTTTCGAGACTCTTGCTCAATGAATTAATAAATAGCCATGTCACCATTATGATAGGCGAAATAACTATGCCGCTAAGTATTAAACACGTCTATTTTGCTTTGTAGTAAATGCTGTTGATTTTGAAATACCCAAAGTTGATATTGATAACAGAAATGCGTGTTTTCCTTCTTCCATCATGTACATTTGTACATTGCATGCTCAATTACAACATATTCTATTTACCAGTGGCGGACCCAAGGGGGGGATGCCGGGATGCATCCCCCCACCAGCTCAAACTTGATTGTGGGTTGTAAATGTAAGCAATACATTTTGGCAATTAGTTCATTAAAAGTACAAGTAATGATCGTAGTCTGGAACATATTTGGCCCAATTTCTCTTGTGATTATATAATAAACATCTGGATTTCTTATCAGCATGGAGACATGAATTAAGGAAAGGCGAGAACCTCTAACCAAGGAATGAAGAGGTCTCTGCAGAAGTTTGCTTACATTAAACTGTAGCATCTCTGACGCACAAGGCGCAGGTGACCTGTTTAATGCCGATTTTAGAAGTTCCACTTGAATTATGTAATTTGCAGATGTTATTCCTATCAACTCCGGCAAGATTTCGTTTAGGTTGAATAAGTGATTCTGGACCTGACGACCAACCGAATTACGCGAGCGGCGAGTGGCGAGTACGAGCTATCCACTTGTTCCTGAATTTCCAATGAGAACGCATGATTTGCACATTCTCGCACTATTCGTTCTTGATAGCTTTATAAACGATGTCAACTGAGAGGAGAGCCAAGTTGAATTACTGCTGCTACTTTTCGTGCAAACATTCATCCCTATCTGTCCTTCATCATTGGTTATTTTGATGTAAAGAAGTAAGCATTCAAATTTTGAAGATGAAAATGATGCATGATGCATTCACATTCAAGGTCGGTGGTACAATACAGTATGGGGTAACCCCCTCAGCGGCACCAGAAGCCCTGTCGCTGCGTCGTTTCTGACAGCAGATTCGACTAACTCCGGCGTGAGGGACCTCGGCCCCGGGTAACTGCTTGGGTGTTCCTCTTTGGTGGCAAAGCGGAAGAGCTCCGCTATCGAAGCTTCGCCGGAGGAAGAATAACTCAAGGGCTTAGTGTGCCACCGACTTGGCCATGAGAAGTAGGATGACCCCAGTGACAGCTGGCCACCACTTACTGTATGTTTTAATAGCAAGTTTAGAACTCTTCCCCTACTTCGTCCGGATGACCTGTCTGGGTGCAGTGTCGAGAGCAACAACTTCTAGACAGTCTGAGAAGCTAGCAGGTACCCTGATCGGATGCCATCTGAGAAGGACCGACCTGAGAGTGGAGACGGAAGTTTAAAGTTGCGATCGATTCGCCAGCAGCTCCGGCCATGAGTCAGTAGCGCGTCTCATCTCGGAAGTAGTTAAGTTAGGGGTAAAATTTGAACTTGTATTTCCAGTTACTTTTGAGAAGTCGCTGAGGTTACACGTACAGCAGCAAGTCTCACAGCCAATTTTCTCAACTACAGTATTTTGTTCAGCGTTGATTTTCCACAAGAATACACAAAAAATGACGAGTAATTTGCTCTTCACATCAGATTTATAAAATTCCTAAGAAAAATCAGTAAAAATTAAATTACATAGTATGTATATACATGTAAGCTATAGCTGCTTTAATAAGCCACAAGTAATCGTCATATGAAAACATTATTGCGTTATCACTAACTTATATTGCATTTTAAAGGAATGGATTTATAAAGACTACACAATTACAAATTTAGCCTTAGGCCCCATGAATATTACAGTCAAATTTCTTGCCTTAATGAGATTTCTCAATGATTCTAGGAAAATAGGCTGAAATCATTGCTGATAACAAAAGACTATCAATGCTATAACAAATTGTTGTCAACTAATAAGCTTATTTGAAAAGAAGATGTAACTTATGACTGTTGAATTGTAGAGCATAATGCCGTGCCTGAATTTGAATCTACGGATTTATTCAACTAGAGCATTCAGGCACCTGTTTGACTGCTTGAGTACAACACCAATCATCCCCCGCCCCTACCAGAAATTTCTGCGTCCGCCACTGCTATTTACTACAGCTTTTGAACATTTCAGCCAACAACGCCATCTTCTCCATCAGTAATCTTCTTTCATGTTGCGTTTTACTTCGTGATAAATTTGCTGTTGATAAATTTTCGGTTGATGCTTGGGCGTAGTGACTTAATCAGCGAGCTTCGCTCAACCTGCAATCTATGGCGCTCTCGCTAGCAACGATGATATCAACTGCGCAGTTTGACATTGTGACGTCATCGCGGTTGTGAGCTTTTATATTGTGTTCGTATAGGATGTGTATAAAGAAGTCGCATTCATTTGTGTATAAGTTGACAAAAGAATGAATATTCTAAACTATTCGACTTTTTAATTTAATTTGAATTTTCATCTGCCCAAGGTTATTGGAGGTACAAAAACAAATCTACCGTGAAACTATTACTCTCATGTATCTAACTGCTTCCCGCATGTTTTGTTTCATTTTATTTTTAAATGAAATTACTATTTACTTATGTTAGCCGCAAGTCGGCAGTAAAACATTTTGACTTTTGATTTATCTTAAATAACTGACGTTGCTTTTATTGTCTTTCAGATTGTGGCAACAATATCAGTATTTTTTGTAATTGTTTCAATCCTGTCATTTTGCCTCAAAACTTCGCCCTCCTTCCGTGTGCCTACCATTGTGAACTTCACCAGTAATACCAGTGATGATAAACCGATATCTGGATTCATGAAAACTCGTAGTACTGCCCACGACGCTTTCCATTACGTCGAAGTGATCTGCAATACGTGGTTCACATTTGAACTTCTAGTGCGGTTCTGTGTTGCTGCAAATAAAGTCAAATTTGCTAAATCCGCGATCAACATCATTGACTTCGTTGCTCTTGTGTCTTTTTATCTTGATATACTTCTCAGTCGAGCATTACAGAATACAACAAACAATGACAACTATGAAATTCTCGAATTCTTCTCCATAATTCGAATTATGAGGTTGTCAAAACTGACAAGACATTTTTCCGGATTGAAAATTCTTATTCATACATTTAAAGCCAGTGCCAAGGAGCTTCTCTTACTTGTCTTTTTCCTCGTCGTCATCATTGTTGTGTTCGCTGCCCTCATGTATTATGCTGAGAGATTTCAGCACAACCCTGACAATGACTTTGATTCAATCCCGGTGGGTCTCTGGTGGGCGATTGTGACGATGACCACGGTGGGCTATGGCGACATGACTCCGCGCACCACAACAGGTGAGACCATTTTATTTTGTATTGATCTTTTGTTGTTAATTTAGTGAAGACGTCACAGATGAGCGTGTGATAATTCATTTGCAGCCACATTTACATTATTACACTGTAAACTCTAGGGCACGAAATTTCGCTTGAATTATGCACGAAATTTAGGCATCAATTCTAGCTTACACAAGGCACGAGTAGGCACGAAGTTCATAGTGCGGAGTTTGCACACATTGATTTTTCCTTCGATTTCATTGGATAAACAAATACTTGGTTTGGTGCCTATTAGTGCCTAGTGGCGCCTATTGGTGCTTCGAGGCACTAGAAAGGCAGTAACAAGGCGCTAACTGGCACGAATTTTCGGCTTCGTGCCTAAGTTAGTGCCCTACAGTTTACGGTGTACGACTGAAAAGTATGAATTCGAAATGGGTAAGATCGCCAAAATTATGTAAAAACATAAAATTTACTCGTTTTGCTTGACAATCCATAGATATTTCTTGAATTTTAACTTGGATTTCAATGGGAATCCTTCAACCTTACCTATAACCGAAGGCGACTGGCTGTGAAACTTGAGAATTTGATTTTTGTATTCAGCGTTTCAAGATCTACAAATCCATGGTATTAAGCCCTTTGTGCGCGAATTTAGGAAGAAAGTGTCAGTAGCTCCCGTCCTAATTTACTTACTAAAGTGCTCCACAATCAGACCTATCATGAATGATTTTCAAGCATAGAAGTCTGCAAACATTGTTCCCGGTTAATTGATCAGCGGCAAGATGAACAATCAGATCAGTCTCATGTGTCTAAACTGCGGTAGTCTGCGGCTTGCTATTCTATAATCTATTCTAGACAATCAATTCTAGAATGAATGCAGTCAATGGTCAACATAAGCCTAATTAACCGGCCAAACGGCGCAATGAGTGGTCGACCAACCGGTCTTCAAAATTTGTGGCTGGCGCCGGGCCGGTGGCGGCGACCGGTTCCAACCCTGGTGTGTAGAAATTGCATGGAGTCTTTAAATTTCACGGCGCTATCAGGAGATCAAGAAATCGCATATCACAAAATGCGCGCTTCTTATGATTACACAGGTTTGGATGAAAGAAATGTCAAGACAATGGCATGCATTTTATCACCGCTGATTATGATTCTGACATCATTAAGTTTGCAATTATTATGTTCGAAACTTTTTCGACGATCGTTCAAAAAAATGGCAAGGTTTGTCGTTGTGATGTCGGGCTGATGTCCATGGCTCTAGTAATGTAATTCCGCAACAAAAATCAATTGCAATTTTAGTTGTGTTGATAAATTTTTGTCACCCAACTCACCTGAAATATTCTGCTGAGTTTGGTCATTGAAATTCTTCTTGCGTGCAGCCACTAAGCATGAATAGCCAACTGTTACATCAGATAATGGATTGCAATTCATGTGCCTTGCAAATAAATATTATACTAATGGAATTCGGATATCAGAAAGTTGAACCGCTTGAAGGAAGTGTTTATAGAGATGATCTAGTTATTGATCCAGCATATAAAAATATTGTTGTTCAAGTGATCTGTTCACAAAATAATAACACAAATAGAGATGACATTTTCATCTCAAGATCAAAGCATTTGATTTGATTGAATTCTCCCCCAAAGGTAAAGAAGTCAAATATTCAGGACGATGTGGGGGATCGTCAATTAGCTCTGCATTCTATGAACTTTTGGCCCCTAGAAGATGACTTTCCTAAGTGGTGTTTTCTCATAAATCCCTCAAATGTATGAAATATTCTACAGATAAGTTCCTGTAGAGAATAAGCCCACGAAAACAGGAACATTACCGATTACAATTATTGATATCAGTGATGTCGCTAGTCAGAATCCGTGCGTACCAGCACCAGAATCTGATGGTTTCTCAATGACATTTACGAATTTGTCCGTCTGTCATCACTCCAGAGTTGCTTCATTACATGCATGTACTTTCATAGGGCGTTCGGAAATCAGTAATAAAGTAACGAGAAGCGGTGTACACAGTTAAGGGGGACCTTGATCAATGGTGAGCAATGACATGTCACTAGTCGATGGTATTTGGCGCTATGACCTTGTGTTAGAGTGTTCACTCTACGTCCGGGAGACCTTGGTTCAAATCTGGATCGGGTCAAGACTAGGACTTTTGAAATTGGTGCACTCTGCATTCTTGCTAAACACTCAGCGCGAAAAAGAGTGAGAGTGGGATAAATAGAACTCGGCCACAATGTGCTTCCGAGTATAAAGAAGGAACACTTATTTTTCCGATCCAGGGGGATTCTAGAATGTTCCTCCCGGGAATTATCTGCCTTATTAAAAAATGTCATGCGCAAATTGTGACCTCTTTACGTCTTTCGATTTTCTTGTTTGGTTTGTTAATCGTTGATTCTCAAACGAAACTGTCTCTATGTGATGTCCGCTGATCATATCGATGGTATGAAAAATCCCGCAGGTGTTAAAGCCATCTCAGCTCAGCATGGGATGTTTGTTTTTCTTTAGTAAAGTCGATTAATATTTCATTAATTTTCTAGGCTGTGTTTCAACTTTTTACTAAATTTGATTGAATTCATTCACTGACATGCCGTAAATCAGGAATCAACATATTAGATTATGGGCACCTACAAACAATCATCAACAGCAAGAAATCTATCATGAAAATTGAATGTAAGTAATCGATCATGTCTGAATTATTCAAAGTTGAACCGCATTTTCTCTTTTGAAGAATCTGTGATAAAATCAGAGAGGACTAAACGAGAAGACATGCATGAATGAAGGAATGACATGCTACAACCTACTGTAAATTCAGCTGATTAATTAATTAATTAATTAATTTAATAGGCTGTTCTTTCAAAAATTTGAAGATAGTCATGTTCTGCTCATGTACCACGTGCTTTCTGCAGTCATAGATTGCTTTAAATGTCGATTGAAACTAAACTGAACCCGTGATTTTTTCTACCAAACTATTGAAATAACCTACAACAACAAATCTATCTCCTGCGTTGCACTTAGGTAGTGCTATCCGATAACATCAAATTCCGTATTAGTCTTAATAGAAGTCCCAAGCCTCCAAGCTAGTGAAAGGGGCTTCTATTTGAACAGGGGCGTTTACTTGAACAGAGGGTGTTTATTTGAACAGGGGGTGTTTAGTTGAACAGGGGCTTAAAAGTCATAATTCTGTAATGAAAATTCTACCTGGTGTATTACTAAAAATCCAAGGAACGTATGAGAGGAGAACGTATGCAAGAAGATTCAGAATCTACACTCAGAATCGTCGTCATGGACTTCGACACATTGAACTAACATCATCCTCAATGTCGAATGCTCTCAACGAGTTTCTCTTCCACGAAGTCGAATTTCAAATGCTGACCTCCTCTAGGAAGTCATTTAGCCTGTCCAGATATTTGCCTTTTTAAGTATTGCTCTTGTCTGCACCACCCTCTGACACGAATTTTGTCGATTTTGTGCACCCTATCTGCATGATTCGTCGACGCATTCTTTGCTAGCTTCAAGTAACTGCAATTTTCTTCTGTACGGTAGTTAAAGGAGCGTTTGGATTCATCGTGTCACGAACAACGATGATTTTTCTATCGAAAGCAATAATTTCTGTACACAAGAGCTAGACAAAAATCGTTGCTCTTAGGCTGCGTTTACACGTGCAACCTGATTGCTGACACTTTTCGATCCATGATGAGTCAGAAAAGAATGGAAAAACAATTGAAGTAAAGGCATGCCTTTAATGATTGTGCTTCGTGCGTCACCAGACAATGGCAATCTAGGGAATGGTGATAAAGAGAAATGTATTGATTCATCAACTTATCATCCTCTGAGTGTCAACTAAAGTTCAGCCGTGTTGAACTTTATCTGCCACTTTTTACTGACACTGGTTCATGGTGTTTCTGATAAGAGCTACTTTTGCAATGCGCACGCTTGGCCTTTCACGCAAGTCAAAAAAGAGACAAATATCTATGTCGATCTCTATCGCTGCTACCATGGCATACAATGGTTGGGGCAGGATTATGTCCGCTCTAGACTAAACCACACACGCAAGTAAATCTGTCTCTGTGGCATTCACACTGATGTGATGCAGTTCTCTTCCCTCACTGATTATTGCATATCTGAAGGGACCTCTAATCAGACAGAGACTTCTTTTCGGGAAAGGGAGGAACACGATGTATTCTCAATACGCCCACATTAATTCATCATGGATAGATCACTAATACCGAAAACAAGTGAAATCTCCTTGTGAAAATATGCCTTGGCTTGACATTTGATGAGATACATAAAAGATTTTTTGGGAAAACCGAATTTCTGGTGGTAGGTGTTAAATAACTTTTGTTTAAATCATGTGATATATTTCGACTTTATGTCCACGGTTATCTTCAGGTTGTGATAAAGAAAAATTTCAAACTTTAACAAATGTGCACAAATATCGATGGTCTTAGAGATGAAGCACTCAAAAGAAGACAAGCCGCAAATAAATTCGAAGACCGAAATTGAAGAACTGAATGACTTTTTATATTTGTGATTCGGTACATTTTATATTCAGTACATCATCAACATTTCTATGCAAGAATTTTTCAATGTACTATTTTTTAAGTGTTTCATCTCGATATTTGTACATATTTGTTAAAGTTTGAGATCTCTGTTTATCACAACCTGAAGATAGCCTTGGACATAAAGTTGAAATGTATCATATAATTTTAATAATGTCATTTAATACCCACCACCAGAAATTTGGCTTTCCCAAAAAAATTTTTGCATGTCATCAAGTGAAATGTCTGTTTGCTACTAACCTGAAGGTGCATGCTGAATGATTCTCATGTGATTTATGAAATTGCTGTCATCTTTCATGTATTACTCGGTTCATTCATTGCATTCATCTCTGAAAATTGAAACATAATCTCTTCATTTATAACACGGTAAATGTGTTATTAGATGCAGACGAACATTATTTAATGATTAAAGCTACTTTTAGTTGAATAGTAAATTTTTATAACCTTAAAGAATTTAGGTAATTACGATATTCCTCACCCATTGACCTAATTCAAAGATAAATACACTAGGAGGCAAATTCAGGACGTCTGTGTTTGTCAATATCTGTTGCATATGTTAGAGGATGTTTTCTCCTTCTTGTTTATCTTAGACGTCGACTTGCTGGTCAAATGTTCGGCTGTAGACAGAAAACACGTGGTTTAAGTGATGAATAGACTTTCATACGTGTCTACCTTTACTTTATTTGTGAAAAGAAAACATAGCAAATTTAGAGAATAGACACAAACAAATTATATTCTCTTTTCTATGTGCTGATACGTTTATAACTGTAATTTCGAACCATTAAATAATCATGTCGAGCAATTAAGGATTTGCCAGTAAGCTTGGCAGCCTATTATGTCCATGTGTTGAGGGTATTCTCCATTTCTTGCTCTAAATGCCAGTTAATAAGCAAGACATCACTAAGATCATTTCCGCATTAACATCGTGCAAATTGATAAGTCTAAAAGGACGCTCATATCCCGATCGAAATTTGTCTGACCAGGATTCGAAGCTAAACAAGTGATCTATGTACACGCCGAGATATGCGGCACACGTGTTGATGAAAGACGACGTCATATCATTAAAAAAACCCACTTTTCGCTTTGCTTGAGTTAAAAAAGTAAATGCTCCTTTAAACATCGTATTATTCGTCGTCATTCAGCATGATGAGAAACGGAGTTATATGAAACTATAAATGCAGTATAAAGAAATATTAATTGTTATTACTGTACCACTATTTTCCAATATATTGTATACGGGAAATACTAGGTTGGTGCCTGGCCTGAGTTATCTCATCAGCCAGCATTAGTACTGGTATTTCGTGATATCTATGTAGCTATTTGGTCTGTGATCTTTATTATCCGCTTTGCTGCCTCTGTTGTCATGAGTAGAATATCGATCATTGTAGACGCGATTATCGATATGCCACGCTATGCATAAAGGCCCTAATAATGAACAGTGGTGCTGCCAGAAATATTTGTGTTAACTAATTTAATTTAATTTTCATAATAAAGCTACATTGTCGAAAAACTCTGTTTCTCATACTAAATGCTAAAAAAAATAAAGAATGCAGAGTGCACCTATTTTAAAAGTCTTGGGTTTGACCCGACCAATGTTTGAACCAGGGTCTCCACGACGCAGAGCGAACACTCTACCACAAGGCCACTGCGCCAGAGGTGTCAGTGGGACTAGAATGAAGGATGCCTTGTTTCTGTGAGAAATCTTGGGAAGTTCATGCAATGAATATTCAAAATTAGAAGAAAATTATTCGCAGCCTTTCGGTTTACCGAGTCGGCCATCGATTCTCCTAACTATATTCCTGATGATTTTCTTGAACATGATTTCAACATGTTGGACAAGTGATAGTCACGGCTTCAGCACGCTGTCATACTTTGATGCTTTAATCAACCATTTAGAAATTTAAGTACAGATAACGCTTCAATCGATTCATCACATCAATACTGTCGTTCAATAGGAAAAAGCATTGCCCAATATAGCGCTAAGTTAGCGCTAACCTTCACGAAATGACGCTATGTCAATTAGACTGAGTGCCACAGTAGAACCTTTTTGGACAATATTGGTAAATAACTGCCATTGAGAATTATTCGATTTCTTTGGGTTGTCAAATGTTCCATTTTAGAAATCTCAAGGTGAGCTATGTTAGCGTCATTATAGCGTTGTTTATCAAAATATTTGGGAAGTGTTTCAGAATAACTCTATGCTTAACCATTGTAAATATCAATTTTTCTATTTCTATGTCCTGAACTTAACGTCTGCATACAACGAATACATTGCATAAAACCACAGTGCGATAAGAAAATTGAACAGCCGTGTAGCAAAAAATTCTTAGATAACATTTATCGCACGATGAGGGTCATTTATCGTCCGTCGAGCAATAAATTGCAATCATTGAACAGTCAATTAAGTGACATCAATCAAGTTTTCATGCTCTCCGCTGACTTCTAATCAAAAATTAGCGATGACGTATGTCTGCAATGACCAGTTGGTTGAAGAATACTGGACAGTAGTTCAACAGACATGGGACACCTTGCAGCTGATGGACTCGATCATTTTTGTAATAGTTATTGAATAATGAACTCCTCGATAATAGAGGAGTATGTGTGCGCGTGTCGAGTCCTGTTGCTAAAGGTAGACATCACACGCGTCCGTGGCAGCAGTGGACTATTGACAATTCCGAAAATGTCAATCTACTACAGTCCGTTTCATAAAAAGTGGATCATCCTAAAATTTGACTAAATAAAACATAAGTATGATACAGAAAGCATTTTTCATTTTATTTCATGTCCCTAATATATTTAAATGTCCTTATATAACCTGATAAGCTATGATACAGTAACGGTTCTAAAGAAGCTAATATTTTGTGGCCCTACCCTTATTGTCAATGACATTACCAATTCGTCTAGGCATTGATTCGATGATATCGTTGATTTTTGACTGATCTAACTTTCTCTACTCTCTTTTTAACAGTGACGTAAGTTGTGATGCGCCATCTGTAGGTAGCAGTGAACGACGAACGTTACGTTTTAGAATACTCCATACATTTTCTATGGGATTCAGATCAGGAGAACGAGCTGGCCAAGATAATGTCCTAAGCCCTAATTGAGACTTGCATAAGTTGACTCTACTACTCCTGTGACACGTAGCATTATCATCCATAAATAACCAAGTCGATGGATCACCAAGTTGATCTGTCATTTGGCCAATGTTCATTCGTAAAACATTCACATAGCGCTCAGAATTCATGGTTCCTTGGTGTATGTGAAGTCTTCTACGAATAGTGGACTTAGAAATAGACGAGTATAGTGCAGCCATCTCAGTTAACGAGAGACTTGGATCAACTTTAACAAATCTCAAAATTAGGCGGTCTATGCGTTTGGATGTTTTGCGTGGACGGCCAGAGCCCTCTTTACGACAGAGTCGAAAATCATCATTATGCCATCGATGCACATTTGTGTAAAGGACATTTAGTCGCTTGCTTGTAGCTCGCAAAGAAAACCCTGACACTTTGCCTTTTGTGAATGCGATCTCGTTATTGTTCATTTGTGCTTTGCATTGTTTTCAACCGGTAAGAGATAGATTTCTAGCTGAAAGCAATCAGGAGTGCTGCCAACACCACCGCAACGAAGTCAGGAAGCTATGGAACATGAAGTCCAGTTAATCACATGTAGCAGTTACATTATTGTTGATGAATAATGGTGCTATGCTGGCTCTGATTAACCAATTTTCTTTATTTTTGTTTTGCTTGATAGCTTTTGGCTTGTAGAACAACATATTACACAACAAAGGAAACAAATGTAATTTTGTAAGAGTGAGGTATGATTTTGTGTAACATTGCTAAATGAAGATCAAATTATCTACTACTTTTTTATCTATAACAGGAAAACAACTCAATATTCATGCTTGAAATTTCCAACAATGATATTAGTAAGCACAACTGACAGATCTTCCAAATTTCAGAGAAATTCGTTCAAGTTTGGCGGAGTTAGACAAAGTTGAAGTTAAGGCGATGTTTAAGGGTGATCCATTTTTTATGAAACAATCTGTAGAATGCTCTTTGCGGGCTGCTGTAGACCTAATGACTTGAGTGCTAATGCTGATGACTGGGGGAGACACTCCTGTAGCTGACAACGTGTTTCTGAGATTGTTGAAAGGTTCGTTTCTGTTGGAAGTCAGCATGACGCACGTGCAAACGAACGTGGTTAAGGAGCTTGATGGGGACATTTCCAGAAGAGCAACTATGGCCCTTGTCGGCTTAATGGAGTGTCTCTGTATGTCTGCATCAAAGAATTGGATTCATATGCGCGCGTTTCGGTTTCCTAGAATGGTAGAATTGTATGTAACCTTAATATAGAAATGGCACATCACAGAACTAAACATCTTGCTCCTTCTCGAATGGCTAATTCTTGTATCGCTTGCTATTGGAAATGGTAAACAATAAGCTGTCAGCAGAGGACACCAGAGCCAGTGAGAGATGCGTGCGTGCTGTGGCGTGCACTTCGCACACACCAAAACACACATCAATGCCTGGCTTGATCGATTCAATGTATGCACTATGCAGTGAGGACTGGCTGAGAAGACGATGGTGCAATCATTAAGTGAACTAATTTTTGTACGCCTGCTACTTTTTTGATGATGAAAGGAAAGGCCAATATTATGGAGAAAACTTGTGCGCAATGATCTGAATTCTTCGAATCTGAAGGAATTTTGACAATCGAAGCACTTTGCTGAAACTCACATTAATCCGCAAGCGACGCACGACTTTTTTTCCTATCTCTGTAAGGTATTAGGAATTCCTTTTTGCCCACTTCATAGGTTCCTCGATGTGCCGTCGATTTCGTATTTAATCACACTTCTAGCAAACCGAAGCAGATAAACAAAATATTAAATTCTGTGGTCTGTATCCTTCGTAACATATCAGCACCTCCAAGGATGGTGCAGGGGATGCTGTTAGTTTTGTGCTGGGTAGATTGTTGCTACTCTGGGTCCTACTCCGCACCTTCGAGTGTTTCTGAAACCGAAACGAAATTCAAGTAGCATCTCATCGAAGCGAGCCGAATCAAAAAATTGTCAGAACTACACAGTCCTAGACATTATCACAGATGAATCAGATGCGTAAATGTTGTATTTTTGAATATCGATTGACTTTGATAAGACACATCATAAGAGAAGTTACTAAAATAAAATGTGATTGTGGTATTTGAAGATCGACAATTAGGATGATGTTCTGCCAGCCGTCTGTCTACACATCCTACTTATCTATCGCTAGATACAAATTACTTAAATAGCAGCAATATTGCTATCGAGTAAACAAAAAACATCTCCTTTACTTCATGCAAATTCCTTCCGTTGCAGGAATGATTGTCGGAGCGTTCTGCGCAGTCACCGGTGTCCTCACAGTCTCATTGCCAGTGCCCGTCATTGTTTCTAATTTTTCCATGTTTTATTCGCATACTCAAGCCCGTTCGAAGCTTCCGAAGAAGCGACGGCGTGTGTTACCCGTGGAAGCTGTTCGTCCAAAGCAGCAGAAAGGTGCAGGCGGAGGCAATAGCGGTGGAAATCGCCGAATGAATGCAATGAAATTTAATCATCCCGGAGCTCTTGATAATAAGCTCAACCGGCTAGGTAAGTCAATATCAAAGCTACATCACTTTTATTCAGTTTGTTTGAAAGCACCTTATATATTTTGCAGCGTTAGATGGAGGTACCTGAAAACAGAATATCTGGTAATCAGTGTAATTATGCCGATAGTTAGATACGGGACTCGAATAAGATGATGTCACCTCTTTGTCTGATCCTAAGAAGAAAGTGTGAAAATTGTTATTACAAAAGTTGTCTCTTGATACATGAGATCTGTCAGATGTCTTTGTAGCACAGTGGATGGGAAACCACGATGCAAGATTATCTCCGTGCATCATCATGCATCTGTATCACAGTGGCCAGTAGGTGACTGGACAGAGTGAACTTCTGCAGAACGCGGTCGAAAATAAGACTTTTACAGAATAATGTACACCCTATGCCTACTGCAAATCTGCACGTGTGTCGAGCTCAACTTGATTCTTCTTCCTGTAAGACAGGATCAAAGAAAATCAGATATTAATTCAATGGGACGCAGATTGCAGATATTGGATAAAATGAAATTTTCTATGTATTCGCATATTTGGCTAAAACTACTAAGTTTAGAGCCATAAGTTTTGATATGGAATGTCTTCAGGTCATTTTCTATGATGTTTATGTCTTATTTTCATATTTTTGATCCGCATTGTATGCGAGAATGTGGCTAAATGCGGATTAAACTCCTCAAGACCAATAAATTTTATCATTGGTCAATTATTTCATATTGGTTAAATTTCATTTTAACCACTAACTGCAATCTGCGTCCGAGTGGATCAATATGTATTTTTCTTTGATTCCACCTGACAAGAATAGGAACCAGGTTGAACTCGGCAGACGCTCAGCTTCATGGTAGGCATAGGGTGTGCGTTATTCTGTGAAAGTCTCATTTCGGCTTCGCACCCTGCAGAAACTCGTTCTGCCTGCCGGACTAGTGAGGATAGTGAGATGTAGTATGTTGGGATGATGCAGCATAGTGGGTGGAGAGGCAAGATGCAATCATCGTCTCGGACGTCATGCAATGACGTCAAATATTGTGAGTACTAAGAATATATTTCTCCCTTCATCCGATGGCCATCATCAATTATGAACGAGCTTAAAACTAATGCATAATTTGGAGATGTGATAATAGTCTGGTGTGAATTTTGAATTTATCGCATCTCCAAATTATACATTGGTTTCAAGTTCCTTCTTTCTTGATAATGTCCATCGGATGGTGGAAGAAATTCATTGCTATTAATTGTGAGATATAGCATTGAAAATACTAGCTTTTCCAGCCCAACAAAGTGTGAAATGCTAGCCATAAATTTTGTTTCTAAAATAACTCGGCATTTTCTACTGTGAGATAGCTAATTTTTCAAAATCACGTAGAGATGAATCTAGATCACAATTCCAACACAGCTCGTAAATTATCTTCTTTCAATCTGCCTTCGAATGCTCACATTCCGAAATTCTCTGTCAGGTCTGTACGAAAACTGGCAAGAAATACATAATTACAGTCCTCTTCTCGCGGATTTGTTTCTTTTACATTGTGAATTTATTTTTATGACTAATTTAATGAAGAATCAGAAGTACGGTCTAGCTAGATTATTATCTAATACTTCTAGATACATCGACGATTTATGCATTATTAATTATAAAAAGTTTGATTCCTTGATACCACAGATTTATCCACCTAGTCTAGAAGCCAGCAGAAGTGGGAGTAATAACAAACAAGTAGAAGATCTTGATATTAACATAAATATCACTGACTGCGGCACAATTACATCTGTTTTTCATAAAGTCGACCATTTTAATTTCCCTGTCACTCTTTTAACCTTTCCGCAAAACTTATGCTTTACAGGACAGGAGCTAGAGTGTTTGCTGGACAAGTTTTAAGATATGGGCGCATCTGTACATTGGAAAAAGATTTCATCCAAAAAGTCAATCGTACAGCTACTACTCTCATTAAGAGAGGATATAACAGCGTAGATCTCAAGCAAAGTGCTGAGAAGCAGCTGCAAAAGCATAGTGAAACTTTATTGAAATACGGATATTTTTCTGCTAAACAGCTTCTTAATAATTGTGCGTGCTTTCATTGATTTAATTAATTTCGAGGCTGCTTTCATATAGCAGGGCCCCGCTTGGGTGAGTTTGAGCGTTCAGGAGTAGGGGCCGAAACGCGAATCCTTACCTAAGTTCCTGCTGATGACCTCAATTGCACATTTTTCAATTAGGTAATCTGTTGTAGTTGTTATTTCCTTTAACCTGTAGGGAACGCCACATGGGTCCTTTTGAGGGATCAAATTCTTTTCACTTATCGTTATCTTCTACTTCATCTTCTCCTCAATCAAAGCATTAAATTTCATTCTGACGCAATTGACATGTGCAAGCATCTGGGCGACCAGACCTGCAGATTAAGTTTTGTCAATACATATAAGCAATTTCCGCAATTACTACACTGCACAACACACAGTGTGGCAGAGAGGCAGGAGTTCTCGAGTAAGTCATCAATTTTTTTCTCACTCTACTTATATTTACACAGTACTTTTTTTTCATTACCTACCATTTGAATATTTTCAACATTTACATTTGTGTTTTATTCTTATTTTTCACATTGGTTTTACTTACTGAATAGTTTGATTTGTGATTTGATTCATTATTAACTGTGTTTCGCCTAAGGTTAGCCCTTGCTAATTTGATTAAATATTAAATTACAATTATTGAAAGCATTAATCCTTTTGATTCTTTCAAATGCTAAGGAACGCTAGGTTCTTTTCTAAAATTGCTGATGTCGAGAAATTGTGCAGCAAAATTTGAAATATTTTAAACGCTACAGATTTTCATTTAAAATATCAAGTGAAATACTAACTGCTTTTCACAATTTAGGATGTCACCACGAAATTTGAAATTCACGTTCAACTGGTAAAACACTTTTATTTAGACGTCATTTACGTGTAAATTTCATTTTAACATGCAAATAATATACTGCTTACTCTGATTTCACAAGCTTTATTAACGCCACTAAAGGAATTGTTGGCATGGTTTATCACTTTTATTGTCAACTCATTATAAATGAATCAAATATGACTGTTTTGGCGGTGACCATAACTCACTAAATAAAAATTAAATGAAATTACAAAAATTCATTACTTTTTTCATAAAGAACTGTTTAATTTCCCCAATTCGTCGAAACAATACTCTAACAATATATTGGTACGAAAATGTTGCAAGTACATTGTATAATGCATCATATTTAATACAAGAACTATGTATGATAGGGTGCAATGTTAGATATCATTAATATTTATGTTTTTTAAGCTTGTCATACAGGCATTCATCTTATCAGGTGAAAGTAGACTAAATATAGTTTTTCATATATCACACATTTATGAATGCGAAAATGGTGACATTACTATTTTGATTGTCTGTGCTCCTACGATAGTTTGTGAGTGTGTTTAACATTCAGCATCATCATTAAATACTCATAATATATGCATGAGCTGCTTCTACCGAAATGACATCAGTAGAAGATGCTAGTTAAGTCATGTCTCATCACCTGTAATTCGCTGGTGAACAGTTGTCAAAGAAAGGACAATTAGGCTGGTAATATAATTTCTTGGGAAAGCTTTTTGCTTCATAGTTACATGACTGTGAAGCATCTATTTTATAACTATTTGAAATGTGACATAATTAGATTTTAGATACATGTGGAGAAGAGCAACACCAACTCATCAATAGATAGAATTAACAAAAGCTGAGTCAAAACTGGATATGCATTCAATAATAACCTGTGCTTGCAATGTTTTTACTTCGAGAAAAGTGACTTAGTTTAGGTGGTGTGATAGCTAAGGCCACGTTTCGTTTAGGAGGTGGAGACGGTCCAGGCAGGGTTCGAGTCTATTCGCATCGGGAGGTGCCATCGCCCTTCTTTCAAGTTACTAACGCTAGCCTGGTGAGAGTTGTCAGTGTAAGACGGATGCCTCATCTCAATCTTGATAGTATGGATTCGCAAAAAAAACATTTCTGAAGAAAAGAAATAGCGTTCGACAACACCCCCTGCTGTTATCGACCAGGAAAAATATTGAATTCATTTATCAGTTCATCAAAGAAGACAAGCAATCGATCCATGAAAATTAAAATCAGTTTTGGGGAATTAAAACATTCAAATTTGATTAAAATTCAGTGGAATATTAATCCAAAACTATTTTTTCTTTTCCTTCATTTTATTTAAAATTATGCATCACAGAATGCATGAAGTGTCTGCACATGTACGACGAGAAACAAAATTTGCTAGAGTACGGAATTTGCGAACATGAGAAAACTAATTCTTTTGATCGATGGTGCTAGTATCTATTATATTTTTA
This sequence comes from Prostheceraeus crozeri, assembly GCA_907163375.1. Classification (NCBI taxonomy): domain Eukaryota; kingdom Metazoa; phylum Platyhelminthes; order Polycladida; family Euryleptidae; genus Prostheceraeus; species Prostheceraeus crozeri. Next base: position 94,011 of record CAJQUW010014492.1, read on the forward strand.
AGTGCTCCTATAGACGGAGGTCCACTCGTATTTCTGCAGATACAAGTAGCACATGTATTTAGAAGATCTACACTATCTTGCGAACATTTTATCATCAAGGGTATCCTCAATAGAGTCTACATCGAACAATCATATATATAATTCAGCATCATTTACTTAAATCACCTATTCAAAGGTGCTGGCGAATATAGCATGTACAAAATCGAAAAAGTTGGACTAAAATAACTCCCCCCACATTCCTTATCACCTGCCATATTTAACAATTTCGAGAAAAAGTCTTTTGAGAGTAGATTTTTCATTCAGAATTTCAGTGTCTTGCTTTCCCAAAACATTGATAGTGTGAGGGCCACTGTCCTGCAGTCTTTTTATCTCTCTCTCTCTCTGTCATTATCATTACTAAATTATTTAAATTGGTGCAACTGGGTGTGCATTCATTCAATGCCACCGAATAATAATTTTCCTGCTTCCGTAATAGTTTTGAAATTTTTGACATTCTCTGTAGTAGATTTTGTGAGAAAATCCCAACGATTACATTAACTTGCAGCAACGAAATGCTCATCATTTTGATAATTAATCTGCTGTGAATTCAATGTTGGCCATCCATTTCCTGTAATAACGTAAATTTTGATCTAATTCAGGAGACATTTTGTTTTCTGAGGATTTTAGAAATTTCATGGCATAAAGAAACTCAGCAACAATTGCAAACAGTTACATTGTAGGTTTTATTCCTTATATTGTTCCATCTACGTTGATGCTACGCAAGTAATGATAGTACAGCAATGACCAGCCAATGATATAATGCCTGTCTTAGCCCTATCCGCACTATGCTCTGATGAGCGATGAGATTCCAAGAGGGGAGGAAAATTCGACTTTTCTTTCAAAAGGCTGTCGCTTCTATTTATCCGTAGAATGATATTTTACCATTCGAAGAACCGTGAAATGTGATCGAAAAAATACGACTTCAAAATAGCAACAAAAACTAAAACTCTTGGCCACAACTAAAATATTTAGTAGGTAGAAAAATTAGTAATGGTAAATAAGCAGTGATCTTTTCTCTTGCCTATTTATGTTGCCTTTTCCACCTAGAGGTGGAAATTCGAGGAAATAATCATGGAGGTCGTAAAACAGCAGCTAGGCTTACTATTTTTTCCTCTTCATTAAACTACAACCATTGTCTTGCTGAATGAAAGTGGCATCTTATTGGTTGAAAGGTTTGATCTCATTTCCATTTGCTGATTTTAATTTAAGAAATATCTACGCTTTCTGCTTGCTCAAAGGAACTCTTGAACAATTACAGAATAATAGTCAACACTCTTACATTTTAATTATTGGGAAATCTAAGGCAATTCTTGTTTTATAAGTGAATAACTCACAATTTTCCGTGGCCGCATTTGATGAGCATGGTCTTCGCTTCGCCCTGCCACGTCCATGGATTGCACTTGCCTTGTCCAACAGATGTCATTTGTTCTGGTGACATACCCGAACCAACGCAGACGTCTTCTCCGCTCGACGTCGCCAATTTCCTCTAACCCGAGCCTTCTTCTCACTTCTTTATTTGAAATCCGATCTTGAGAAGAGACACCACACATCCAGAATAGGGCAATTCTCATCTCGTCGACCGCCTTAGTGATTCCTTCGTCATGGCCCACGTCTCGCTGCCGTAAAATGCAGTTTCTGACACATGCTTCGTAAATCTTTGCCTTTGCTCTTAAATTTGGTGCTTTGGTCTTCAAAAAACGCGAGAGTTCTCTGAACTTACTCCAACCACATCGAATTCGAGTCAATGTTGCAGCGACAGCGCCCCTAACTTCTTCCTGCATGTCCCCAAGGTAACAGAAAATTATAATTAATATGTGGCCGCATTTTTGAAGAGTATATACTCAAGCCCACAGCAGCATATTCATGGAAATCCGACACTGTATAAAAATGGTACTAGGACGGACATGGACATTGAAAAAAATAGCACATCGTAGACATGCGTTGTTATGACAACAGTAGATAAACGATGGCGGCTTCCAGTGGCTGACAATAGGAATATATCGGCTGCTAATCAGGGTACCCCGTAGACATTCACGGTGTCACTTCTCCTTACAGAGACATTTTCACAACATAATTTGCAACAAATCGCCATACGGTTAGAATCTGCAGCTATTACATGCTTTAGCAATTTGACGTGCGACACGGTGCGAGATCGTGCTTAGATGATCGGCTGAAATGATAATTAACAACTCACTAACTTATATAAAGCAGAAAGTCATGTAACATGGACCATATCTTTCCGATTCCCTTGAAGCCTCAGCTACACCAGGCCAGTGACTGGCGTCCAGTAGACACACACACAATGACTCATGCTGACTCGAGCTGAAGAAATGTGCGCCCGTCACCGCAAAATTTACTGGCGTCTACGAAAAACAGTCCGGTAGCTCACTTTACTGGAGCGGTATTGTAGAACAGGCCAGTACTCCATTCATACAATGCTCAACCATAGATATGCGAAAATCGTATATCGTTATCGGTTGGAACAATGAAGTGGTGGTGTTGTAGACTATTGAAAATAAATTAATATGGCAGAATCTTCCCACCACTACACTATTGTATTATTGTAATCGTGACATCAAAATCAAATCCAATCAGTTGTCGTTATTCCTCAGATCAGTTTGTTGAACAAAATACAGTGCATTCCTTTCGTCAGTTAACTATGGATAAGTGAACTCCGGAGAAAACGCATATCTTTGTAGAAGAGCACTACAGGTATCCATGCACTTTCTCTTCCTCTCTCTTTAATTTTGCCAACTCAGCCACTACATAAGCAGCTGCGAGAACCACTTCATTCGATGACATTTTCAGCATGAATGAAAGTACATTACCTACTGGCCTCTTTGTCACAAGTTGTAATGTAAACGCAACAAGCCAGTCACTGGACCGATCAATCAAGCCAGTGATGCTCACGCGCTGTACTATGAGGATGAAGAATTTCACTGGATTGCAGTCACTGGCCTAGTGTAAATGAGGATTCAATGCGTTGTCATAGTAGCCTAAAACCGTCAGTCCTTCTTGTAGATACAGAGAAAGTAGACTACAAGTTTTGAAAGTATAGCTCTTCATTTCTTTGTTTCAGCTTGAATTTTAAGCGCCATCATTCGAGTTTTTGCTTTTGTCTGCATAGGATTGATATCCTTGGACACCACTTCAGACGTCTGACCTTTACCAAGGGCAAAATCCCCCCAAGGACAGACTTATTCCCCTATCGTCTGACTGAATTCCAAGATAACCCTTGGGTAGGATTTGGTAAGGCCTACTTCTTCAAGATAACTCGTAAGCTTTAGTCTGTCGTGAGCTGCTTCCAAGCTTGACGTAGAACAATACGTTGATGTTTCATTCTCAGTCTGCTTCCACAACATAATGGTGAATAGTCCCATGGAAATCGGAATCAGGCACAATGAATGCGCAGTGGCAGCAAGATGCGTTTATACGTGCAACTTTATTGTTTCCACCTAATTTGCACTCGTGTGTAAATGCTGATTACACTCTCATCTGACACAAAAATGCTGACATTTTTCGAAGTTGCTGCACCGTATCAGTAAAATATTCCAAATGGAAGTGGACCTTGGGACTTTCCAAAGTGTCAGTGAAGTTGAAAGATGAGCAGTTTTTGAAAGCACGGTGCACGATTAGTAAAAGGAGTGTCTTTGTTTTATCGAGCCACCGACTTCAATTGCTCACTATTCATCTTTGTTCATTAATTGAATGGCATAATGAAAAGATGAGTGTGAACTACATAAATGCCAAGTGCAAACGATATTGTAAGTCTCCCGCAATTTTCTGATGCATTATGGATCGATAAAGTGTCAGCAGCTTTTTATTTTAAGTGGAAAAACCCTCTGCAGTCTGATTGCAGGTGACAGCAAAGAACCTGCACGTGTAAATGCACCTTAGCATTAGTATTGAAATGCCAATGAACAACTTGTTGAATTTCTTCGGCATTGCCATATGAGAAAATGATAAATAATTCTCTTATTTTAGGGTGCGTGTACACATGCAACTTTATTGCCGACACTTTTCGATTCATGATGAGTCAGAAAATAATAGACAAGCAATGGAAAGAAGACGCGCGCTTTCAACAATCGCACTTCGTGCGCTACCAGACTATAGCAATTTAGTAAATGGTCATGAAGTAAAATGCATTGATCTCATCAACCTATTAACCTCTGAGTGTCAGTAAAAAGTGACAGATTGAATAAAAAAGCGAGGCGTAACTTTAGCTGACACTTTTTTGCTGCTACTCAGAGGGTGATAGGCTGATGAGATCAATGCACTGCTCTTCATTACCATCCAATAAATTGTTATTGTCCGGACTCTGTCTGATGACGGACGAAGCACGATTATTGAAGTCATGTGCATTCTTTCCATTGTTTGTCCATTCTTTTCTGACTCATCATGGATAGAAAAGCATCAGCAAACAAGTTGCACGTGTGCCACACAAATCACAAAAATCAACCTTGTTACAGCATCAAGTAAATCAAATAGCAATTGTTCCGATGAACAATCTAAAAATAAGCATTATGACAAGTTGAGATAAAACTCCGAGAATCACAGCTTTCTCAGCTAGGAATTGATTACGGATAATGTTACTTCCATTGACATCAGTTGGATAAAGGAGCAGGTCTGCACATGCTGGATGGCAGTGGGTTCAAGCCCCATCGGGAGCATCTATCAATTGAACCTCTAGAATGGATGTAAAGCTTCATGCAATATGCAATAGTGGCACAAATCGCACGTATTTTCACCTAGACACACTTGTCAATGGCTGCATCATTGGGTTAGGATCAGTCACATATGCAATTCAAAGCTTTTCATTGGTGGTTCATGTCCCAACTTAGTTCCTCCGGATGTGCCGCGACTTTGAGCCAATTTTCATTCTTGTCAACTTCAGATAAACAATAATCTTTTTCTATGATTCTGGTGCCACTAGCCTAAGCATTGCGAAAAGTCGTATTTCTATGCGCGTTATCTTTTAAAATCTTTTGTTTGTATGTAGTTGCATCCTTTAATTGCAGTTAGACGGATAATTCACAAGTGCTGCTCTCAATGACGCTTGAATGTCTCACAGTAAAGACAAGCTTGTTTATTGACATTCTGTATTAAATCCACAAAGACGTGAAATTATCAATTGATTATCTAACAGCGAAGGTTTGTCTATTGATTGCTTGTCCTACACTTTCATTTGGGACTGTACTTCTTCAAAACTCATTTCTCCTGTCTTCACTAAATGTGATACTAAACCAACATTGATAAGCCGTCTTCGATTCCGTAATTGACTTGAGTGACGAAAATAATTAAACCTTTTCTATCCACGATGATGATTTTGATATCGTTTTTATTCCTGGGAGAATTTCAAGTGTTTATACACTTTATTTGCTGTTTAATTTTATCGGTTTCAACAACTGAGAAAGAGAAAAGCATTAAGGTTCACTGTAAGCTTCTGTTACATTTTCATGGATACGACAGGCAGATTAAAGGAAATTAAGGAATCGCATTAGGAGAATTTGTCTATTAGAAGATTCCCAATTGGTTTCGTTCGTTGATATTTCAGATGCTATTAGCGATTCACTTCGAAATTGATTGCTGCTTCAAGGTATTTAGTTCCCCTTTGTAATGTTTCCTTCTTCATTCGAGAAACTCATCAAACAAAGAAGGGATTTTGAAAGCATTCGTCGTCATATCTAGACGAACATTGCATGCATTGTTCGGATTATTAGCTAACGGTTAAACAATAACCAATGGATATGAAAATGTTTTCAAGGAGAGCATCTTTTCAGCTATTTTGAATTTTTTGTTTGTTTGTCATACTACTTTTTAACATTTTTAATTAAAGATAAGTGATGCAGGAAACTTTTCAACTGCTTTCATCTTACAATGCATGCCTACACAAATTTTGGTCGCATATCTATGTTGTATAGAGGAGGAAATGAGCTTTCGATAGTCCACTACCTGTTTATTGACTAGCTTCAGCCATAATTACTGTTACAACTCGGCTCTGGTTTTATTTTATGATGTGATCAAATTCAAGCTCATAAATATATTTCAAAAACTGAAAAGAAACTTCTTGCTTCATGCAATTTTCGACCCCTGAAACGATTGTCACTGCTAATCAGAAAGTGAAATGACTAAGTGATATACAAAGATATTTTACTGAGCTGAAATTTGTGGAATAAATTTTTTAGAATGTTAAGGATTCATTAAAATGATAATATCTTGTATTGAAAAGAAGCTGGTCGTCACACTTTCAATTCGTTTTCATTTAATTGAATAGTTATCCTACACTATATTAGTGAATTAGGAATTGACAACAGAATGAAATTAAACAGACGATAGTTCAAATTGCCATGCGAAAGATGTGCGGCTGGTAGGATTCGAACCTACGACCAAGGTTTACTAGACCTGTGCTCTACCAACTGAGCTACGAGCCACTTATGCGACTGTGTCAATTGGCAGGATCAGACCCTCACCACCACACATGAGTTGTCATAGCAATTATAATCAATGAATAAATAACTCGTCACAATTGTGACCACCGACATTACGGCAAGTAGCGGGGATCGATTGTCCACCAAAGCATCTTAAACCATTTCGAAAATGCAATTAACAACAGAATAAAATGAAATAAACGATAGATCAAATTACCATGCAAAAGATGTGCGGCTGGTAGGAATGAAGACAATAATTCACCGCCTAAGGAATCATGTCTTTCAGCAGGTTGCTATGGTACCTGACTATGATGTCTGACAACAAGTCTACTTAATATAGCTCGCGACTTTTCTTTATTCTCTTTTGAAATTTCTCTCTATGAAAATAAAATCGATTTGATAAGAGGAATCTTTAGCGTCATTTAATTTTCACCTTAAAAGTGCCAAATAAGACAAAAGTTTACAATTCCTTCCTGTTCTCTCTATAAGATCGGATAGATTTGCCCTTGTCGCATCTTTGCTGTGGTCCTCTTAAAATGAATCTGTTTGACTTTTGTTCTTATGACTTTTTTGCCACTTCTTCAAATGTTTTGTTTGATAGAATTACGTCGTGTTCTTTTTAAAATCCAGAAGATTTGGCCGAGATTGAAGCCCAACTGATCAACGAAAATGGAAAAAAATTAAAATATTAAAAAAATGGAAACATAGGTATGCTACACTGATGACGGCAAAAAAGCCAGAAACGTTTGTAGTTCCCGTAGTGATTCAAGTTGGATCTTGTTCTTATCTCTTGATTTCTTCCTTTCGGTGTCTCGGCATTGTATTGATACAGTAATACACAAGCTAGTATGTTAAGGGTGGGGAGTTTTTATACACTGACAACTCTCACCAGGTTAGTGTCAATAACATTTGAGGACGGAGGCCTCGTCCAATGCTGACAGACTCGAGCCTTGAACCCTTTGTTTCTGCTTCATCTAATGGCCATTTACTAAATGAGCTATGATGCTACCAAATCACAGAATGGCCGCCACTTCATATGAGGTTGGAAATAATCAACAATTCAAGTTCGCATTCCTCAGCTGAACACAATTTCCTATTAAATATGCAGTCATATCCGGACGGAGCCAATTGCGCAATTTAAGATCTGATGCCAAGAATACAGCATATTTCATAGAAGATTGCGTAATGAAATCATGTGACATGGAACTAGATATCAAATCGAAAGTATTACCTGTGTTCACTTGTTGATGTTAGTCTTTGAAATCATAAGTTTCAGGGTGAATTTTTATTTTGGAATGCTATCAAGATGCTGTTTTGCAATCTGTTTTTGCAAAGTTTTGCAAAATCTGCTTTTGCAGTCTACTTTGATCAAGTTATTGATCAAACCAATTGAAGAGTCTTGAAACATTTTGCGTTTTTCATGCTTTAAATGCGCTCCCAGTTGAATGTTGATCGACTTCTATAATATTATTGTTCTTGCATGAAATAAATGATTTATATCTAGCAATCTCTTCTCAGCAAAATCAAATATACTCCGCGATAGAAGACATATGATAATCCAACGGACTGTATGCATGTTATCGGATGCATTAAAAGTCATGAACAGATGCAGTTTGCTTGAAGTTGGAAATTTGCTAGTCGATTTGTCTTGTGATTCATTCTGAAGGCCATAGAGGGTATATACTATAACCTATAAGTTATAGGCAACCTTGATAAACATCTGCAGATTTATCAAATTGGGAGAAATTTCTTTACAAACGTGAAATGGAAGTTTTCGTGATATTAATTAAGTTGTATATTCCATATAACACACGAAATGCAAGAAATGGAAGTGTTGCATTCCGATAAATCATACATAGTAGCTATACGAACTGGCCCAACACACCTTAAATGAATGTGACTGGCGTTCAATGGATTAAATTGGCAAACGTAGAGTGTGTATTTAAAATGCAGTTTTTGAGGAAGTTCGTAATATGAGATTTTTACTAACTCAACTTAGTAAGCATTTAGTTATACTTATATTAATACATTTACTTGCTTGTATTCTTAACATACTGGATTAGCTTGTGTAAATCTAAAAATCGACAAAACTGTTCAAAGCTACATGTGCGTCATTAGTGTATGGGCCATAAATGTATGTGTATATGAATCACTCCATCAGAAACAAACTACTGATATGGTGATTGATATTTGCCTTCAACTGCTCATGTTGCTTTTATATTCCTTATTAGTTTTGTGAGCAATTAATAATTGTGTGTACATATTGTTTTATTTAGTCCACGGCGCAACAATACAGCAAATGTTCCCGTTCAGTAAGTTGCCACCCTTTTTATCTTACCCAAAACACAATAACAAATCTGTTACTGATCTTCCCCCAAACTACCTGTGATAACGTTTTATTCTGTCAATAAAAATAACACGATGGTTATATCGCAGAACTATTTTCGTTGACATTTAAGTTGTTTTTTTGTTTTGTTTGTTGCCTGGTGAATGATTGCTTTGTTTGAAGTGGTTATCTTTTTTTGGCATGATTCCGATTTATGGAATTTTATCAAACACCATAACCACGACAAAACCTGAAAAGACAAGGATAGATTTCCATTCATTTTCCCATCATCCATTTGATCCAAATAAAAACATGGTGATTGTTAATTTGGTTCAACCATATAGACTACAATTTGCTAACATAATATATTTTATCAAATCTACAATTCACAACTACAGTAAGAAAATGTTCGTTGTTTATCGAGACGTTACTTAGCATTCTGAACAGTAAAATAATGTTTCAAGAATTTTATGTGAAGAAAATAAAATTGGTGCACTTTCATGATTCATGATTCATGATATGAGTTCTATCAAATTGCGCGTCGAGCATTGAAAACGCTCTTTGTCCAATTCGATCTCATGATTTGTGGATAAGTTTGAAACAGCTATGTTGATGCCAAAGCACATCTTCAACATGCAGAATGGCAGTTCTCACTGACTTCTCGCTGTGTTGTGTTCTTGGAATTAGAAATCAAGCATTTAGTATCTTTTCAAACAGGTGTTGATGGAGAACAATCTTTGTTAACTTGTAAGTGTAATTCTCATAAAGTTATGTCTTCGAAAGAGATTGTGATGACTTACAGCAACCATGACTTGCAGAAATCATGAGACTCACACCAACATGTCTAACTTCATAGAAGCGTATGTCTGAAATGACAATCCATTGTATCCACAATCCATCAGATATTGCAGAAAGGTCGAATCAAAGTCGAAGATATTTTCCTTCGGCAAATTGTTGAACTAGAGTAATAACGATGCTTTCAATATCTACGCAACGGAATAAAAGGATTTCGACGGAGTGATATTTCAAAGTAATCGCATTCATTGGAAAGACACACATAATATAGACACAATTAGTTCGGGAGGTTGTTCAGAGAACGAGGCCGCACTTGAAACTTCCGCAAAGCTTTGTACACTTTTTGGCTACCGCAAAGCTGCGCGTCTGCCGAATCAGATCGATTATCATTTCATTCGCAAATAGTTTGGATCTATTGGTTATTGGCTATTGCCTGTGGGTTAGTCTAGAGCGGACATGATCATATCCCAGACATAGATATTCGTCTTTCTTTGGCTTGCGTGATTGGCCAAGCGTTCGCGTTGCAGAAGTAGCTCGCATCAGCGAACTCACCATTCTTCAACGGTCAGATTGCAGGCAGACCTGTCAGGTGAAAAGTACATATCTTTGACTCAATTTTCCTCCGTGATAAATTCGTCAAATGGAAATATTATTGAAAACGTTCAACTGTAAACGATTTAAATTTAATGACTGCATATGTAAAAAAGACTACATATGTGAAAGAGAGTAGTAGTCATTGTAGATTTGTAGCAGTCATGATCTGTAGATGCTTTCTATCCAAATCATGTTAAATAAATATCTCCTCAACTTTAATCTGCAGTCAACAACTCAATAAAACCATGTCCATAACCAATATGTCACAACGTATTTATTGGAAATGCATGGGACTTCAGTCCAAGGCATATATGAAAGACAAACGACCTAGTCCATAGAGTAGGTATATTAGGTAGAGTGGTAACTCCTCATTTATTAAATCCCCAATGTGCATACACTTTCGATTTTATTAAATGAACTCAAGGGAGGTGCAGGTGGTATTGTTACCAAATGTGAGATATGCAAAGTTTTGCAGTTTTGCAGAAATTAAACGGAATAGAATGATCATGATTGCAACGCAGAAGGAATAATGGTATTTTACAGATTCTCATGACAGCGTTAGAGAATTAATGTTTGCTGAATTATCAATTCGATGGATTCTTATTACTTTCATGCTCAACCTCAGGAATATTTTCTTAAGCGTGATCATATCACAGGCAACCTGCCACTGGCAGAGCAAAATCACATAATCAAAGACAATGATTTCATTCATCTTTGAAAGATGTAAATATGGGTCCACACTATTCAGATTCAAGATATGAAACATGAATTTAGTGATCGAATCATAAAATCATGCCGGTGAAAATTGAATTAAAAACCTGAAATTTCAGCCAAGAAAGCACGAATAAAATTTCGACTTTTTCATGAAGACTTTCATTATAATACAATTCATGAAATTCCCTTGATAATCAGCTTGCAATCCACTTAGTTAGGATGCTTTTCAGCAAATATTCATTCCTTTTGATATCCAACTTGTTTCATGCTACTTATATAGGAGAGTTATCTCGGTAGTATATAAATTGGCAAATTTTGACTATTTTCAAAAGTGCTCAAATAATTTTTTGGACCACGGGAACGTGATCTCCGCAAAAACTGAATCTTTTGATATAAAAAATTTCACTGTGTACACATACTTTTTTGAGTCGACACTCTACCTACATATCCCTACTCTATAATCTATAGTCGGACAGACGTGTAGTTTTGCAGGAGTAAATAAGTGTACAATGCTATGTGAAGGTGTCAAGTAGGACCTCGCTCCCTGCGCACAATTCGTGCAAGCTCCCGGACTAAGTGGTGATACTGCGCCCATCAGTCGGGCTACAACCTTAACCACATCGACTTTTCGGTTGACATGATAATTAGTGGTCATATAATGCTTCCATAAACGCACAGTGAAGCTCCATCACGAGGCCAATGCAAGACCGAAGTTAAATAGGCTACATTCATCATCTATGAATTTATGAATAAATCCGTTGAGCTTCACTAACAATTTTCATTTAATTTTTATCGTAGACCCACTGTTTGCTAAGGTTGAACATTTGAAGTGTTTGGATAATTGATCACAGAGGCAAGTTTGTCTCCGAAAATATCATGTGCACGTGAAAGTTTTTTAAGACAATGTCGGTTATAAGCATGAAAAGTTCACGAGTGTGTGATTGACTTAACGCATGCCACCGAAAGCATAAAGGGAAAAGAAATTAATCTTTTTGCTATGAACTCTATCAATTGTCATCATTTTATTCATCTAACAAGGTGCAACGATTTCCATCAAGATATTGCAAACTATGTTATGTCAATAACTTGAATTGACAGACTAACTTTGGTAGTGGAAATTATTGGGAAAGTCGAAGGCATGGCTGTTACCAAAAGGTGTTTGGAAAGTGCAGAATGAACGTACACTGTGCGTATTAAAACTTCTTATAAATCAATACAAACAAATTATGGGATAGGAAATTCCTATACTTATCATACTTAATATATCTTTAAGTTGATTTAGTGGTCATTAAAATGACTATACTCGATTTAATATAATTCATGATACAACAAACGCTTTTATTTTGGAGAATGTAAAATATTTGTTTATCTTTAAGTTTGGCGGTCAATTGATTTATTGGTTCATTTAGGACCATGCAGGAAATTGGTTTACTGATGATCGGTTGGTTGTCTATTATTGGTTGACTGAAAACATAAATTGCTCCAATTTTTGATATATATATGCGATAAACTTTCATTTAGCACATTGAATTTTTTGAATTAAAGCAATTATATAGACTTTTGATCATTCTGTTCAGAAGATGAGAGCACCTTAGAATTGAATTTGTTGAAAATGAAATTGACTTGAACATTTTCTGAACTCAACAACCTTCTAATAATCAGCTTTAGGCCCTCTTTGCGACTATTTAAATGATGGTCTGCCAACTCAGTAGAATATTGACAACATACGTTTTACAACAACCAAACCATGTACATGTATTGACAACAACGTTTTATGACTATTAGTTACTTAATTTGTAGAGAACGCACAGAACTCACTTATGTATATATTCATATCATACGTAGTTGAGACATATATACAAATCTGAGTTTTAAGGAGCACATTTCAATTTTATCGAGCTAATTGTGTTGCGCTATAGACCTCAACTAGTCTGTTTTACAATAGAACCAAATTTTGTCTGCTTTCTTTTTTAAAATTAATTTTTGTCCATCATTAAAAGCTGTTAGTTTATCGTCCTACATTATTCGCAATTCATTTTGCATCTCTGATCTGCTGACTCATGTATTTTATCAACATTTGCATAAATGTACAGTATGTATTTACGCAAGTAATCTATAATTCACCAAGTATGCATTGTGAGAGTTCCAGAGATGCAATCGATCCGAAATTTTCCATAACAAATCGGTTTGGGTCTAGCCGGCTACTCTATAAATTATAGATAAACAATCGAATATATAATCGGTGATACTGGACGACCCAAAAATCGAAAAAAATACTCATCTCAAATGCCGCATCTTCATGATTCTTATCGATCAACAACAACTAAATGATTTGCAACAGTAACGAAAAAAATCAGTCAAATTTTGAATTTTTTGAATAAGAATCATTTGAACATGTATTTAAGAAAAAATACCCAATGAAACTCGATGCATTTTAGGATTCTATGAATACATGCTACATGTATGCATCAACTTGAGACTAAAATCGAAAAATCGGTCGACAACTTTAAAAGAAAAACTTAGAATACTTTGATTGCTTACTTTGGCTTATTTGAACATCCGTTTAAAGAATTCCCTGTGAAAATCGATATATCTGAGCACTCTATGAGGGCATGTAATAATTGGTCGACAATTTCGCGGGAAAATTCAAAATTTGAATTACAATGCTATTCAGGGTATTGTCAATTATTGTCCATCTCAAAATGAAATGCAGGTAATCTAATGTTTGTCGACAACTACAGGACAACAAGCAACTAAATTAGGATTGACAGTAAGTCAGCAGCTTGAATAAATCATTTGAAATTCAAAGTTTGAGTTTGAATATGTGTTGGATGCAATGTGACACACTAGTTAAGTATTTTGAAAATACTTGCAACTTGCATAGTGCATTAGCTGCTAGCTTTCATGCACTGAATTTGGTATAAGCCAAACTACGATTTAGTAGAGTGATCTTATAATGAAGTGTGATGTGATGCCATTTCAGAATATTAGACCTACTCTCGAGTGCATTTTCATGAGCATATTAGGTCTGTGTGTTTCATTGCAGATGAATAAGCAACATTGCAACATACATTTCTCGCAAAGATATCTTCCTAAAATGGACTGGCGACCTGTTGCATCTCTGGTGATTTCTTTGTTGAATACAGGAATAATAGTGGAGTCACAAAGAATATGTCCTAAAATTTTGAATTTCAAAAATGAAATGCTTTAGCTTATGGATGGGTGACGAATAAATATTGAATTTTGATGACTTAGCGAGGAGTTTCCTTGACGTCAATTTTGATGTAGGCCTGTTACGCACTAACGCATCTAATGTGACAGGATGACACGATCCATCGAATAGGCTTATGTAATTACTTACTCGTAATTGTAAGTTTAATGTTAGTTTTTCTTGCGAATAGATACTTCATCAGTAGAAGTTCAGCGTGATCGGTAAAATAGTCTACAATATTAGAATTTTCGAAGAACGTAACTATTTTGAAACAACTTATGAGATAAAAGTTTAAGGAATTCATATTGAAATTATGGCAGACAGTAGCTATAGAAAACCGACTTGTTGAAGCTAGCAGTAGGAATAGAATGGAACCCTCTGTGTGATGGTCATTTCATGTGCTCAGTCAGGCAACGATCAATTTCAAGTGACATCGCGGTGAACAGGAGGCTACAAGTCATCTTTGCTGAATGAAAATACGTAAAGTATTCTCTCCTTTTTCTTTTTCTGGTTAAGTTAAGGGTAATAACATATGAACAACTCAACGTTTCGCGTGTTCATCAATCCTCACAAGGGTATCAGCGGTAAAACCTGTAAATTAATTGATAAGTACCATTTCACAGTCAAACTACAGGGTGCGAGAAAAGTCCTTGCGGATTTTTGTCAACTTTATATTTTGCTATTCAATGATCAAATATCATTTCTTCAGTGACCAATATGTGGCAATGCGTTTGTAGATAACTCTGTCACTCGACTATTATGCATGCCAAGTCTTCAGATTTAACACATAGTGAGCTTTATGCTATTCAATCAACAAAATTTAAATTGATTACTTTCCATACGTTTTGTAAACTCGGCATTTCATTGTGCTATTTTCGATGCTTTAAAAAGCTATGCCACTTGTTTTTCCTGAGCTCCATAGATTTCAAATTTAAATCTAACTTCGAGGATCGATCATTAAATGACGGACTAAACCATGGATGATTAACCTTAATAAATGTTATGCCTTGAAAAGCTATGCCACTTATTTTTGCTGACCAGCATAGATTTCACATTTGAATCTTACTACGAGATTTTTAATTTTAATCAATACATTTTATACACTGTGTTTATAAACTCGATACACTGATGGATGTGAGTAATTTGATATTGTGATGGAATTCTCGACAATAGAAAAAGTTTATTGCACATCATGGGCCATTTCTTTCAACTGTGAAGGAAGTGCTCGTCAATTCAGAGAGAAATTTAACAAGGAACCCCCATCGTCGAGAACAATCTGGTATTGGAAGAACAAACTTCTTGAAACCGGCAGCCTGTCCCACGACCGACCCAGAAGTGGCAGACCCATAACAGCATCTGGAGATGAAAACAGGCAAAAGGTAATTGAAGCTGTCACTGAAAATCCTTCAACTTCGACAAGAGCGATATCGAGGGATGTCGGGATCTCTGATTTCACTGTCCGAAAAGTTCTAAAAGCCGAGCATTATCATCCATACAAGCTGCTATATTCTCAATTTCTTTGTGATGGGGACGAAGACCGCCGCTTACAATTTTGTGAAGAAATGAGGAGAAAATCGAGAGAAGATCCTGCTTTCCTCCGAAAGCTAACATTTTCGGTGACAGGCAACCTCAACAAGCACAATGTGCACTTCTGGACTACGACGAACCCGAATATTAGAATGACCAACCCAGGCAAGACTCCTAGCCTCACCGTGTGGGCCTGTATAGGCTATTCCGGACTTCTTCTCTACGATATCAGTTCAGAAACCATGAATGGAAAGAGATATTCTGATCTTCTGTTGAACCAAGTCGTTCCTTATTTCTCTCGTGGCACTGGAAGAACCCTTCTGTTCCAGCAAGACGGAGCGCCTCCCCATTACTCTCTTTCAGCGCGTCAAATTCTAGAGACTCATTTGTCCAATCGCTGGATCGGCAGGAGAGGACCTAATGAATGGCCAGCAAGATCGCCGGACTTGACACCCTGCGACTTTTGGTTCTGGAGTCACCTGCGGCAATTGGTTTATCCTCCAGGTTTTATTTACAGGAACATTCAGGACTTGCGGGAAGAGATTGAGCGACAAATGAACAACATTGCTCTCTCTTACTACCGTGATTCGTTGAGGAATTTTCAGAAACGTTTTCTGAAGTGCATTGAGCATGACGGTGAGCTATTTGAAGAATAAAAATGTCAATGAGTACATGGAATGTTTAGTTTTTATTTCTAGATGGGTTTGTTCAAAGAAAAATGAAAATAAAGTAAAACAATTCACCATACAATAACTAAATATAAAGTTATCAAGAATCCGCAAAGACTTTTCTCGCACCCTGTAGTTCGCAAGCCAAATAAAACTATATACAATAGTCTAAGAAACATAAAGAAAAACACAAACATGCCGACTGCGACTTATGTAATTTATTGCTGCCTGAAAACTTTAACTGTACGAGCTGTTATATCATGCACAAATTTACATGTAACTTATGTAAGCAATTTTATATTGGTATAAGTAACAGGACATTTAAAGCTCGTTTTATGGAGCATAGTCGTCGTAGTTTGCACAATAGAAATTCCAGTAATGCTCTGAATGATCACGTTCTTCACAGGCACCAAACTCGTGACTTGAGTATCAATGATTTTGATTTGACTGTTCTTGAAAACTGTTCTGAACCTCTAGATAGTCGCTTGATGCAAGCGAACTACATTAAACGCTTTTTCCCCTCAAATCAAACGCAAATATGAACTATTCGATTTTTGAATCTTTTTTACATCATCCGCAGGCAGACAGCAAATCTTCATTTGTGCTACTTTTACCGCTGATACCCTTGAGGGCGGGGAATACCCGAAACGCTGCTGGGTTGTACACGTCATGTTTTTAGCTTGTTTTTAGCGAAAAACAAAAAAGAGAGTAAACTTCACGATTTTCATTCAACAACGTTGAAAAGCAGCTACTGTGCATTTTAGTCTCACTAGCTTGAAGCAAAAGTCGGATTTCTATGGCTGTAGATATCTAATTAATAGAATGATAAAGCTACTGCTTAGACGAAATTTAAATACTGTATATGCGGAGTGGTTTGAAATATTCGTCATCCTGTCACATACAACAATAAAGATCAATGTAATTTCGAATGCACAACTTTTATTCATATTTTGCAACCTTTATTGGATATGTAGATTTCACAAAATATCAATGACAATTAAAATGCTCAGATTTGAAACTTGAAAAGTACATTTAGACCATTTGATTTTTTAGCAGGCCTCAATCCTAGAATGCTCAACCACGACAAAGGTAGCCTCGAGGAGATTTCTTTGTATCCTCATTTGTTATCACATGATTGAAAGTATTCATAAATTGTACAAGAGATTTCAATGCACAGAGGAGAAGCATTTTTTGTATTATTTGAACCCCTTAAACAGTCTTGACGTTTGTCATATATATTTATGAGTCGTCTTGAAAACAATATTGAACATGGTGACTTACTGACATTTGATAAACCACCGGCATAAATCTCGACCAAAATTGATTGCATGCAGGATAACTAGTAATCGCTCAGTCACTATAATTGAAATTTGACTTCTGATCTGAATCAGTCGGAAAAAATCAATTTTGCTACTTGCATATGCAGTTGAAATTAGGGATGAAATAACATAGTAAGTTGGAAGTTTGCCGAGATATTCAAAAAGAACGATTTCTGTGTTTTTTTGATAAATTTCTGTATCAAAAAATCTTAAAACTTCCTTAGCTGATCTGATTTGTCAAATATGTCTATAGACATGGTATGTACTATGAACACAGTGCTGTCATCCGATTATGTAAAAAAGTGGGAGTTATTGTGTTGTACGCTTTCCGAATCCGAGAAGTCCAAAGTAAATGGATCGGTAACTAAATAGGCCAAGAGTGTGGTATAGAACCCGTGTCAAGTCCACTTTTGTCATTCCCATTATGACGACTGTTAACGTCTTTTTGTTTAAGGGGCAAATTCTGATAGAGAATTAATGACATTTCTTTCGTAGATGTAAAGCTGATTATCTCCCAAAAAGTCTCTTGTACTAAGCATGTTTCATAGAATATTGTTGATGAAAAAACATAACAAAACTTATGTGAATGACTGCTATTTGATGTTTGATTTGGAATTGTGTTCGTATAACCGCATGAGAAGAAGAATAAATGTATGAAATCATGACAAGCATGAAACGAAAAATTATTCAATGATTTAATGAATATACGTATGATGATGTTTGTCAATTCGTTTGTGCATTATTCAATGTCTGATACCTATTATTGATGCAAACACATTGATTTTGCCATGTATACCACATTACCACACACTTTAAGTAACTTGTTAATGGGCAATAATGATTCGTCACGTAAAAGTATCAAAACATGTCAAGTAGAAAATTAAAAAAATAATTTTATGAAGTCTCCGTTTACTGTGATAAATATTACTAGTCTTTCACAACAATCTGTGCGTACTTGAAAAAAAATCACTGGTCAGTGTTGTTCCACAAATGCAGCTTTCATTCGAAGAGAGGCTAATGCGATGCATAAGTGCAGCAAATACTATATCCTGATCGAGCGATTATGAAGATACAAAAGATCACACTGTGACGGAATCACGAAAAGGCGAATGCTGGATTTTCGTAAAACCTCTATCAGTAGTTTTAGCATGTTCAGTCACAGTATTTTGCATTTTGACAATGCAATTGTTGCTCACTTTTCCAAAAGAGCAGAAATATCCAAAAGTTGACATAATTAGGAAAGTCATATATTTCTTCGGCGCTTAAGTATGTCTTAGGGTGTAGATGGACCTGCTATTGGTTGGTTCTGATCGTACCTGACTGGCCGTGTACAACAGGTTTGGACGGCGTCTGCCGACGTGGCTAATGTATCTAATGTGGATGGCTTCCAACAGGCTCCTCTTGAATCTATATAAGACCGAGATTCTCTGATGTGCTCCTGCGAGAATACAACATCTCTGATCTGAACTGGACCGGTCATCGTCGACGGTTCCTCAGTCATGCCTGTGACTTCAGTCCGTGACCTTAGGGTTCGGATTGATGCTGGTGTTACCATAAAAGCGCTTGTTAACAATACAGTGATGTTCTTCGCAGCGTTGCGTCAAATTCGCAGTGTTCAGCGTTCACTACTTCGCCAAGTCTCACTGACACTCATCAGAGCGCTTGTGGTCAGTAAGATGGATTACTGCTGCTCAGGAGTGGATGGCGTTCCTGGGTACCGGCATCGTCGTCTGCAATCAGTCTTGAATGCCGCAGCCAGTCGAGTACATTACGCCACTTCTCCGTGAGCTGCACTGGTTAAGGGATCCCAGAACGCATAAATTTCCACTTATGTGTTCTGACGTTCTGCTGCTTCCATGGTATGGCACCGCGGTACCTCTCTGACACTCGACAGCTCACCAGCAATGTTGCGGCACGTCGTCTACGATCTGCTGACTCCAAAACTCTGTTAGTGCCTACGACTTCACGTATGTCCCTTGGTGGTCGTGCTTTTCCTGTTTCGGCATTGCGTGCATGGAATAGTCTACCGTTTGATGCAAGATCGTGCAAATCACTTTTTTTGTTCCGACAGCGACTGAAAACATATCCGTTCGCCTATAATGAATGAATAATATCAAAGCTGTGTCATTACACTTGTACTTTGTATGCTTCTTTTGTAAAGTGCTGCAGAAGCAGTTTTTTTGTACAGCAACACTAAAATCCTGACAGTAGATAAATGAATTAATTAGTGCTTCCGTCACGTTGACAAAAAGGTGAAATGCAGACAGGTGTATAAAATGTATTTCGCACAAATGCACAGGGCAATTATATTTGACGTATTCTCATCTAACATGAGCAAATTCAGAGAGATTCCTTAAAAACGTCTGACAAAAATTCATGTTGAATTCAAGCATTTTGCTGGATTCATGAGTAACAGATGCATTTCTGAAGTAAAAAATGAATCAGTCTTTGAAATACTTTGTATTCGTAGCTTTTGTCACGGTATTGACACTTCTGGATTTGTAGAACGATTTTATTATTCTTCTCTTTAAGATGTAGACCAATTTAATTGTAAAACACACTTATGAGGTACTCATTGAAGCATGTGTGCGCTAATGCGTACACATGAGTATATGAACACGAAATGATTATCGCTTTGATGTATGCGCAAACCAATCATCACATGCAATAATCTGACGGAGAATTTTAGCTTAAGCCTTATTCCTAGAAACACTCACTTTGTAGATGGAAATGTAAATCTCAACAAGGCAGGTGTAAAATCTTTTTATGTTGAAACGAAAAATAGTAAAAAAGTTTGTGACGACTTGTATTGAGTAAAACAACCAGCGATACCCGACGCGTTTCATCTATCAAGGGTGATGCTGTCTAAGAGTGATGCTACCCTTGATAATGTCTGCATAGACGAAATGCATCGGGTGTCGCTTGCTGTTTTACTCAATACAAGTCGCCATAAACTACTGAGATAAATTTTTACTTTTCTTCACTTCAATATGAACGACCTCCCGTTTATACGAGTTTACCAACATCTTTCAAGTTCTGAGTGCTTTCTTTGTTAAAATTGTATTTATACGCTTGCGCACTCTTGAGCTAAGATGATGTAATGAAATCCTAGGGTATACGATGCATTTGATATCTAAAATAAGTTTCTGGGAAAATTTTGAAAAAAAATCGTTGCAAGCTTCTTCTACATATGAATGGTGAGAAAATATTGAGAAAATTGTGAATTTATCTTGTAATGGAAATATGAAAAGTAATTGTAGAACTTCAAATTCCATCGTTGACGAATGACCCGTCAATAAATAATCAATTGTCATTAAAGCATCTATAAATGACCATTAAAATAACGATTAAATAAATCCCAGGATCCCGTGAAGTCCCAAGATTTCGAAATTTGAAACAAACCAACGGGAAACCGTGATTGCAATCGCTAGCACGGATACAGACACAAAAGTTTGTCATTGTTCCATGCCATCAATGAGGTGTCGTTTTGTTGCGTGGTCAATTTGAAGGTACGTGTGAGCGTTCCAGCGGAATCTGTTATCACTCCTTGGTATTTACTTGGCAAAATGGAGGCTTCATATTCAAACAGCTGAAATGAAGCAGCTGCAGAGTTGGGTTTTGTCTGTAATTGGTTGTCTAGAGAGGTTATAGCCCTAATGCGAGTAGCCGTATTGTTCCTGATGGTAGCAAGCGATAGAGATTGGTGAATCTCAGAAAATCTCATTTTTCCAAAAACTTGAATTTGATTTGCTTCCCAATGGATTTACAAATTTTGCTTTGATCCTGTCCGGCAAGAATAAGAACCGGGAAGAATTCGGCAGACGCGTTCCCTCGGCTATGCCGCGACCTAGTGTCAATTTCTGAATTTCCATTCTAGGCAGTTTCAGATAAGCGATGTATTTAATGCTGATGAAAATATACCATAGCCGCCTAAGAATACACAGCATTAAAAATTCAGAGCACATTGTATAAATGTCAACAAATGCATCCGTACTGAACTTATGCAAGTAAGTTTTGAAGAATAGTAGTCTCATACCTTGTTGGAATCGGAAAGAAAGCGATCAGATCATTTTGGAAGATCTTCTATCTGCATTGTAGGCGCCTTTATGGGCAACCGAACAGCTATCAAAGTAAATGTTATAAACAACAGATTTTCCGAACAGATTTATTTCCATGACTTCAAGAGAAGGCGGCATACAATTTCAAAGATCACAATGCTTTGAAGAAACGCTATACCAGTTAGATCGCATTTGTTCATGATACGTTACGCAATTTGATTTGGTAGCGCATGTTATTAATTCTTGAATTATTCAAAAGAAAATTGATTGTAGTTTATTGATATTGAACTTGAATAAGATTTTGATTTCATTCGTTGGAGTTCCAATGCCGAATGTTTGAAGTTGACTGCGCTATCTTTGGTGCTTGAAATTAGATGACTTTTCTTGAACTTGAGTCATTGAATGAATAGAAAACTTGCATACCAAAACTTGCTATAACAAATTAATTCCGACAAAATTGGGCGATCAACTAAAAACAAATAATGAAGAGATAATGCAAAAAATAATGTAGTGCTTGAAAGTTGTTACAAACGCATCCCATTTCGCAAGGTGAAGAGACTAGTTTATGCACGAAATAGGCCTATTAGTGCTATAGAATCATATGTAGATGTGTCTCTGGGGATGCAATGTCTTCTCTACGACGGTGAATGGTAACGGTGTTGCATGTTAAGCAGCCAATCAGCCATCAATAAAAATCAATCAATTAATTACAATTATTTCATCCACAGGAATCAAGTGATTGATGTTGCTTGGCCAACATTGATAGCAATCAATTGCAGCTGTTACACTGAAATTAATTAATTGTAGTTACTTGATCATGTTGATTAATTATTGTAATCTTTGTGCGCAATCGTGAATTAATAGCAAATAATTGAAATGCAAATAATTTTTGATAGCCTCTGCTATGTACTGTATGGTTTCTCTGGTGAGTATGCATTTAGCAGAACTGACAATATCTTCATCGTACCTCCCTCAATTTCTATCAAATGGATTCCCTGTTTTGATTAAACGATTAGATATTGATAAACACTTCATTTTGATTACCGTAATTCGATATTCTTGCATGCAAGTATCCAGATAACTTGTGTGATGAAACATTCCATCTACTGACTAATGGGTCTGGTATCATGCCATCGACGAATCAGCAATAATTGCCGTTTACTTCTTAACTGTCAATCAGAACATTATTTAGAAAGCCCAGCTTATTTCAAGAAAGCGTCTTTCTCTTCTGAGAGCGGCTTGATAAACACACAGATGGAAATAAACAATATTTTCCAGCCTGTAGTTGAAA
The DNA here is from genome assembly GCA_907163375.1 of Prostheceraeus crozeri. Classification (NCBI taxonomy): domain Eukaryota; kingdom Metazoa; phylum Platyhelminthes; order Polycladida; family Euryleptidae; genus Prostheceraeus; species Prostheceraeus crozeri. The sequence continues at coordinate 116,981 of CAJQUW010014492.1, forward strand.
ATCTGTCTCTCTCTGATAACTGTTTGTAACACTAGCAGTGAAGCGATGGCTTTCCAGTAGTAATTTGTCCAGTTGTAGAATTGCGCTAAGTGATCGGTTTTCATGCTTTACACAGAAGTGTGTCTCTCATGTTTTTAAATATTTGCAGCTAGCATTCACAAATGCTCCATCAGAAAAAAATCTTTTTATGTCGTTATTGAATTTGCTGGACTGATTGCAATTTTTCACAAAAAGTTGTAAGTTATTGAGAAGTCCTATTATAGCGAAGGGGCTTATTCCACAAACGTTTATGAGTAGTCTATATGAGACATGAGTGGTTGGGTCATTCAACAATCCTTCAGTCGTTATTTCAGCATCATATCGATAGAATTGTCGAATCAGAAATGTACTAAAGGGTAGGTTTTGTTGAAAGCATTACTGTGTTATGTTATTCAATTTTAAAGCAAAATTCCAGTTTTTAGACGATATTATCTAGCCATTATGATTGATGATCTTAGCAAACGTAGCAAAATGTTACTATGAAATTAAGGCAATTGGTATAGGCTAATTTGTTTGAAGACAGTAGAACAGTGTTCTCATTGTATTGTTCAAGAACAGCACAATTCATGTTTACTTTATCGGAAGCATAACAATAATGAAACTAATATTGACAAAATATATGAAGTCTGATAACTATCCTTTACCTATTGACCAATTTTAGATGTAAGATACTTTATTAAATGAAAATGATAGAAGGTGTCTTGCACCGCTTAAAAAGCTAGTATAAAAATGTAAAGCGATATTTGGCGGGTTAAATGTGATCAATATGTGATACGAGAAAATATGCAGTTCATTTGATATCTACATCTTCAGATTGCATAGAGCTTTATGTTCATGTAGTTAATGGGACATTTTTAGAGGAAAATCAAAGCTACTTTTTAAATATGTTTACGAACAGGAAGGTAAGTTATCTTCAAACACACAGAAAGGTACTGTATCACCAATTAACGCATCAATGCTGAGAATGATAAGTTTAGCTCTTTTGATGGCCATTTTGTCACCTTGCGTATGACAATTTAGTCATATGGGAGTAAGATGCATTTTTAATTACAACGGTTTCCAATAATGGAAAACTTCTTTTCATAATGTTTCCCTTGGTAATGCGAAATTACTTTGATGATGCATTTGATGATTATTTACTTTTCTTGAGGCATTTTAATTTTTAATTCTATTTCGTGAAAACAGTTCTAACTTCCCATCAAAAATGTATGTCGTGATTTCTTGGACGACAAAATTTCTAGATAAAGCGATCTTCATTGAAATCAGATTACAAATATGCTAAATGCGATTCATTCAAAAATTAGATTCATCAATAAATCTAATTTTAAATCAGATATGTTTAATAAGGGATTACTGCCAGTTAAACAGCAAGTCTCTTATCATTTTATTTGAATTGTGATAGTCAAAAAGACGGGAAATACTCCAGGATCTATATAGTGCTTTAGTATATAGTTGCTACAATATGATATATGCACAACATTTATATATGTGAATATGTGGATAATAATGCAATTCTAAAGGTATCTTAATTCTCTGTAGCTAACCGTAATGCACTTATTCTTGTATCGACAAGCTCGTGTCGATTGATAAAACTTTCGTGGACAGTTACGATAACCAAAATAATCAATCAAAAAGTTTTGAAAAAATTCAAATCAAAAGCTGCAATGAACCTTGCATATTTAAAACGATTATCATTCTATGTTGTAACAATCACAATGAAGAATTTTTAATAACGACTTGATGCACTTGCTTTATAATTTTGTGATTGGAAGCGTGTTAATACGCTCAAATATGCAAGAGTAACTCGATTTATTGCAGAACATCATGGCTTGTAATATTTTTTGTAAGATCTTTGAAGATTCTAGCTCGGATCTTGAGAACACTTAAATGACATTTTGAAGATGAGATCAAACTCTTGCATATTCTGCCAAATTAACAAGCTTGACATCACCGGGTACTGCTGTATTATATGATTCAAGTGCCACTTAATTTCGACATTAAAATTGCGTGATATTTTAGTTGCCACTATCACATGCCTTTTTTGTCCCCATGCTTGTTCAAACTACTAGGAATAAACCAAGGCGGCGAGGAACAAATCCCCATGCTGCTATTGAATCACAATCCAACAATTACCAACAAAAATCTCAGCAGTGGCCGAGATCCAAGGTCACGGCGTGGTGCACTTGTCACTTTGGGGTCTTCAGAAACTGCTGAAGAGACTGTTGAGGGAGATGAGAACTCAGAAAAGGCTACTGAGAAAGAAGAGGTGGAAGAAGATGCGAACGAAGAAAGAAAATCCGATGAAAGGAAAAGAAAGCCTTCGAGAAGCTCTCAACATCGGCCGTCTATCGGTATTTTGATGCTAACTGGTGTATTTTCGTTTTTGCTTATGCGAACTTTAAGTTTATTATGATTGCTGCCTGCTTGACGATTTTAATCCTCAATTTTTGTCTGAGCAAGCTTTCACTACAGTGGGTGCTCAATTTACTAATATTTCACACATAGACACTCAGATGAATGTGAACTGATAAACGAAGGACCAACAAATATTCAGAGGCAATTATGAAAGAATGGAAATATCTTATTCATTACGAAGTTATCAAATACTAAATGCAGCCAAGGTGTTTTTAAATAATCAAGCTGCATGCTAAATACATAAGCCAAAGTTGCATTAAAATTTGCTGCAAACCCTGTTAACGTAGGAAGGATATTAAATTCAAAATTCAATGACTGCCGCACATAAACTTAAAAACATCAATCCTTGATGTGTTTTGATTTGTCCTTTGGTATTAGCGGTGGGCTTCATGAATTTTATAAACATAGTCTCTCTAAGCGGAAATTTCATGCACATTTGTGCCAGAAGCTGTGACCTTTACAATGTAAAATCTATGTCAGGGTCAGAATATGCGCAAGTCTTTTTTGATTTATTCGCTGATGTTATTTCTCTGACATACAGTACATATGACTTCACACGCCACCATAAACTTAACAGGTGCTATGGCCAGCAGTCGCACAGTCACTCAGTTTACAACTTGCTTTAGTAATATGCCCTTTTCATGGACATTGAAGATGGTGCTAAAAAGATTGATGATATTTTAACATTGATTTTTAAACTTTTTTGAATTTTTTGAACTTTTGAACTTTTTAGCCTATCGGCGAGACCTTGTAGCAATTTTTAATACAGCAGTTTGGCTAATCATAATCATCTTTGCATGAAATGCAGGAGGAACGAACCGAGATGAGAGAGACAGGCTGGGTCTGTGCCTGAAATTTCCCGACATGCCGATTTACTCGTGCATGACGACATAGTGATTTGCACAATACTCTCTCAGTCGTTGATCTCTGATAGAACATGTGTAGTTCATACTCGACTTTCAAATTGGTTCGATTGAATGGTCAAAATTAGCCATTTAAATATTCTCGCATGACATGCAAATATAAACATATATTTAATTTTCATTTTATTTGATGTTTGACCAATATATACAATCTAGAAAAACATGTTTTCAACAGGAACATATGGTACTCAATCACTCTAATTGGTTTCTGCCTCAGGACGACATAAACATGTGCCATACTCACTTGTCCGCTATATTAGACAATGATATTGATTGTTTTATTGTGTTAATTCGGTCCTCCGTTCAGGCAATGGTTCACATTTGTCAAATGATATGCAATTTCACCGCGAATTAGTCTAAGAGAACTGCCACCATGAATTTCGGATGTTTTTACATTCATTCCTCTTGTATTATCTTCAACCTACATGCACATAAATGACTTTTATGCACATCGTGCATTTACGTAATTCTATTGACCAATCTGTCATGACTATAATCCTATCTAAGAACAACTGAAGATGGTGGCACAGGAAACAAGGGCTTCTAAACAGTTGAAGCTGACTATGACACTCACACCTGGCATTATGAGAAGCATGACAATCATAACAATATTGAGAAATTGAAATCACAGCGATGGCACGAGTATTGAAGCTGCGATATCCTCACCTATACGGTCGATTCGATCCCTCTGTCGCAGTTTCGTTGTAGTCACCGCAAAAATATGCCCCACGACGTGCGTTTGAGAGACTATTAATTTTAGTATATTTTTAAACTTTTCTTAAAAATTTCTTAAAAGGCATTTAGCCTTCAGGAAAGTTAAATATATGACCAATTTTGAAAGGCACTGCTTCTAGGGTCTGAGTTTAATCCTTTTGGAGTATCACGTAAAATGAATCTATGAATCTTATCATTACCATCTATTATACCTCGGACATCGGATAGGATATTGGGTATTCAAATGGTACTATTGATTATTATGATATTGATATTATGATATCGATATATGATGTATGATATTGATAGATGCTGCTTAAGGATTTTTTAGTAGTCATTGTTGTGCCTTTAACTCCTTGTGAATCTGCAAGTCTTCCACCTTAATAATCACATTTGAAAGTCACCCTGAACTGTAGAATGTCATTTCACAGATAGATTGGAATGGTTATTTCTTACACCTTTCATGTGTACGCTTTAGAGACATTCACAGTTTAAATCAATCTCATCAATCACTTTTTACAATGCCTTTATGTTTTGTTCTTTCAACCAGTTCGAAATCGTAAACAACAATTATCAAGTTGATTTATAGCCAAAAATTGGTACAATTTCAAAAATCCTGTCAAAACCACTGATTTTGAACTTTGAATTGATATTAATAGTACGAAGATGGATTAACTATAGAAAATGAATACCAACATTAGAAAGTTCTCATACTGAATGTGTCGTACCGTGAATATTGTGAATTTTGGTGCAATACTCCAGAAGCTAGGAACGGGCAAAGGTGGTGCATTCAACCTCTGGGGAAGTTGATGTGCTTCAGAGCTTGGAGGGATAACTCTATCATCACTAGGTGACATGCCGATCGCGAAATGAAAATTAAAATGCAACCAGACATGATTTTGTACTCTACCAATTCGTAACGGAGGTAGTTTTGTATTTTCACTTCCTCATAATAAGTAGAAATTATCCTAGATCTTTTCGAAATTCGTGGATCTATTTCTAGTAACCTATAGTAATGCCTTCACTCAAGGTCATTACCATTGGTTTCTCGAAATAGATCCACGAATTTCGAAAAGACTTGAAGTTATTTCCTTCTTTCAAGAGATTCTGAAAATATGAAACTACCTATTTTATGAAATGTTGAGTAAAACATTGATTGCATTTTAATTTTCATTTCTCGACATTGTAATGACGGAGAAATATTTTGTAGAATCGAGCGAGATTTTGGCGCCATAGTTGTGCTTAATGATTTTTACCAATGATGCTGAGATCTTTAAGTGCATTGAGAAGTTGCTTTTCAGCACGAAAAGAGATTGATGAGATTTATTTGAGAAGGGAACACAAGTAAAAAAAAACAAGTGCGTTAAATTTGAAAGATTTCCTTCCATTGCATTTTTCTAATATGATTGTAAGACTAGAGATTCGAAGTCGACTTGAAGATTCATGAAATTTTCAAATATACTCAGGAAAATATACAGAAAAGCTACCGAACGTGTGATTACTGCCAACGCATTCAATAAGTAGTATTCAAGTAAGCATGCATGGAAGTCGTATTTAAGAAATGTTTAAATTTTGAAGACTACATCTTCTATTTAGTGTCTTTGGTATTACTGTTGTGATGATATTATTATTATTATATCTATGATCATATTTTAAAACATGCTTTAATAAATTAAAATCGTCGAGCTTCATTGAAAGCTGCCTTACGAAATGCTTGTAATAAACTGCCTTGTCACCAGGATTGGCATCGGCCGTAGAATCATTGACCGTAGAATTCTCTATTTGTTTTATAATGCTCGCATAACAAGTTCACGAATAAATCATAGTTTAGAGTATGGTATTTCAATAAGTGTGTTACTGCTTTTTGTAAACATAGCAACCCTTGATATGTGAGTTTATAAGCTGCTATCCAGTGCTTCATGATCTCAAAGGAACGAAAATGTCCTTTGACCTATCATTCAATTAGAAAATTAAGAAGGACCAGATAAAGGATGTAGATGCAATTCGACAAAAGCGATCTTTGATGTGATTTTAATGATCGCAACAATTACATGTCTAGAATCTGCACTGCTTTTCGAATGATCAAAATTTCAGGTCCGTGAGTGTCATATCAAGTTTCAACTAATTATAAGTCCATAGAATAAATAAGAAAAATAGCACATGAGAGCACTCAAAACACTTTCAACAGACATTTGTTTTTTTGGTTTATTGTGCTGATATGCTTACAAACCGTATTACAAACTAGTCACAAAGCTCGGTTGTGGTCAACTTTTTCCTCTGTATGGGAAGTCAACGCATTGTTAGTTTCTCCATAACACAGTTTTGACATTTTTGCATTGTAACAACTTTCTATATTTTTGTCATTTTGTCTTTTCCTTTTAGCAGTGCTTGACATCTATGCCCAGACATTTACTTAAAATTTTTATTTCAGCTATGAATAGATTTAGTTTAGAATCTTACTTTTTCGTGGACTCTAACAAATATAGATATGCGCTATTTTCATTTTTCGTCCACAAAAAAATAAGAATTTAGATTCTTAGCAAATAAATCAATTGAGAGATATCATTATTTCTTCTGTAAGTGCGTCTCCGTTGTAAATATTGGATTATCTAGCGCAGTTGAGCATGTTATTTTGATTTTTGTATGAACATACTAACATCATCGACGCGTTTTAGTGTACTTTCCGTTAGATCAATGAGACATTATCTTGGTGTTTTTATACATTGATTTTACAATATCAGTTCTTATCACTAAATAACTTGCAGGAATGCTTTGTAAGTACCATGTAGTTGAATTTGTGGTTAGTTTGCTTATATTATACGAGTATAATCATTGAATGTGCTTAATAGTGTAGACAATATATTGAAAAATAAATTTCTGAAGTACTTGAATATCTTTTACAAAATAGTGACACAATGGTAAGTATGAGATGATGTGCACCAAGTGCATTCTTGGCCTGTTCTTTTTTCAGATTGCTAATATCACACAGTGTGTGACATGATATCAAACCAGAAAATGTTTAATAAGGTTGACTTTAATACAAACAAGTTAGAAGAAAATAGAATGACCTGATTACTCATTTATTATTGCATTCAACCCCATGCACTACTAATGCGCTTTTATTTACAAAGCATGAAATTATTTGGTTTTTATAAATGCTTGTTGAGTTCATTCAATCATGCTACTACTCCTGATTGCTATATTGTATTATAACGACGTTATGTAGCTTTTGCCAAACAACGGTATAATATTGGTAGCATCAGAATTACTATACACGAATTTGTAGGTACTTGATCTGTATTACGAAAATGTCAGATATGAAATCGTAACTTTATTTTTATGCAATTCATTTCTGATTTAAATCAAAGGTGCTGTGATTCATGCAAATTCAGTATAATGTGTTCAATGCCAATTGAAATTCTTTTATGCAATTTGTCTGTCTTCATATGTCTTCACATTATGTTGATCAGCTACATATTGCAAATCGTATAGCTCTTAGAAGCTGCTCAAACGGATACTCTAATGAACATATCGTATATTTAAGCTTATACTGGTTATGATATTTCAATGTAAGGTTATACTGACACATGTATATGAATAGTAAGTATGATTCATGAAACGAGAACAATTAGTGAATGATTCTGTAAAAGAAAACACTGTATCTTACTTTTTGATGTACACAGCTATTATTTGATGTGTAAGCATTCTATGAGGAAATCTAGACTCGAGAATATGCACGCATGCTAGCAGATTCTGAAAGTTAAAATTTCATGCTAAGATAGTGGCTGAATATGCTCCACTACCTTTGCTTTAAAATCTTCGACCTGCTCTTAAACTAAAGAGCATTCCATTAGTATGATATCTGAGATATTTGCGAAATCAGTTAATATCCTGTTTTCCGAATTGTTTGCTTTTACCGCAACTATATTCGTCAGACAGAAAATTCTCGATAGTTTGATTCATCATTTAAACAGAAAATCGCAATATGATGTGATTATTATAACATACTGTATTTACATACCTATATGGTATTACATATATCTGCATGTATGTATCTCAACTATCTCAGTACGGAGGTAAAACGTGAAGCATTCAGTAGAATTCTCTTTGTTCAACAGAAAGTTTTCTCATCTTAGATCGATATTCAGTTATGAAGCTGATTAAAAGCTACAATAACATTAAACTGTTAGGAGCACAGAGCGTCATCAAAATTTCAGTGAACCTCATAAAGCTTCAAGAGAATTTGCAAATGAATCGATAGGTTCGTCTTGCGAATTTTGCCACCAACATATCAGATAATTAACAACAAGCAAGACTGTGAGATAAGTTCTTAAATAAGGTTGCTGGTTATTTCTTGTAAAACTAGGCATTTATTCTGGTTTAAACTGACTTCCTCTTTTAACAGAGGCACGCATGCAAGCGCCTCAGTTATGTCAAAGTTTAACTTGTATGCATATAGATATATCGTGAATATTCCTATACGTTGTTATTACCTTGCACTGAATGATAATCTAATGTAGTCATATGAGGTCTTACTTCTTATTTGAAAGTAATAATGTCGTATATCAAAGATACAAAATTTAGCAGGAGTTTTAGACAATTTTTCTTACAAAATTGAATAATATCAATGATCCAGATTTATACGTATATCGAATAGGACAAATGGCGCATAGGGGCTAGAAGACTTCATGAAATGAATCTGCATGCATACGTCTTCATGCTTATCTGTAGCATCCTGCATATAATGCTAAGTTTTAATTATTTGACAATGTATACTTCAATGTATCATTGCATATGCCTGAATGGAGTTGTCATTGGTACATGTAGTACATGTCTTTCAATCATTTAAAAGACCTTCGCAACGGAGTAAGGGCGATTTTTAGCATGATGATACAAGGGTCAATGAAACATCATTGTCTAGAAGGATACAATAATCGCATGTTATAGTTTGAATAAGGACTTGAATAAGGTTGTGAAACAAGTCTTGTAATGGCAAGATAATGACATTATCAATTTTTGCACTGTGTAGGCAATGACGAAAATGACCTCTTGTAACTATTTCTTCATAACATCTTTGCTGCAGAGAAAGTACATTTCCAATTCAGCGATAAGACAATTAGATATTCCAGCATGATATTTCAGTTCCTTGCATTTCTACCAGCGCATTTAAAAAGTTGCCCTTTACATTGACAATCTATGCATTGAGCTATCATTGCAGTTCTCAGTGCAAGACCTGCAATATCATGCTAGAAAAATAATATCGCATAGCTTATCATGCTTCCAACTGCAATTGAACTCACTGTCTATGTTACTTAAAGCACTCGACACTTCGCGTCTCGTGCTTCAAATAACATAGACAGTTCTATCACCTGTTTCCCCATGTCAGATCTTAGACAAGATTATGACTTGCTCATGACTACAATGCAAACTGTAGGGTACGAAACTGGCTGAATTTGACTAAGAAAGCGATGTACAAAACGAGAATAAAAAAATGTACGAAGGCGCTATTGTTCGTGCTCATGCACTACGAAAGCGATTGTCTTTCCTATTGGATTATCTATATCATCCAATAGAAAGCCAATCGCTTTCTGTATGAACTCTTCGTGTATGAGCACGCACTATAGCGCTTTCGTACATTTTGTTATTCTCGTTTTGTACATTGCTTTCGTAAGTAGCTTTGGTATTTCAGAGTTTACAGTGTATGGCGGGTGATGGTCGTCGAAAGCGCTCGCGCGAGACTAGCGTTTTTAACTTAGTAATTTTGTCAAAGATCTGACATCGGGAGCTTCCAAACAGATAATTCAACATACTCCCCAAGATTCTCTCATAGAGTGTACGTTTAATTAAGGTGGAGGCACTGCAAGCTGCGCGGTAATACAGGGTGAGTCAGAAAAAACGAAATCTGATTATAAGGCGAAATAGTTATACTGTATTTCATTTAACAAAAAATTAATATCCATTTAAATATTTATTGAAACTGTCTCAAAACATAAGCTGAAAATGTCTCAAAAGCACGCTAAAGAACTGACTCAAATTGAGCACCTCCATGTTCAATACAAACCCTGCATCGGCGAACAAAAGAATCGTAAACTTTTTGGCATGTGTCGCGACTGAATACTGTAATCTCCTCACGAATATTGGCGGCCAACTCCGTCGTATTATTTGGACGTCGCACATAAACTGAGTCTCTTAAAGTGCCCCACAAGAAAAAATCGCAGGTACTGAGGTCCGGAGACCGTGGAGGCCATTCGATGGGTCCTCGTCGACCGATCCATCTGTTAGTTACATTACTGTCGAGAATAGCTCGGGCAGCAGAACTGTAATGCGGAGGAGCTCCATCTTGTTGATAAAATCGGTGTCTGTTTTCAGCCCGTTGAAAAAAAGGATGACATGATCCTTTAGAATACCACAGTAGCGTTCACCGTTCATTGTTGTGCAGCTGATGTCGAAACTCAACACTCCTGTGTTGTCCATCATGGCCCACACTGTCACTGATCTTCGATCTTGAGGCTTTTCAATGAAGACGTGAGGATTGTTTGCACTCCAGTAGTGAATGTTGTGCTTATTGACGGATCCGTTAACATGAAAAACTGCTTCTTCCGAGATAAGCAGATGAAAGTTCCATTGGCGTTCAAGTCGTCCACTGACAGAACTCAAGGCGTCTATCGTGGTCATCGTCAGACAACTCTTGTACATGTGTCGCTTTGAACGGATGATATCCTTTTCGGTGTAGGCATCGAACAAAACTTCGTTGAGATACACCAACTTCGCGACTTAGGCGGCGTGTTGAGATGTTTGGATCACTTTCCACAAGCGGTTTTATCGAAGTGAAAATATCGTCTCCGCTTGCAGATATTGGGCGACCGCTACCTTCCTCACGATGGTTAATGTCACCGTACACCAGGAATCTCTTCACCCAGCGATGAACCGTTGAAGGGACTGGTGCTTCTTCCTCAAATTCTTCGCGAAACTTGCGCCTCGTCTCAGCAACGTTTTCGAATGCGACTGCCCAAGCGAAAAGTTTTGCTTGGGCAAAATGTACATTACTCGAAGAGTCAAAAACTTTGTGACTGACGCAGAATTTCTGACTGTATATTGTGGTCTTATAAGATCTCTGCTGGAATATGCTTGTCCCGTATTTATTGGCATTTCAGGAGAAGATCTACTACATCTGGAGAGATTACAAAAACGTTGCTTGAAAATTAAAGGGAATTGTAGGTTGCAGGATCTTAGCAGTAGAAGGGAGCGTCTTGCTGTGAACTTTTTCAGATCTGCATATAGCTCAGATACTGCTATTAAAAGTCTTTTGCCGTCTGTGCTCCCAAGTGGACGTTTGTCTGTTCCTTATAGTCGAAGAACCATCCGTCGAAAGTCTTTTAATCCGTTGACGTCTATTATTATTTCGTCTACCTTTTGCGATTGACTTCTGACATTTGACTTTATGCTGGTATATACTATTTTCTAATTTGCTATGAAATGTAGACTTGCAAAGCTTTTTGATTCCCATTCAGTGATACAATAAACGATTCTCTCTCTCTCTCTCCTTTCCATACCTTGAATTAAGTTCAAATGACTTAGACCAGATTTCTTGGATGGATCAACTATCGACTTCATGATTTGAATTTCAACTGCGAATAATAAAAATACTGCCCAAGCGATATAGAACGCGACCATAGATATAGAGCATCAATAGACGAAGAAAATCAATGGCAATTGAAGACTATTTTTCGACATAATTCAGATATCGCTTTTTTACTCACCCTGTATAATTTTACTTGCAACATGCTGCATTGCAAATATAATCTCAGAAATTTGACACCATAATAGTAATGTCGGAAATAATGAAGCGGAAAGTCCGAGTCTGTCGGTAATCGGATTTGATAGATTTCTCTGTTGAGCCCGCCAGATCTGGTCACAGCAACCTGAATGGTCGCATTGGTTTGACCAGAAAAATTCGACACTTTATAATGATAAAGAACATGAAGTGGTGCAGTGGGTACTGGCACCTTGGCAGTCTATTTTGTATATATTTACGGTTATTACAATTTCTCTCTTTAAAGATAAAATCATTTTGGCGAGAATTACGTATAATATATCGCCTAGCAGCAGGAATTTGCTACTATTGCATACTTCATATATTTATACACTGTATATTCACATATGCTTCACATTTGATCCTTCTAAAGATCTACAGAGCTGATCATAAAAAGGACAACCTGAATCATGTCGAAATTCAATCGATTCTCATGTCTTCCAGTCGTGTCGCACAACAACGTGCTATATATCACCTGAGAGCTTACATTCTCAGGTGTCAAATGAGTTATGATAAACTTATATCCGCTACTTCGATTGCTGAGCAGTGGTCAAAACATGAAAATCGCTCAAATGACAAATTGCAATTTTCCAATAAGAAAATATGCAAGTATGATAATGAATCAAGCACGAGGCGAACGAGCATTTTCCGAGCTCTTTTTTGATATATTAGTCATCGAAATCGGTGGACTTCGAAAGAAGCAGTGACATTGTAAAGTTATCACAAAATCATGACTCTCTGTCTGAAAACATCACTTTCTCACTTTTTCAACAAAAATGTATGATTTCTTCAGTATCCTTGTAATGTGAGGAGTAGGAATATGTAAGTACACTTCAAACAAACTCGGAAGTTTCCTTTTCAAACTTCTTAAACATTTTGTCTCCGCTAAAGTACACAGATATCATGCAAAGTCAACGAAGATTCAAACAAATGTCCAGTCGATCGATTGTGAGGCTGAAAGTTGGCGCACAAGCAATCAGCGAAGGCAAGTCTTTGCTCTCTCGCACTGACTGCTGATTGTTTGCTTTGTAAGTTTGTGTACTTAAGTGATAATGAATAAAACTGCTGAAGAAGCTTGAGAAAGTAACTTCGAAATACTATATTTTATATCTTTTATTATAAGCTCTCATATTCTTACTCCTTGCATGGCAAGGACTCTGAAAAGACCAAGCATTAGTAATCCTGTTCCACCGATTTCAAAGAGCGACGTATAAAAGATTATCATTCATTATCAATTATTATATTCAAAAAAATTACGATACGCAAATTGAACGATTTTCATGTTTTGATCAGTGTTCAGCAAACGAAACAGATGGAACTTTGTCATTGCTTATTTCAGAGCTGAGATTGTGAGGTCTTGAATGATGTAAGGTACGTTGTGCGACATAATAGGAAGGCATGAGGATTCGACTGAATTTTAGCAAAACTTAGGTGATTCGTTTTTTATGATCAGCTAAGCAACTAAGATCGATGACTGCCGAACACTTGAAATTAACGTCAAGAAGCGGCTGATGTCCATTCTAATCCCACTAATTACTGTGGGCTTGAGTGTGGAGTTGCTGTTATGAATGCAAACTAGTGGATAAATTTGCCGTTCAGTTTCATGGCTATGTCAAGTAACGCTTCAATCACGTGACAGTCGTGTCACTTGTTTGTTGTAGCTAATGCACAGAGATATCAAATTCATCTGCGTGTGGTTTAGTCAAGAGCGGACATAATAATACAAGCAATATATGCGTTAACCTACCACTAATTACAATAGTTTCAAGAGTGGGTTTATCTTTTTGAGAAAAAATCCCTAATAAACATATCAAAAATACAGGAAGACATAGTTAGTGGAACACCGTGAGCTTTCCACTTGAAGTCACGAGTATTTTTCGGAATATATAAACATATTTACTCCAATGAAATCGCAGACAAAGATCGCAACAACCAATTAAAATGAAGCGTTGCAGCTTTGTCTCAATAACTGCATTTTCTCTCCATATGGCTCTCACCAATACCAGCTATGTTTTCTGAATTATGTCCTTTCCAAGCGACCAGATTTCTCAGTCACTAGTTCAACAATACTTGCAACTATCTGCAGATGCAAGCTGATGGAGATTTGTGCAAGTTACGCCACAAATCTGCGAGTTTTACCATCAATAGACGATTACCTTTTGCAATTACCGTCTTGTGAAAACGCATTGGTGTTCAAGTGGCTAAGTTGAAAACGCGTTTGCGCACCCTTGTCTTGTAGATAACTTTCTTAGGTACTTGTAGGGTGCAAATTGATAAAGATTTGTATGAGTTAGGACACAAATATTAATTTTTTCCATCAATAAGCGAAACATTTTTGCAAGACCTCTCTTGTGAACATACGTAAAAATTTAAGCATCTCTATCGAAAATACGTCTATGAACGCTTATCATCTAAAGCACATTCTAAGTCACCTGTAGATGTAAATTGATGTAAATCTGCCTATGGTAAAGGAAAAATCTGCGTGCATTTCTATCACCAAAATATCTATCCAGATTACTTTAATACGAAAACGCATACAATATTATAGAATGATTGTCTTATAAGTAAAATTGTGGCTTCTGCAAGCTGAAGCAGACAAACAGGACTACGACATGTGTTATCTTAATTTTCATCCAGAGACTAGAAATTCTATACGTTTTCATGAGAGAGTAGCTGCTAAAGAGGATGTATTAGTGATGGAAATATACGCAGAAATTTCCTTTGCCATAGGCAGATTTACATCAATTTACATCTACAGGTGACTTAGAATGTGCTTTAGATGATAAGCGTTCATAGACGTATTTTCGATAGAGATGCTTATATTTTTATGTATGTTCACAAGAGAGGTCTTGCAAAAATGTTTCGCTTATTGATGGAAAAAATTAATATTTGTGTCCTAACTCATACAAATCTTTATCAATTTGCACCCTACAAGTACCTAAGAAAGTTATCTACAAGACAAGGGTGCGCAAACGCGTTTTCAACTTAGCCACTTGAACACCAATGCGTTTTCACAAGACGGTAATTGCAAAAGGTAATCGTCTATTGATGGTAAAACTCGCAGATTTGTGGCGTAACTTGCACAAATCTCCATCAGCTTGCATCTGCAGATAGTTGCAAGTATTGTTGAACTAGTGACTGAGAAATCTGGTCGCTCGGAAAGGACATAATTCAGAAAACATAGCTGGTATTGGTGAGAGCCATATGGAGAGAAAATGCAGTTATTGAGACAAAGCTGTAACGCTTCATTTTAATTGGTTGTTGCGATCTTTGTCTGCGATTTCATTGGAGTAAATATGTTTATATATTTCGAAAAATACTCGTGACTTCAAGTGGAAAGCTCACGGTGTTCCACTAACTATGTCTTCCTGTATTTTTGATATGTTTATTAGGGATTTTTTCTCGAAAAGATAAACCCACTCTTGAAACTATTGTAATTTGTGGTGGGTTGAAGTGTATTTCGCTGTAAATTGCCTGGACTATTATTCTATCCCAGCCATTGTGTGCAATCGTTGCAAGCGAGGGAGATTGACATAGATATTGGTCTCTCTTTGGCTTGTGTGTTTGGCCAGTATGCACAATGCAGTACACAAACCTCAACGGTTAGATTCCGGGCAGGCCTGTCAAGTGAAACGTGTACATATGTAACTAAATTTTTCTCCATGATACATTCGTAAAAGGTAAACATTACTCACACCGTTCGACTCTTCGTGATATATATTAGCTTAATGCACGCTTGATGTGGTGTCAATGTTCTAGTCGTCAGAATTCAGACTTGAATTTGCATTGCGTTCAATAGAAAATTGATATTCTTGCCCTTCGAGACCAGTTCTGGCCGTAACCATCAGTATTGAGGGAAGCCATCTCTAGACTCAAGCGTTTAGATAAAGCAATGTGAGTTTTTCACAGCCATTGTAGTAAAGAAGGATTCACTACATATAGAAATAAATGATAATGCTACATAAGTAGCACTGGAATCCGACTATTCGCTTTCGCTTTGTTTAAGTTATTGGGGTTAGAATGGGCAACAGCAGTTTGTTGATGCTCATTTCAGCTATTTGTTTTGGCTTCGATCTACGTCACTGTTGATAGATTTTTAGATGAATCAGATTAGTGAAACCTGAATCAGTTTGTAGGTTCCATTGACAGCTGCTTTATCAAGATGATGTCATTTTTAAAGAGAAATGATGGCAATCGTGAATCTTTACAAAGTATACTGATAAGGTGCTGGCACTTAGCCATTGCAAATCACTGGGTGTCACCATAATTAAGGTGCCGTTGTCATAACTGCGCATGTCTACGATGCAGCATTGTTTTCAATGCACACGTCAGTTCTTGTCCTATTCTATTGTAGGGTGATGGATTTCTATTATAAGTAGCATAATGTTTTCCCGAGAACAGCAGTAGAGAAGAATTATTTCAATTCTGAAGTTGAAAACAGCGTAAATCATTAGTTTATATGGATAATTCAGGAAACAATGGACAGTCGAAACTAAATTTTCGATTTAAGATGTGAATAATTTGGCAATAAATATTACTTATTCAGTAGAACCTCTTATATTCAAGGTCTATAAATTGAGAATTATAGCTATACATGATGCAATAGCTACCATGCATTCTGTGGCATTTTCACATTCTCCTGCTAAACACCAGGAAGCCAATGACATGCATTACCGTGGCATAAGAAATAATCGATTAAAACGCAAATCATTCATGCATTACATAATATGTTGTCATGGTGCTATCAAAGTAATAGAACCATAGAATCACAGTCCTCGATATCTTAGGCCTCCCTACCACCAGATGGTAGGTGTATCCGACTGATGTAAGCAACAATTTGAGATTTATATGTAGTAGGACCTGATTGATATCTAAGAAATGCAATTATGAAACAATATTTACATGTATGTCATAATTTTTCAAATCTAAAATGGCTATTTAAAGGAAAGCAAAAATTTTTATTTACTTTCATCGTACCCCTTTAAAAGGAGCTTTATAGTTATCTAACAATTAATTCCCTCTAATCAATATAACCATCAGATAACTAGGATCTTCGATAGCACATAATGTATTGAAATTCAGTCCTGTTAAATCATATGACAGGACTGAAATTGGCATAGATGTTGCCGAAAACACAAACGATGGGACATTGAACTGTAAGTATGCTTACATGTATGAAAAAGTCAAAATAGAAAGTCTACTCAAAAGAGAATTCAATTGTGTTTGTATCACCATTGGCTCTGATTTTCATCTTCTTGCTCATTGGGGCATTGAAAATAAACTTTTGACATTCATCGTTTCCAGAATTTGACGATGCGGTTCCGGCAGAATCTGATAACATTGCTCCACCAGTGTGCAATGCCATAGTTAAACGATAGAAATCGTTGGAATCGTGTTCAATATAATTTTCTATGGCTTGAGATGTATGACCAGTAACTTTTGCAATGTCTGCTCTCTCGAAGCCTGCCTTGTGCAATGTTGTTGCACACGTTTTTCGTAATGATTGGTTGCTGAAGTGTGTCTTGTTGGAAGTAGGAATCACATCAGTAAGATTTCTCACTATACCATCCAAGGAGTGTCGTCCAATTGCCACATTTTGGAACCACTTTCCTTGTTTAATCGAGGCTTCACTTCGGTACCACGATAAAAAGAGATTGGATACAGTGCAATTACTTGGCCTCTTTGACATGTACAGTTTCCAAATGCAAACTAAGCATTTGTTTAAATAAAATAAACCTCTAATTTCTCTGACAAAAAGTGTTGAATCTGTTGAAAACTCGAGCCCAAGGCGAGATAAAAAGATTTTCCATCACTGCTTCAACTGCGTGCACTTATGAATTCTACATTGGATCAGAATTTCTGTAAGAAGTGGATGCCATAAACATGTTAGGAATTGCATCCTAACATCTCAAGCTAGAGTGATTTCTTTACGTGTTCATATGCCTAAATGTCCAATTTAGATAAAACGATCGAATTCGTGCTAGAACAATCGCGCACTATTATAGAAGAGACAGTACCGGCAACTGTTAAGGCTACCTCCTTGCACTTACCAAACCGTTTGTCTTCTGGTGATGGCTTAAACAACAACGACATACACATACATGCAGATCTTCTGGAATTGCAGGAAAAGTCATCTAATTCTCAGCATCAGGAAGAGCTAGCGGCTTTGACAGTCTGTGATAGTACATGCAATGCTTCCAGTCATGAACTGAGACATGGGAGTGAACAACTTGCAATCAGACGTGACAGAGATAGTCATGACCACCATACGATGCCCACCTGTACTTTCTCTTGCTGCATTTGTAATTCTGTTGAATCCAATGATTTATTGCAGTGTAGTAACTGTAAAGAATGGATACACTTAGAGTGTGTTGGACATCGACCACATCAGCGATCAGCAATACTCACGTTATTCTGCACTAATTGTCTGAATTCTAGAAAAGACTTGGAAAATGTATATCGACGGAATCCGTTTATGAAATTGCGGGTTACGGAATTACGGAAAGAGCTAGAGCTAAGAAACATGCCTACAGAGGGGAAAAGAAGTATTTTAATGGACAGACTGCTTTCAGTGACTAAAATTCACTCAGATTTTGTTCTACACAAGTCCAAGTTTGATTCTCTTTGTGATGTGAGTAACATTGATGCATCACCGGAGTTAGCCATCAATAAAATACGTCAAGGCTTTACAAATTGTGGGCGAATTTTAAAGAGAGTTCCAAAAGCTAGTAGAATACAAGCTGCTACTTTGCTTACGAAATTATTGAATGACGTCATCAAATTTAATGATACAACATCATGGGCGAAACTTTTTAGTTTTGCACGCCTATGCCTGGCACAGCCAAAGAGAGCTGAGAAGAACGCAAAGTCATTGGCTTCGATTGTAAACCTACGTATATCTGATTTTGACAGCTTAGTCTATGATGATCAGATCAACCAGCCAAATCGGAAACAGCATAGACCAAGGAAAAATAAGACTGACCGTGAGAAGTTAGCTGCTTTGGTTTCCGAAAAGATCTCTCAGGGAGACATCAAAGGAGCTGTTAGAATTGCCTCTTCAGATGAAACTATGGCACCGTTCAATGATGCGACAACTGAAAAATTAAAAGCAAAACATTTACCAGCTGCTGAACGTGAGCATGATATAATAACTGAGTCTGATGATGCGTCTGAATGCATGCCCCTATTGATGACCGTGGAGATTGTGAAAAGTGCAATACAAAAATTTCCGAATGGTTCTTCTGGAGGTCCGGACGGTTTTCGACCCCAACACCTGAAGGATCTTACTTCCAGTTGGCTTGGTG
The DNA here is from genome assembly GCA_907163375.1 of Prostheceraeus crozeri. NCBI lineage: Eukaryota > Metazoa > Platyhelminthes > Polycladida > Euryleptidae > Prostheceraeus > Prostheceraeus crozeri. The sequence continues at coordinate 136,189 of CAJQUW010014492.1, forward strand.
AACATTCATCCAGATTGCATGACGCCCTCTCCCGATTTTCGCAACTAGTTGTGAGTGGAAATATTCCTCAAAATATATGTGCAATTTTCTTTGGTGCATCTCTGTGTGCTTTAGCCAAGTCAGACGGTGGTGTTCGTCCTATTGCCGTTGGCTTCACTTTGCGTCGCATGATTGGTAAAAGATGCAATCTCTCTGTAATTGATAGGATGGGTGATTTCCTTCGTCCTCGTCAACTTGGTTTTGGGACTCAGTTGGGTGCTGAAGACGCCGTACACGCCGCCCGTGACTACATTTCTGGTTTAACAAGCGAAGAAGTAGTCTTGAAAATTGACTTCAAAAATGCCTTCAACTCTGTCCGACGAGACGTAGTAATGAAATGTGTTAAGGAATCCATTCCAGAAAATTTTCACTTTGTTTATCAATGCTATTCGTCTGCGTCTAGTCTTCTATATATGGATGAAATAATAGAATCAGCAGAAGGCGTGCAGCAAGGAGATCCACTTGGTCCGTTGCTATTTTGCTTGGCTATTCATGACCTTGTGAAAGATGGAGTATCAGATTTGAATATTTGGTATCTTGATGATGGCACGATGGGTGGAAAAGTATCCGGTGTTCTATCAGATTTTGTCCGTATCCTTGAAAAAGGAAATAGTCTTGGATTGGTTGTCAATCCTCATAAATGTGAACTCATAGTCAGTGACATTGTCAAATGCAAAGACTCAATTGCTTCATTTCTTTCAATAGCTCCTGACATCAAGGTTTTGGAGGCGAAAGATGGCACTCTTTTAGGAGCACCAATTGGTGTAGATTCAATCAAACCAGCTATGCTGAAAAAATTAGAAGAATTAGATCGCCTGAATTCGCGTCTAATGGATTTAGATGCTCATGATGCCCTATATTTGCTCAGACATTGTTTTGCGATTCCGAAGTTGCTGTATCTTTTGAGGACGACTCCCTGCTTCCATCATCCTGACATATTGGATCGGTATGACTCTACTCTCCGTCATTCATTGGAAAATATTCTTAATTGTCGATTAAATGATTCGTCTTGGACTCAAGCTTCTTTACCGGTGGCAATGGGTGGATTAGGTGTTCGAAGTGCTGCACAGCTATCATTACCTGCCTTCTTGGCTTCAGCGTGTAGTACTAGAACGCTCTGCTTTGCTCTTCTGCCCTATCATGATGAAGACTACTCAAGTCCTGTGTTTAATGAGGCATATGCTAAGTGGAAAGCTCTCGTGAACTTTGACTCATCAGATATTCCTGACAAACAGCGTTTTTGGGACAAACCAATTTTACAGAACATACACCAACGAATGATTGACTCCTTTAAGACTGTTGCTGGCAAAGCTCGCTTTCTTGCTGTGTCATCCAAGTATTCCAGTGTCTGGCTAAATGCTCTACCTGTAACATCACTTGGACTAAGACTGACTAATTCGCAATTACGAATTGCATGCGCGTTACGATTGGACATTCAAGTGTGTCATCCGCATATTTGTGTGTGTGGGGAAGAAGTGGACCCCTCTGGTGTACATGGTCTGAGGTGTAAAAGAAGTGCTGGAAGATCTGCTCGCCATTATGAAGCAAATGACCTGATCCGACGAGCTCTTATTTCAGGAGGTGTCCCTGCCATACTTGAACCTCCCGGCGTTTCACGAACAGACGGCAAGCGCCCCGACGGTTTAACAATGATTCCGTGGAGGGCTGGCAAATGTGCTGTATGGGATTTTACCTGCCGTGACACTTTGTCCCCAACTTATGTGGAATCCTCAGCTTCGGGCTCAGGAAAGACGGCGACGGCAGCTGAACATCGTAAGCTTGCCAAATATTCGAACTTGTCGCCTACATATGAAGTCATTCCCATATGTATCGAAACTTTTGGGGCTTGGGGACCTTCTGCTATATCTTTCGTCCGTGAGGTTGGCAGGAGGGTTGAAGCGGCTACTGGGGATCCAAGATCCACATCTTTTTTGATGCAGAGACTCAGCATGGCTGTTCAGAGAGGGAATGCTGCCTCTGTTCTGGCTACCTTACCATCTGCCAGGGACTTATTTGAAATTTTTGATTTTTGTTAGATCTTGTTCAATTAATTTTCGTAGGTGATAAGGACTTAATTTCTGAGCTAAGGTAGTTTGTGTTTGCAGATCATTTTCTTGTATTTTTGGTATGTACGCATTTCTCTTGAAATAAAACTCTCGCCTTCGAAAAAAATCATGAAAAAAAAACTGAGCATCTTTCATGTTCTGGAGTATGTGTCACTTCCAGACGTCGCAATGGTCTAGCTTTCTCCTTTAGACCTCCACGTCGTGTCTTCGAGTCGCGATTTTCAGAGAATTCTAGAATTTCCTCACCATTATCAAAAGCAATTTTCAGTTCTTTGTCATATTGGAGTCTGTGCAGCTCTGAACCACCCCTTATTGCGAAATGCTTCCCGATGTAGTATATCAAGGTGAAAACTAGCTGCTTCGGATGCTTCACACTCAACAAATTGCATCTCCAAATCGAAAGGAATGGGTTTACTGGCAGTCAAGCCTGAAACTCTTCCTTGCCTTGTAGCACTTTTCATTGCAGCATCTAGTGATATTCTTGATTCCTGCAAATCTAAATCAGTCCAAAAATTGATTCTTGTTTTCAATGTGTACTTGCAGTAGTGATTTCGCATTGAATATATGTCTTTAATTGATGATGACGTGTAGACTTCTTTATTTTCTTTTCGCACCTCCACAGCACAAATTCTTTCAGAAGAATGTTCCAATCGCTAGCTGTCCAGTCTTTGGGCTCTTTGAGAACCATTAGACCTTTTCTTCTGTTGTTTTGCGTCAGTTTTGCGTTCAGTGTACCATTCGAAAAATATCTTAACGGCCCAGTCTTCTTTTCTTTGAGTGGATGCTGGTATACCTGCTTTTATTATTGCTGCCTGTTCTTCATCTGTAAAACACGCGAATCGACTAGTACAAGGTGTAGCAGATGCATCAAAATTCTCTTTCATCATTGTCTTGTCCTTGACTTTGCAATAGGCCTATACTTCAGAAGGCTATCAACAGTGAAAAGGGCATAGTCCAGGATTTCTGACAAACATGATTCAAAATTCAAATGGATCTAGCTCTCAGTGATGAATCTTTGACTTCTTGAAATGCAATCCATGGATAACCTTGACTCTGTACGCATAGCTGTAAGCGTCTGGTCAAGTATAGTAATGGCTTTCAAGTGCTCAACATAAATCAATAGATAAAATAGATGATAAAATAGATATGCAACAGACATTTATATTTGTGATTATTGAACTTGCGATGATAGATCTATGATTAGAGGAAATGAAGTATCATAACATATCTTTAATTCTCGCAATCCAGCATAGAAAGGCCTCTGACAAAAACAACAGGACTCGGCTTCGCCTCGTATCAATATCCGTTGTAAAGAGCGGTCATATTTTCATGTTGCTCCTGCCAGCTCTCTATGAGTCAACTTTGTTCAGTTATAGAATTGACAATATTTATCAGAATTTGGTGATTCAAGATTTTGTTTGGTGCCCATAATTTTGCAATTTATTTCCTATATCAGTTTGGTACGTGTGTCTAATAGGTGGTCGCTGGGAAAGACACGGATTTTGCCTCTTTTTTCCATTTTCTCCATTGTCAATACTGGATTTCAGTTGGATCTCTATTGTCACGCCAATTTTCTCATTTTTATGAACACTTTTAACAGCTGTCTTGCTAGATTTTTCATATATCTGCTCATAGAATAATCGCAATGCAAATTGCATAGAACTCTGTGGATAAGTAACATGATGGCATCACCAATGATATCTCCCATGCAATCAGCGACTAGAGGGAACTGTCCATCATGCAATGGTCAAATTGCTATGCACCAGAATGGCACTCTACGAAGACATGGCCCTCGGAAAAATGGCTGCCCTGGATCTGGTGGTCTACCAGCAGCCCATTTAAGCTCACAAGAAACATCCAACATTCGAAGTATTCAACAGACGGAACAGAATGGCACTCTACGAAGATATGGCCCTCGGAATAGTAGCTGCCCTGGATCTGATGCCCTACCAGCAGCCCATTTAAACTCGCAAGAAACATCCAACATTCGAAGTAGTCATCAGACGGAAGTGACGTACCGCTCTGGAATTAGTTGTCCAGTTAGTGCTTGTCAAGAGATTTTAGCACCTTCAATGATCATAAGACATTTGGAGCAGCATTTATGTGGCATATTTGATGGACTGATTCCTATCGCTTGGCTAAGACAAAACAGAAAATTTATTTGTCCATGTAGAAGAATTGTTGCTGAGTCACGCCGTTCATTACACATATCTCGATGCTCTTTCTCTAGACAAGATACTACCACTGAAGAACAAGAAAGTTCCCATTTATCGAATGATCTGCCATCAATTCACGAGGTGCTGTGTTTGTTCCGACCAACCTTGAAGCACGTGCCCGCAAATGCCAAGCAAGCTTGGAGCCATGCACTACAAGAAACACTGAATAAAGTAATACTTCACAATGATATAGAACACTTTACTCTGTTAGCAATGTTGCCAAAATGTGTGCTTCCGTCGTCGAAACGTTCAGGAAGGAAACATCAAAATGGAGTAAACATTGCCACATTATGTGATCGGTGGTTGGCAGGAGAGTATGTAACATTATGGAATGAAGCTTATAACAACGCAAAGAAGATAAAAGTGACCTACTCCACCAAATCAAAAGATCATGATAATGACTTGGAGCTCCGGGAAAATGTTCGCAAGGCTGCAATCGCGTTTGCTGAGGATGGCTTGTTCGGTAAAGCTTGCAGAGTATTAACGAGTAAGGGTATTGCACCCAACACCTCTGAAACACGTCGTCTTTTGGTTGAAAAACACCCACAGCATGAACCACCAACACCGCCAGATTTTTCTTCGGATTCAATCCCTCGTCTACCGCAAGATTTTGACATTCGAGCAGTTTTGTCTTCTTTTCCCAGAGGAACTGCATGTGGACCATCAGGTCTCCGGGTTGACCATATAACCACTGCATGCAACAGTGCTTTGCCTGTGAGTCTTGTCGCCACATTGCGTTCGCTGATCAATCTCATGATCTCTGGAAGAGCGTGCAAAGAGACTGCACCATTTTTCGCGGGTGCTTCGCTAACTGCATTGCTAAAATCAAAAGAGAGTGGTCCCTTAGATATTCGACCTATTGCGGTCCTCCGACGCTTGATTGGCAAATGTTTGTGCAAATTGTTTTCATCAACGGTTGGACGACTTTTCGCTAACACACAGTTTGGTGTTTCATGTCCTGGTGGGGTAGAAAAGGTTGTACACAGAATGCGTCACATAATTCATTCTCATTGGGAAGACGAAGACTTCGTGATTTTGAAAATTGACATGGCAAACGCTTTCAACTCGGTTTCCCGTCAATGTGTTTTGGATGAGTGCAGCAAGGAAATTCCAGAATTGTTGCCCTGGGTCTCATGGTGCTACAGCCAAAATCCATTGCTCTGGCAGCCAACCGGAATGCTTTCGTCGGCCAATGGGGTTCAGCAAGGTGATCAACTCGGGCCACTTTTGTTTGCACTTGGTTTGAACCGCCTTGTTGATTCATTGAAACATATTCCTGGACTAACTCACAATCTCTGGTACTTGGATGACGGTATTTTATGTGGTGGGATACAATCCATCAAGCAATACCTATGCATGATTCAGGAATCTGAGACATGGTCTGGTCTGCATCTCAACTTACACAGATGTGAACTGTACAGCAAAATAGATCTTTCAAGTTTTCCATCGAATGTGAGATAGCTGGGTAAACCAAACATGGAGATTCTGGGTTCACCTATAGGTGAGGTTTCCTTCTGTATTGACTATGTCAAGAAGAAACGCTTAGAGGCTGCCAAACTTCTACGTGCTATCGTGCATCTCAAGGATCCTCAAATTTCCTTGAATCTTTTAAAAATATGTGGTGGCTTTTGCAAATTAAATCATATTGCACGAAGTTGCCAATCAAATCAAATATCTGAACAACTTTCTGAATTTGACACGGACGTCATGCGTTGCTTCGAAGAATCCCTCTGCATTGGTTTAACTGAAGCTTCCCGCTTACAAGTGGAATTAAGCATGAAACGTGGAGGGTTTGGCTTACGATCAGTCAGGAAACACGCATCTGCAGCCTATATTTCATCGATCTCTTCTACCAACTCGCCTCATTTGGATATTCAAGAAGTCATTAATGATTACAATACCAGAGTCAAAGCATCTGACCGTTTGGATGATGTCAATATCCCAGAGTGCCGATCACAAAGAAGTCTTTCACAAAGAATTGAGGAAGCCCAAGAAGAAAGACTGCAACAAATGATGTCAAGTACAGCTGAGAAAGCTCGACTGTCAGCAGTATCAAATACTCATTCATCATCCTCTGGCTTTCAGCTATCCCAAATCCAGGTCTGGATCAACGTCTTGAGCCAAATGAGGTTCATGTGTTGACGAAGCTTCGCTTGGGACTACCGCTGAATTGTAAGTCAACATGTCTCATGTGCCCGGACAAGCAGATGGATGACTTCGGCATTCTTGGCACCACATGTATGCGAGGTCCAGATGTGAATCGACGACACAACATTCTTCGCAATAAGATCTATCGTTTTTGTCAGAGGGCAAGATTGAATCCTAAGCAGGAGCAGGGATCAAGTGATGATTTGCAAAGGCCTGCAGACATTTTAATACCAAACTGGACATTGGGTCAGGCTGCTGCGATCGACATTACTGTGGTACATCCGCTCATTCCGAACTATATTCATGGAGCGAGTACAGCAAGTGATGGATGTCTCGCAGCTGCAGAAAGCCGGAAACATAGAGGCAATGATGAGAGATGTGCTAGATTGGGATGGAGATGTGTCCCTGTTGCAGTCACAGCATACGGTGTCTGGGGTGGAGAGGCCACTGCATTTCTTAAACAGCTTAGTTCAAAGCAATGAAAAAGTTTCGGTTGTCCACCGTGAGATTCTTGACTGTCTGGGCATTAGTCTTGCCAAATCTGTCGCAAGAGCAATACTTGCCCGCTCCACTCACATTGAGTAGACCTGACTTTTCCTAGATCGGCCATCTTCTTTTCACTTTTCTTTATTAGTTTCGTCTTAGTTTTGTCATTTGTTGATCAGGATCTTAGTATAGCATTCTTTTAGCATGCTCCTATAGGAAACATGTTTTGTTCAATATTTATGTAATATGTACTGATAAATGTTATACTATTGCTTTTGTGTACCTGATCTTTGGACTACGGGCAGCAATCCAAATCACAAGTTGTTTTGATAATTAAAAATGCCTACCCGAAAACAAGAAAGCCAGTTCGCAAAATTTGCTTTTTGCAACAACTAAGTTCCCCCGGAATGTGCCATAATTTTCATGCAATTTCCATTCTAGGACTTTCTATGGTATTATTAATTTCTATGCTTTGTGAAGTGAATGATATTGAGCTACTTGAATATCAACTGAAGTATGTGTTAGAGCATAGTCCACTTAAATCAAAGGCTAAAAAGGAGTGACGAATCTTTCAAATGATTTCTGTCTATATTCGATATCTCTTATTTTCAGATGCTATGACTTTAGAACCGAAAGTAGTGGTGCAAAATTCCTCTGATTCAACATCAAAACTTCCAAATGCAGGTTAGTATTGTGCCTACAGTGAACCTGAACTACGAACTAAAACCTTTCTGTATGCATGCTATTCTTAATAGAATGTGTTAATAGTAGTGGAAATTGAAGGAAGCGTCTGAATATGTAGGAAAAGCGCTTACGAAAGCACCTCAACATTCAGGTGCGACTTTCAATGGTTGACGAGGATTGCCCATGAATTACTCTTGTGAGACTGCACTTTACTTAAACGCTTTACGAAAGTTTACGTGAAATTTACGCAATTGCATGTATTCCTACATATACGCTGGAATGACATGACAACTGGCAAATAAAATAAACCTAAGTCGCCTTTGGTTACTCTGGTACACTGAAAAAGACTATTATCATTGTTATGTATGACTTATGGCTAATCTTCTGTTCCTCCGCTGTATGTCCGCTCCCAAGCATCAGTTAAGTAGCCTTTTGATTAGATGGCATGCACTGTACGTGTGTCCTCTATATCTACGTCAAGTCGGATGAGACCAATATGCTGAACATAAATCATGGTGGGTGTTGCTGCGGATATACGGTCAAGTTTTACCTCCGTTTCTACATGTGTCAGGATCGAAGAGGACGCAGACTCCACCATTGAAAAGATGAAAAGAGAAGTGCCTCCGGCTTTCTCAGGAATGGTTTATTCTTTGAAGACTCCTCAGTAGTTTTATTTGCAAAGCATACCTTCAAGCTCTCAGATATATTTTCATAATTTTGAATGCCTCTGACGATGAATGTCTGCACGGATACACAATTGTAGATCTGTTTATTCACTCCAGATGCTACAAGCAGCCCATTTAAGGCTTTTTCCAGCCGACGGCTTCCTGACAAGTCTTTCACGAAGAAGCACAGAAGCAACGGATGACAAGAAATTTCACTCTTAAAGTATTCAGTCTGTAGGCATTTCTTATATAATAAATTTGAAAGTCCTTCATCACTTACGAATTAAGGTAAAATCTTTTAGAACAAAGTTCTTCAGATCAGAGAACATTACCATCGTTTTTGATCAGCTTGAAAAGAAGCTTTATACATATGCAACATGACACCCCTTGCTGACGAAATGCCATAGTTAACGAATTTCTAGCGTCAAAGCATGCGTTCCACAGAAGAATCATTTACTGTATGAATTCTTAACCATCAGGACAGGGTGTGGTAGCAGGCCTATAAAGACATCACTCACTGCGTATAAGTATGAGTAGTGTTATACATCTAATTTGCATTTCATTGCATGAAACTATATAGACAATTCATTCAGGTTTCAAAAGAAAACATGCCAAGTTTGAGAATTCGTTGGCAAGCTTGCTACTTCAAGTAGGACTGCTGTGTAATCGTTTAATATTTGGTCGCACTGGGGGGACCAGCGTACTTAAACAATTTAATTCCAATGATCTGAACCTAATTCTGTTCTGTATAATAGATAGAAGATTCTGGAAATGAGAGACGACGTGAATCATTGGAGCTTCTCAAATGTAACTTTTGGCCCTACTTCTCACTTGATATTTAAGTACTATTCTCTGTATATTGCGCATTGTACAGTACATATCCTTGACATATGTGCATAGATTGTTGGAAAGAAAGGTGTCCTCAGAATTGGACAATATCGGCACTAAATTCTCTGACAGCCGTAGACGACGCGTTTTGCACTACATGAGGTCGCAATACAGACAATTAGATATATTTTGTATTTTCCTCAAAATTACCATGACAGCCATCGCTGTAAAGGTCCGCATCTTGCGCTACGCAAAATTAAATTTTAAACACATGCATTATTCAATACCTCATTTTAGATTTTTATGCCTTTTAATTCTTCTGTTGTCATTCTGAATCTGGTTGTCATTAAGCTCCTCAACGCTCTGATAGCAAAATTTATGCATGTCTTATTACTAGTCTTCATGAATTAGCAAGAAGGCAACAAATAGTAAAAGTCAGATGTCAAACTACTTCAGAAGCAGAATATTCCAGCTGTTTTGCCGAATATTACTTTATCCAAGCGATGTTAAGTTGACACTTGGTAATATCTTTTACTTTCAGTTTTTCACAAGAAAGTTTCACCTCGAGGTAAAGCACCTTAATCTATAACCCATTTGAGTATTGTTGTCCATTTTGACTTTGTAACTGTCAAATGTTTTTTGCTTCTTTTACAAACAGTCTCGGCAAATCTATCGTCTTTCAACAGGTCAACCACCGTTGCTCATGTATGCAAGTACTTTAGGAGTCCCGGCATTGTTGAACACATTGTCTTGCACATTGGCTGCAGAAACTACGAATTACTCAAACTAGATCCAGTACACAGTACCTCTAACAGTCAACTTTTGTGTACACTGTAAATAGTCCGTATTAAAGATCGGAAAAGGTCCGAAGAGGCAGAGCTAGAACCACGCCGGAACTTCGGAATGCTTATCTTCTACAAGTATATTGATTGACAAGATACAGTGCCATGTGTAAATGAACCTTAATGCTGTGATATCCTTCGACTGGATTAGCCAATTCTGATAATGAAAGCACAGTAAGACAAAATCGCTTCAACTACTCAGTCGAGCTGGTGGAGAGCTGGACAGTGAAGTCAGCCCGTGTTCTATGTACCCTCACGAAAATTCCTCATGATTTTTCATGAGATTTTTCTCATATATGTCTCATGAAATTTCATGCGGATTTGGAACGTTTTCGCACAAAATATCTCATCATATTTCATGAGTTCATCCATATCCTTCTTCTCAGAGAACTACTAGCAGCTATAATATGATGAATTCTTCAAAAACCAAGTTATTATTATTATTATTATCTTGCGTATTATTACGTGGACAGTGTCGGTAGCGTGTCCTGTGATTTTCGAATTGTAATCGGTATTCCATGCTTAACGTCAGCCTCTAGTCACTCTCTGTACGTGCCTGAAGACGGGTGGAGTATTCACCCGAAAGCTCGCAATAAAATAGTTGAAGAGAACTTGGTTTTTGAAGAATTCATCATATTATAACATATTTCATGAGTTTCTCATACAGATTTCATTGATAAATTAACGGTTGCTCTTTCAAACTTCTGAATTTATTTTCCTGTCATCTAGTTATTGAGGTTTCCCTAGCCTCGCCACGTTGCCCTTGAGCATTCCCACACTTTGTCCACAATTAATTTCGGTAGAACCATTATTCTACGATAAGATAGAGAACTGTTATTGCATGTATCTCTATTTTCAACATCTAATTGTAAAGTCAAATCATATACTCGTATGTGTCATTTCGAGAAGGCTGTTGCAGATCGCTATGATGTATTCTATATTGTTGCTTTTTGTCCTTTATAGACTAAACTTGGAGATTCTTATCGACTGAATAAGCTTTCTTATGATTCTTTCCTTTCGCGGCTAGCATACATACCTTACTACTTATAAACTTATTTTCACAAAACCTCATGAATGAAAATTGATGAAAATTTTCCCATGAACGCATCATGAGAACATCATGTGTTAAATATTTTGTTATGAGAATATCATGAGACTCGTCACAGCCTCATGAGCTCTCATAAATATCTCATGAATCCGCATTAAATTTCATGAGTTCTCAAACGAGGCTTGCACACCATGACTACTATAGCCACTCCTACACTGTGGAAATTGTATCTCATTGGAACGCATTGAAGATGGAAGAAATTAATGTGAATACAATAACAAAGTTCAAGAAAAGCATCTCTTCATATTTCGTTAGAGCTGATATTTGATAGAGGAATGACAGGTGACGTGCACAAGCTTATTTCAGAAACCTACTTGTAACCGTTTGATTTGAAGCCCTAAAGGGCTTTTGTATTTGCCATTATGTCTTTGACTTGTCTGTTTCCTTCATCTATTTTGTCTGCAAATACAGATTATTATTATTATATATAAAACACGTTTAAAGCGACATATTTTACAGCAAAACTAGTCAACTGATTCATCTTTTGAAACAGCAAAGTTTCAACATAGTGGGTGTGTTAACAAACGCTTCTTGAAAGCCTTTTACCGTACAAGCAGCATCTTTCAACATTTTTCTTGTGATATAGGATATCAAAAATTGCTCTGATCATGCGGACCCTTCCAGGTCTTTAATACGTGCTGATTTCGTTGACAGTGTATTAAAGAACGATTAGTGAAGCACTTGTGCCGCTGTAAATGTCATTAGTGTGTATAACTGCAAATCCGCTTTTCGTTGTTGTTCTTCCGTGTGCTTTAATAAACCATTCGACGTTTGTGGAAATATGAAATTCTTGTTGACAGTGAGTCGGATAATTATTTTTGAGAGACATCATTATGAATTAATGTTTCAGGTTCTATGGACTAAAGTAAGTAATATGTCGTAAGACGTGGAGGAGATAGTAGAAATACTACCTCTTGTCTTGCTTTGTGCTGAAATTTCTAGAGGCAAAAGAATTTGCTTGACATGCATTTGACACACTTCACTGGAAAGATTTACATGTAAAACTGTGCAACGAGCGATGTAATTTTGTCAGTTCGCTAGTTCAAACGTTCATTTCATTCATTCGTTCGATCGTTATCATGGTAAAGCATTAGCATGTCCAAAGGATTTGTAGGTTAACTTACAGCTGTGTGACACGTGCCTGACCCACATATCTGACAAACACGGAATTAATGAAATTTCCACATTCATTTTCATTTGAATTAAGAAAGCAAATATGTGTCAGTAGCTTCTGATTTTAGGATTCCCAAATTGCTGATGAACCAAGAAAATTTTGGAATCACAATGTAGTCTTCGGATCCGGGAATGTCAAGTCAAAAATGAGAACTCTTCGTCGGATACAAATTATATTGATGTCACTGGCAGATTATACGACGTTTCGCGTAGACAATGTTGCTCACGTGTGAATATTAGACACAGAGTCCAATAAAATTTGCATCCGAAGAAGAATTCTCATTTTTGAAAGTCATTTGGGGAGAAGCTCTGCCACACACAAGTTGGCAAGCATTGTTACTCTTTACCTGCATCTCTTGCTCTGCAAGAACATCTGTGATAATTGCTCAAATAAGAGCAGATTCGAGTAGCAGATTCTTCTATGAATAACATGAGTACCAACTTTGATTGGTTCGGCAAGAAGACAGCAGGACTTAAGAAACTCATGTGAAAATTAAGAAGCTTTGAAAGTTTGTTTTGCGCGTGTGTGGGTTATAGCAAACAAAGAATAGTCTGATGTCTTATGAATTCCAAATAAATACCGTTTATAAATTGCACTGTATGTCTATTATTAAGATGTAATCAATTACTCAAATAGTAAATCACTATTGATTGTATCAAATAATAGCTGAAAATTATAGCAATTGCATATAATGTCTAGTATCATGAAATATTGAGTAACCTATAAAATAGTAAATGAAGAAACTTTTCATGTCTTATTTATTGCCAATAAATATCCTTCATGAAAATATGCTATTCGTCTCTATTATTTTATCGCAGTCGGAATGATAAAAACATAGAGAGCGACTTTTGGTCAGCCATGAGCATACGTTGAAATGAATAAACATTAGATCAACATGGTCTGGCGATCTTTTGGTGCTTTTGATTGATTTTGTTAATTCCTTGTTTTGACGTCGTTAAATCGGACTGGGGGACTTAGGACTTCCGAAATACAACCATCTTCTCTCTTCCCTCTTATTGACATTTACGCTATTATACATTAAGATCCGGATTAATACTTCCGCTAAACATTTAATCAAGATCTGGCATTAAAGGTCTTAAAGGTCAATTATGTAATTGACCAGTTTTGTGGTAATTTTATCTACGATTGTTATCCTGTGTGTCAACGAGGTGGTACAAGAAAGCATCATTCCACTTATTCAACAATGACCACTGCGCGCAATAAGGTGACCCAGAGATGGAAACCGGCCTGAAGCTAATAAATAATTCGCTACAATGGTTACTGCCGAGAATGATGGCCCATCAAGCAACTGAGACCATACCGTAGGCTATCATTGATGTGACTTATGTTATATGATAGTGTATATATATATATATATATATATATATATATATATATATATATATATCAATAATAATTTTCGCCATTGACCAAATGAATAGGTTTTAAAAAAGAATGACACGGTCAATAAATAAAGTCCTATTTCTTGTTTATTTTTTATATATACTTATTGTATATATTATATATATATATATATATATATATATATATATATATTATTATATATATATATATATATATATATGTATATATATATATATATCATAATATGTATATGTATATATTATATACTTATTATATATATTTATATATATATACATTAATATATACCGCATGCTTAAATTAAACGTGGAATTCTTGCAACAGCCTAAACTGCCAGCAATTCGTGACTAAATTTCAAGAAGGCTATTATAGGAGAAATATTCTATTCAATTGAATTCCTATGATGAAGGCGCATCTAGTAATCATATGAGCAATTATTCAGCAATGTATTCACTTGAAAGTACCCAAAATACATATACATCAGTTGCTTTCAAAGCATAAATGATTGACAAAGAGTGCATTTCATCTGCTATGTGCATCTGCCGTGTCGAGGTTGCTTGAAGTAGAACATCCCATCAAGATTATTACTCCTTCAATAAGTTTCTGAGCACAATTTATTTAGATGAATTAATACATAATCTTAATTACATCTCAGTTCCTTTTTAAGTTATGTTTGTTAACTTTAATATGAGGCTTTGTCATGTGTGAGGTTTTTTTCAATTATTCTTGACGCAGAATTAGAGTCGATGAGCATTCAGAATTTTAGAATTGTATTATGATACAATTTTACGCTATTTAACACGTTTGCAGAAATAGATTAACGCTTGAATTACCTTGGCGACGCAAGATTTTCTTCACTCATCGTTAGTAAGAAAATGTAAGCCTATGCATGATTAATTATGACAGATTTCGTATTCTCACGCCATTCAATTATCCAATACTTTTTTCTGTGTCGAAACATTCTAACTACTGCATTCATCGATACCTGTAAGAGAAAGGATTCTAGAAAATAGCAACATCTAACGATGTAGAAACCAAAATTTCCCACAATTTAGCTTTGATTTCAAATCGCAAGCCCAGTATTGTACGTTGTCAAACGTTTTTGAAGATTAGGGATCATAAATGCCGGAGCTATGAGAATCACATAATTTAGCAGCTTTTATCCTGATAAACCTTAAAATTCTAAGAAGGAAACTATAAAGAAAAAGGTATTAAAGGGAAATTTTATTGTCCGTGAATATTTACACAGCACACCGAAAGACACCTGTGTTACACTATACGTTTCCCCATGATGCCTTTTCCGGGCGACTATTCTAAGGTTGATTACAGAGCTAGCCGGAAAAAAGATGCCATGATTGTGGCGTTGATGACAAATTGACCGCCGCCTTTCTCTTCTTCCTCTAAGTATATTTTGCAATATATCTCTACTAAAGATTCAAATTAAAGTTGCAAAGCTGCGATACCGAAGCTTGTGGCTTCTGGAAGACTTTATTAAGCTTGCACAGTGTGCATTTCTGATAAAATTTAAGCTATGGCTTCTGATTTACAAATATTTTTAGCAAAGTGCATTAAAATTGAGGTGAGAATGTGAAATTCCCTAGAGCCTCTCGCCCGACAGTTGCGTTGTCGGATGAAATACGATCTTAATCAAGTCCGCAATCTCCGGATAAATGATTCGCAGTAGGTTGTGTATTGATAGGAGATGAAGGCCAGCAGATTTTGGGAGGTCTACAACGACTACCTACAATGATGACATTTTGCATTCAGTTCATGTACAATGTCAAATATCACCTTTTTTCAAAAGTGACTGAATTAAAATGGGTTGTCGTTCCTCTTTCTGTCAATAATGTAGGCACATTCATTACAGAGGTTTAACATCTGATGTCTTTGTTTCTTGAAACTCCCTCCATCTTATCAAATTAAGGAAGCAAACTAATGAATATCGCAAATTATGTTATCAAAAACATACCATTCAAATTTTGATTTGAGTCTCTGTATAGATAATGCATACTGGAGATCCTTCTATGCGCATAGATAGATGTCAATGTTTAGGATTTCCATGATTTATGCCATAGATGTTCCATAGAAGTCTATGAATGATCTATTCAACGTAGCAAAGTGCGTCAGGGTAACAAATTAAATAAACAAGCTAAGGACTATTTAATTTTTAAAAGGTGCAAAATATGATATAAAAAAAAATTATTATATCCTAAAATGTCTAAAAATTTAAAAATACCAACTAGAAGTACAAACAACGGTTCTCCTCTCCTCATGTGGAACAAATGTTACTTCTCTATGTCATAGAAAAGTAATACATTGATATCCGATGATCAATTTTTTCGAACAAATGAACGCATTATCAAAATGGACCATAGAATTCTGCCTATGAGTTGTCGATGAAATGAACGCTTTTTTAAAGATATCTTGTCAAACTTGCCTGTTACCACGACTCCGAGCGGCTCCGGCTATGAAACCGTGTTTGAACCTTGATCTTCCGGACACTAAGCGAATTTTTCAGTAATACCAGTCGTGAATATTTATTTTTTAGTAGTGTGATATTTAACTAGATTAGATTAATTGTGAATTTTATGCTCCTCGAGTATGTCGTTGCTACTTGTCTAGCAACATTAACAAGACGCTTAGTTAGCTCTACTTTATGAACCAAGTAGATTAACATCAATTCATTCAATCGATATTATTCGTGCAATCATGTTGATTTATATATCTCAAACATAACTATTTTTGCGGTCATGAATTATAATGTGCTTTTATTTCGTATTGATAATATGCTTAATTTCAAAATTACATAATGCATAATTTTTGATGGTTGAATACTTATTGATTATTTATGAAATGCCTTAGACTTACATGTATTATAATCGAATTCAGTACTGTAAGTTTGACTATTGAATGTCATTATCTTGTCATGATCTTTATTGACAAAAGGCCTTAAATCAACATACTTTAGACATAATTGATGCTTTCTTTTAACATTGTGCTGGTATGGCTTTAGCATGTAAAGCATACCACACTTGAAATAACATACGAAAAACATACAAATATATACAGAAATATACCAAAAAATTTCTTGGTATGAATCCTTCGTATGTAATTAGTATTGAGCGATTTACAGTGTACAATAGGAATTTAAATCCTTAATAGTGCGATCGCGCATGAAATTCAGGTTAAAATTTGAAAAATTCGCGCACAGTCCTAATCCGTGCACGTCGTCTCACAACAACGATTGAAGTATTTTCTGCTCAATTGTACTTACTTAGTGACTGCAAACTTAATCTTTCAGAAATGAACGGAATTGATCAACCAACTACTGTGGTAGAGGTGCGTGCGAGTAGTAACAACAATACTCCTCTTCTTCAACATCGCACTCCTTCGTCTCAATCTCAAACTGGACAACAGTCACAACATGCAGCTCCAGGCTCTGATACAACATTAGTCATTGTGAATACTTAAGACGAGAGATTTGAACACCATTTGGTGTTGAAGAGTTCTATTTCGATATCTGTGGTGCTTTGGAAGCACCGACAACGAATCACCGCTTGGAACAGGTGGTAGAAATCAGTAGCGTATCTTGTCCCTGAATTGGAGGCCTGCGGAAGGATTCTAATAAAATATTTAATCAACTGTGCTGATCTCCTGATATACACCTACCAGAAATGGTGCTGAGACTCATTCCTTGAATGCGAAAATCCACAGAAATCTTACTTCATACTTTGCTGAAGTTAATGAAACCAAAAATGTCTATAGCGGTTTGATCATGGTCAATTCAGTCTATCATAAAGTCAATTTTACCAGATCTTATGAAAATCAAATTGATGAAACATACAACAGTTGCAAATTCCAATTACAAGGCGATCTGTTAAGTATAAGATCTATGATTGTGAGTTATTTTATCAAAAATGCTATTTTATATAGAGAAATGAAAATAACCCAAAATCTTTACAAAATACATTGATAGGCTCCCGATGCCTTCATATTGTAACCATTTTCATACTGGAAGACACCATCGTTTTCATGTCAGCCAATTCTTCTATGTCCTATTGCTTTCAATGTGCATGTCTTTCTCGGATTTCTATGCGATAAAGAATCAGAGGAGGGAGCATCTCGATGAATTGACCTAATCCATTTTGTATGCTCATATAACTATACCTACTTAATCATGGACTTCTCAATATCAAATGCACATTGAAAGCAACAGAGACTGGCATCTAAGAAGGTTGTCAAGCATGTTAAAAGCAATGAAAGCTTTCGAAGAGGACTGGTGTTAATAGGTGGCCCTTCATTAAACGGAAAGCGGTTGTTAAATAGGTTCTTAGATAAAAAATATTTGGTTTGCATTCGTTTATCTTACGGAGAATTCAAGTTCTTGAAACCTGTTATTAAAATGAAGGGAAGTGATATTCACATGCTTGTCTCCGCTTTTCTATAGAGATGACTTTAACCTGAAAATGAGAGTATTATCGGCCTAATTATTGAAGTAGGCGTCAGATAAATGTCAAATTTGCACTACAAGCGCTTCAGTCTTTACGCCTAAAACTTGGCGATAAGCTTACTTCATGCTGCATGGTCAAAACTTTAAAACAAGAGATGGCATGATGAATTTCATATTCTTTAACAGCTTTTGGATAGCGCGTAAATTACCTTGAGTACTTCCGATAAAACTATTAAGTTTCAATTTTTATGAAAATTATGAAAAAATTATTATACACAATTATTGCACCCACTATCGGGAAACGAGAAAAAACTCGATACATAGACGTCTACAATTAATGCAGTTTTATCAAAACCATGATTTTGTGGCAAGCTGAATATTTCAACATTGATTATATCCTTTGTTCCAATTGTTGACAAGTAAAGATACTCATGAAGATTGAGACAAACCGCTGAAATGTTCGTGTCAACTTTTGCTCAGGTGACAATAGATCGCACGAATTGCCTTCTTCAAACCTCACATTGACTCGGTGTCCTCGCTTTCCAATGTGCTAAATGAGACGGTGTATGATTTGAATAGCGGACGACTAATAGTAATCAAACGCAGATGTCTGTGGTATAATGGTTAAGTGCTTCGCCCTGTGAGCTTGTGGTCGTGAGATCGACCCCCGAGAATGTCATCGGAAGTCAGGACATCCAGACTAAAGGCATCACAATGCCTCAACCAAATACTGACCAATCAGCATCGTTCAAGCCACCGGTGGTGGATTGGAGCTTACAATGTTAAAAATAACTTTAATGGAGATCAAGCATAGGGAAGAAATATTTGCCTCAGACGTTTGGCAATGAAATAATAACTGCGGATTAATGCAATGTCTTCACCGCAGGCCTCGCAAACACGGAGATTACGCTACTGATGTGTTTTTAGGACGCTGCTGTTTCTATGACCGGACATTATAATATTTCTATAAGTCGGCAAGGATGTCTAAAGACTTGCAAGTTATTATAGGTTCTTATAAGATCTTGAAAGATCTCTACGAGGTTAGTTTTCTACTTTCCCTACCATTTCTTTTCTCTCTTTCTATAATTGGTTTTATTTCACTTGTAGCATTTCTTCATTAGGCATTTCCAATTCTTAAACATTCTGAATCAAATATATCAATCGTCTGATAAATCTCGTATCTTTCTAAATGCTTTCTACTTTCCTGTGGTTAAGTCTCGTCCGTATGAAGATGGTTTCACAAGAAAGGGGTGAAACTTGTCTGTTCTAAGTCAAATGCCTTCTTTTATCTCATTCCAAATCTAATGTCTATTGCAGAAAATTCAATGTATAGAATACTACTGAATTGTCAAGAAATAAATAACATCAAAATCAATGTTTTCAAAGCCAGAGAATGATTTTAGATGCATCGAATATTATATTTTCCTACAATTGTTATCTTTCGCATGTTGAGATCGCCAGTAAAGAACTTTTCATGATTACATTATTTGATTCACTCATTATGTAACTACACGGACTAATAATCCCTCTCCACACATTCTGCACAGTCCCAGGTAATATCATTATTTTGATGAGAATATTTTCATGAAAATATTCTTAAAATGTTTTTCTCACTTTCCACTCCTGTACAATAAAAACTAATCACATGTTCTTAATCCAATCTTTCTGTGAAATTCTATCTGTACAAGAGACACTGAAAGATATTTTTCTTCAAGAATGTTTCCAACTTGACAAATATGTGTTTTTCTTTCACTTATTGCTGCGGGTTATCTTACAAATATATCTCAATATGCACAAACAATTGCGGTAGATGTGAACAAAACTAAGGATTCAGATACAAGAAGGTACAAGACCACGAAAGTCTACTTGAATATCAACGGAGGTTGTGAGAATTGGCTATATCATATATAGCTCATTATTCACTTGACAGTACACTCATAATGAAAATATATCAGAACTTAAATGATAATTTTTCCTGAGTTAAGGACAAACAAAATGACAACTGCACATTGTAAAAGTGTCACATTGCTGCTTTTTTAAAAATTTCTTATTATGGTCTGATGCTTACACTAAAGAGATATAATGTCCAATTTTAGAACAGAAGTGTTCCACCCTGAAGTGAAGCCTATAGAGTCAGATGTTGACTAACCCAAAACAATTTGAACTAAACATTCCATGCAAAGCTTCCATAGGCTACTAGTCATATACAAACTGTAGCTGATGCCGATCCTGATATTGTTTATCTTGCCTCAGAAAGATGAGTGAATCACTTGCCAGCTACGAAAAAAGATAATGGAATATTGCATCGTTTTCGGGTGCGAATGCAGCATCATATTAACTTGATAGCCGAAGAGCTGGCCTACGTAATTAGCTATAATTGCTAAGTATCATACAAACGTAACTGTTAAATGATTCTCACATCTTAGAAATGTAACATCCTTGAATAAACAATAACGCGATCGGCATCAGATGATCGGTTACAGCTTGCATTGTTATGTAGGCAATGTCCACCGTCAAATATTTTGCCTTTAGATATTCGATCAATCTAGTTTTAAAGCTTGCGTTTCCGAGAGGTTTCCTAGGTGATGAAACAACATACCGTACATATTCTTTCAGACATAGGGAATTGAATGTGCTTTATGTTAAGTAGAGGCTTCCCCAATCTTTAATCAGATAAAATACTTAATTTTTCCAGTGCGATGTAGGCCGAAAGATCTCGCGTTAGAAAAATTAAATCTTCTATCTGTTTAAAAATTGAGGAAGCCTATCCTTAACATAAGATACTGTACATATCTTCACGAAATATCATATCAGGAGCAATTCTACGCGACGTAATTCGTCGACATTTTTGTGGTTCATGTTTCGGGATATTCATTAAACACGAAGACAGCGCTACATCTGTAACTATGGTTACGATTTACATAGTAATATATGCCTACCAGTAACAAACGTAGCCTATATGAGTATATGTCTTCATGATGGCCTGACAAGTAGCTGGTTTACCAAACAACAGTGTGCATCATTAATAAAGAAATTATGATACTTCTGTTCTTCTCCCCCCACAACTTTTTCATTTGTTCCAAATTCATCAAATTTCGTCAAACTTTGTCACATTGGATTTAGAAGAGACTTGAACTGTCACTGACTGATAGCACAACACCACTGAGAGCTCTTACTTGAACCCTATGGTGTAGGATTGGTCCCTTGGATACTCAGTTAGAATACAAGATACCAAAGCATTTTTACAAGATACAGTTATGATAATGAACTTTGTGGAATTGTTGTTTGCAGTGAACAACAATGCAAGTGCTATAAGCATCCCACAAACCAGATGAATTTTACGAACTCAACGCTTATGCGGCGGTACTGAGACTGCACTTAGGAGCAAGAGAAGAGCGAGTGTCAAAAACAAACATGTGGGAGAGGTGAGAAGGGATGGAAGTATAGGGAAATTAATTTTCTTATGAAGTTCCTCGCTGTATTTTTCTAATTGGAAAATATCTGATAACGATGATTTTTAGTTCCCTTTCTCAAGGAAACATCGTCAAAAAAGTGACGGATAATTAATTAGTGACGCAACTCATGACAGAAACACGATTTCAGGTTGTTCAGTGCATTAGGCACTGTAGCTGAGAATTGATTGAGACTAACAAATTTTTTATTCTGTGCTTAGCTAAAAGTTGTGAAACGACACTCATGTAGCATAGTTCTGAAAATGCTGTTGACCAACAACTTTCTTTATAAATGACTGATTTACGGCTAGTGCATTGTTGCTATCACTTCCTTTTCCGCGACTAATCCTGATGATAACTAACCAATCCAATAGATGTTAGTTTGAAAGGTGCATGATAAACACTACAAAAACGTTCGATCATGAATATTTTGCATTTTCAAGTTTCCTTGTGCAGGAAAAGTGTCACAAAGTTTCTCGATGTCATTCTAATCGAAGCTAAAAAGAAGATAAAGTTAACACTGAGATCTTTCGCCTGGCCCTATCAAGGTGTACACAGGCCAAATACTGATTGACAATCTTCAGGAAAGCTGCAAGCACAGACTTAGACAGGTCGTCTGTTCCTCTGTTTGACTAGACAGGAAACATTGGAGCATAATACCATAGCAATCGAACAATGAGCAGCCAGTTCAACATTACCATTAAACACGCCAAATTATGCGAAGTTTTAGTAACTTTATTAACCGGATCACACAGCAAAGAGACGCAGTCGATGTCAAGTTATACAGAGAAGTTTGTGAACGTTTTTTCGTGCGCCTGCAAGCTTTTCTAATAATGATCGGAGGGACCAACATTATTGAGAAAACTGCGCAATGATATGAATTCTTCGAATCTGAAGCTTTTTGAAGGAATTCACAGCAATCCGCAAGCGACGCACGACTATTTTTCCTATCTCTGTAAGGCATTGAAAATTTCTTTTTGCCCACTTAGTAAGTTCCTGCATGTGTCATTGTTTTGAATCAGTTTGCATTTGCAGCAAAGTGACACGCTTAAACAATCTAATTCTGTGGCTACAAGACTATATGAATAAGGTTCACCATGGCAAAGAAAGCTGCCAAACGAATTCCTTTTGTGCACATAATACAGGCTTCTCTAGCTTGATGAATAAAGCCTCTAAAATTGACAACAGATTTCTTGAACGTGCACGAGTTAAATTCTAGATTTCGATCTGATATCTGTGTCATCACGTGCAACAGGACACTGAACAATATGCCTCGTCACAGAGGTGAGCGCACAGAATTAGATTGTTTAAGCGTATCATTTTGTAAACTGATTCAAAACGATGGCACATGCAGGAACTTGCTAAGTGTGTAAAAAGACATTTTTTAATACCTTACAGAGATAGGAAAAATAATCGTGCGATTGCGAATTGCTGTGAATTCCTTCAAAATGCTTCAATCGCCACGATTCCTTCAGATTCTAGGAATTCAGATCATTGCGCAGAAGTTTTCTCGATAATGTTGGTCCCTCCGATCAAAAGTTAGCAGGCGCACGAATAAACGTTCACAAACTTCTCTGTAGAGCTTGACATCGACTGTGTCTCTTTGCCGTGTGATCCGGTTGATAACAGTCACTGAAACTTCGCACAATTTGGCGTGTTTAATGTTGAACTGGTTGTTCGTTGTTCGATTGCTATGGTATTATGTCAGCAGATTGTGACATTTCATAGGCATTAAGTGTTCCAATCATTAAGAGACGACCCATCTAATTCTGTGGGAGGGAGGCCTTCCAGACCTACCGACAGTAAACCAAACAGGCACATTTTCTCGGACACGAGCCACCAGACGCCTACGAGTTCTGCCAAACGTGACTGTCTCCACAATTGCAAACATATTTGTATATCACTTAAGAACTCGAAGACGTCGGCAAAGCATCCCTCACAGAGGCCAAAGGTACTCGCCTTGTTGAAAGAATTACGATTGGACGGGAAGCAGGAAAAATAGAGCATAATTTGTTGAGTTCGGAACGAATCAAATTAACAGATTTCTCTTCTTAAAATGGTAGATTCATGTGAACATTTTTTCTCTGGATCAAATACATCAAACTTTTCTGGCAATGAAGCAACCTTCTGCTTAGCAATAAAATGAGGATATCCGTTTCTCATCAATGTGCTAGTCAAAAACTTGAACTCTTTCGCCAACACTTACCTTGCACTGTAGTGGCACAAAGCTATGATAACTAGTGACCACATAAAATAACGCGTTTTCTGAAAACTGAAACGGTCCGAACTTTACCATGACAATTACGATTGACGGAGACATCAAGAAAAGATAAAATATCTTCACATTCAAATTCACACGTGAAAGAAATGTTTTGGTGAACATTATGCAGATAAGACAATAGTAACTCTCCATCTTAGACACTCTGGACAATTACAAAGTTATCGTCGACATACCGACGATAAAATAGAGTCAAACTCTGTAACTTCCATGCTATGGGTGGTGGACTTGGTCCAATATTGGCAAATATCTTCATGGGAAGTCTTAAAGCGAAATTGTGTAGAGAGTAACCTCAATCTGAATTACATGTTTGCCAATTTTCAGGGTAGCACGAATTTTGTCCGGGTTACTGATATTTAGTTCTTAAAGTTCCTGGTGTACATAGACTTAGAAGATAAGCTCATTCTATGAATCCAGCAGGCAAGAAAATCGAAGAAATCCGAGGTCTTGCCCTTCTGGCTTCATAAAATACCTATTTTCTGCATGATTTACTATTCAGCCTCGGACAAAAGGGATAATCAATGAAACATGTGATGCACCATGTAAAGCATGATAATTTAATTTGTTCTCAGCAGCTCAAACTTTCAATTTTCTTGTGATAATAAAGGCATGCTTCCACAGTCATCAGATTGCCCTTGTATTTCCATGATTTCAGTCTCGGTAGGCTGCTCTGCTTTACGATCATGCAGTCATAAATCCCGGGTGAACATACACGAAGGAAAGAGAGCAGTGCTGAAAATATGTTATTATTATTGTGCGCCGTGCACCGATTCTTTTGCGGGAACCGGTTTTTCGTGCGGTGCAGCGGATCGTTCGAATTTTGATCAAATTGACATTTTGCTGTACAGTAAGCACTTAAAAATAATTAATTCTATCTGCAAATCTTTGTCTCACCAGATATAGAAGAATGATCTTTAAGCGTACAATATGATTAACCCACTAAACGCGGCTGTGATTTCTTAGTATATTTCAAATCATATCACCACACATAACTTAAAACATCACGAAGCATGATCATTTTCACATGTAGAATGGATGTGAGTCATTTCGGATCGAACTCGAAGGTGGCATACAATGTACATATACGATCGGGTCTACCACTCCTAAAAAGTAATAAATTTTGGTTGTGATAATGAAAGGCAAAATTGAAATACTGAGCTTTTTAAAAATGCAATACGAGCAATTTGTCTAGTAAGGGCATCTTACTTGTGCATTTCATATTTGATCTCACACATCCATTATTCATATCAACTACTTTGATGCATTGTTCAGTTACATGTAAGCTATATGTAAATCAAATTCAAACAAGAACAAGATCTATTCTACAATTTTGACTTGTAGTTTTTTCAAAATTAAATTTGCGGCCTGTTACATGGCATAAAAACAGGTCTGATAGCAGTACACAGCAGCTTCGAAACGCTCATGCAAATACACAAGCATTGCACGCATGCACTTCCGTCACTCAGTAATCTTCTCTTTAATAAGCCTATTTTGCTGCAAGACGACTATCATGTCTTTGTGTGCATCTCAAACGGTTCATGTCGTCATGAAATGAGTCATCAAATGTGCAACGCTTTGAAACATATGGCGCCCAATCTCACACCGCATTTCTAACATATATTTCGTGAACGATCTTGACATTGAGTCACAGTGCAGCAGTTGCTTAGGTAACGATGCTATCCAATGGTCTATTATAGGCCTACTATTGTTGAGCACTGCCACTGACAAATTCTGACGTCCGGCTTCTCCCAATCCTTTTTCCTTTTTCAGAGCTAATAATTGTTATCTCTTTCTAGACCATGATCGCTAATTTCAGTGGGAGCCATGCGTTGATCCTGAAATAAAAAGCGGATTTTTGAAGATAGCATTCGCATGTACCGTTTGACTTTCAAAATCATGCTTACTCTGCATCACAAGAGATGGAAGTTGTCAAACGTATATTCAAAAAATTGGCATGCTGATTTACACAAAGAGAAGAAAGCTGCAGAATTTTGCAACCACGAAGCTTTGAGGTAGGAGATAGTGGTGCAAATGTGGTCAGAGTGTGTCCATCGTCTTTACGAGTAGGCCTACTGACGTGAATCATCTCACATGTCGCTAGGTTCTATAGTACCCCGCCAAGCATTTGCACATTGCAACGTAATAGAAGAGCCAAACAAATTGATGTCTCACAATTTTGTTATCAAACAAGTGTAACTATTAGCGATTCGATAGACATGGTCAGATTTGTATACATGTAGAATTAGGCCTACTTGATATGTCATCGTCAAGGCCACCTTCATCCTCTTTACCATTGTCTTCACAATCCCGTATAATAATATCATAACATCATCATCATCATCATCATCATCATCATCATCATCATCATCATCATCATCATCATCATCTCAATTGTTAATTAGATTATATATTTTTGTGAAAATGGCTCAATCAAGATAGATAAAAATATATTCACAAATTTTCGTGATTGCAACTGCAATACGTCATCAGGTAATAAGCTGATAGAAAGATTACAAAAAATTATTTTGAAATTTATATGAAAATGAAGAAACTATGCTAATAAAGTCCTGTGTACCTTGTGTGCTGATAGAAGAATATAAAAATGTAGGTTTCCTAATCACAGTAACTGCTGACGAAGGTGAACATAGATATTATCAAGATCAATATGGCGATTGATAGAATTATTATTGGAGTACCATGCTTCCATAAAGAGTCGTCCATGGCGATGTTGAGATGCATTCAAACTTTTGGTTTGTTCCCAGTTAAAATGATGACCTGTCTCTTGAATGTGTGTTGAAATTTGTGATCTCGGATCAATTCTTCTTAATGTCAGCTTGTGTTCATGAATGCGAGTCTTCAGTTGTTTGCTTGTTCGTCCAATGCATTCTGAATTGCAATTTTGGCATGGCATTCTATATATTGCGTTGCGTTTATCTAAGTCTGATTTCTTACGTTTTGGTTTACCAAATATTGAGCGAATTGTGTTTGTTGGTTGATGAGCGATGTTGATGCTGTGTTGACGAAATTTTCGGGCCAATGTTTCTGATATACCTCGTACATAAGGCAATGCAAAAAATGTGTCTTTATGAGAAGAAGTGTCTCACTACTTTGATTAACAGTTTGTTGTTTTTGATTTCAGTTCTTCCCAAAGTCTTGAAGCAAATAATAAGTAGTGAGACACTTCTTCTCATGCCCCGAAAATTTCGTCAACACAGCATCAACATCGCTCATCAACCAACAAACACAATTCGCTCAATATTTGGTAAACCAAAACGTAAGAAATCAGACTTAGATAAACGCAACGCAATATATAGAATGCCATGCCAAAATTGCAATTCAGAATGCATTGGACGAACAAGCAAACAACTGAAGACTCGCATTCATGAACACAAGCTGACATTAAGAAGAATTGATCCGAGATCACAAATTTCAACACACATTCAAGAGACAGGTCATCATTTTAACTGGGAACAAACCAAAAGTTTGAATGCATCTCAACATCGCCATGGACGACTCTTTATGGAAGCATGGTACTCCAATAATAATTCTATCAATCGCCATATTGATCTTGATAATATCTATGTTCACCTTCGTCAGCAGTTACTGTGATTAGGAAACCTACATTTTTATATTCTTCTATCAGCACACAAGGTACACAGGACTTTATTAGCATAGTTTCTTCATTTTCATATAAATTTCAAAATAATTTTTTGTAATCTTTCTATCAGCTTATTACCTGATGACGTATTGCAGTTGCAATCACGAAAATTTGTGAATATATTTTTATCTATCTTGATTGAGCCATTTTCACAAAAATATATTTTTCAAGATACCAATTTTCAATATACATGTATATATACAGTATATATATTCCGGAGCGTAGTGCCGCATTGCTACTGAAAAAAATCGAATTTGAATATCAGATTGGTGCAGAGCTTAAAAAATTACGCCAAATGAAACAAATGGACACAAAAAGTTTATGAGAGTTTAAAATTGAATATTTTGCCCGACTTACCAATATGAAGAATTTCTTCGCGCCATTTTGAAAAAAAAATTTGAATTTCCCGCCAAATGGACGAAGATGAAATGGCGATTTCACATCACATCGTTCTGAATACAAATCCTGAACATGGATGAAGTTACGGTTTGTTAAACTGTTCCCTGATGCATTTCCTGATGATGTGAGAAACCTGAAAAAGTGAGGAAAGTAAGAGATAATTCAAGTTCTTGAGAAATCAGTTAAGAACCATAAAATCTCATTTTTCTCGACCTAAGAATTCCATAAAATTCTATAGTGAATATGTCATAGTCCATCTCACAGTCTCATAGGAATCTCATAGTCCAGAATCTCAAGGCATATCCAGCATTCTGTCCGATAGATTTTCTCGCACGATTAGGGGCATTGTATCATTACAGAGAAACTACATCACGAAAGTGTCGTGCAAATCGCAAGAAGTCTTTGAAGTCAAAACTCTATTTTGATCCTTAGGCAACAACGTCCTAGGCAATGTCACAACGTCACAATTCGCCAATCTATGGTAGCCAATCTCCTTTTCCACTGTTGCAGGCTATCTTATTAAACAATTACTATCATCAAAATTAACATTTACAATGTCATTAACAGTCAAACAATTAACATTACACACGTGATGAATTATGGATAATGATATTTGCAGCACAAGCAGCAATTAGACATATCCAGAAGAAAAGTTTGATTGCAATCCTTTAAGTAGCACCAACAAAACGTTCGGCCAGTTCGGTTCGTCCGACTGAGCTTCCTGCCAAGTTCGACAATGTACTTGTTCGGTTAAAAAATCAATGTTCATTGCGCCCCTAGTGTGAAGCTACTCGGAACATTTCATGATTCAAATTTATCATGGAATTCTTTCTTGAATCATCCATGTATTGCGTGCCAACCAGAGTCTGTGCTTACTAAAGTGATTAAAATGATTTTCTTAAATGTCCAAACCAATTCGTTATACAACGCCACCATTCTACCAACGCTGGAATAACTATGATGTCCCCTAGTGAGCTGAACCATCTCAATTCAGAAAACCAGAAAAGGTTCAGAGACCTTCACACATAATTATTTGGGGGAAAATTTTCAGTTTCATACCAATAATTTAACGCCGTTATTTCCAATTCTCGGCAAACTGTCAAGATCTCGGCACACATTTGCTTCTTGATTCTTTGCTTGTTTCATGAAGCCAACTTCATAAGTTGACATTTACTTCGAGGCATTCTGCCTTGCATAATCAAACCGCAATATGTTGAATAATGATTTTTCTTTGAGATACCGTACATATCTTCTGTGTTCTTTTAAGCTCAATTGGAGGAAGCATGTGCATCTTTTTTTCATTTTATGCATGATTTCTATAGCATATGAGTAAAACAGAACGCTCCTGTGAGAAAGTAATATTGTATATTCCTTTTTATTCGCACCGAATGGGAATCATACATTGATGAAAAAGAAGATGGAATATACATACTACTTGCATTGAGTTTTAAAGTACACAGGAGATATGCACATCATCTTACAGAAAATTACAAAGAATTCGTGAATTCCCAATTTGTGACAAATCATAAATTGAGCATAGACGAATTCTTTGTCATTCATGTTGGATGCTTTTAAGTCTAAAGTCTTAATCAGAGCGTCGATTGTTATCCAGATCGATGTCGACGTCGAATTCAACTCATTCATTGCGATATGCTGTTCAAATGTTGTTTCCGTCAAATTAATACTTCTTGTTGGGCGGATAAACATCATTGAAACTAAAAGAATTCAAAGTGTCATCAAAATTTCAGATTTAGTCAGTGAGCTACTGATGTTTTCTTCCTAAATTCTTGCACGAGCCTCTTGCTATTTTTAACATGTTGATTGTCACCCAAAATCAGTATGACGACAATTCGTTGAAATTCCTGTCGTCTTGCAAGTTAGGGAGTGTTGAATATCGCAGAATTTTCTTCTCATGGATCTACAAATGATCCCGAGTTTTGTGCACTCAGTTGCGACCTAACACTCACTTGATCATTCACATCAGATTAACCGCAATTTTTCTGCTTCCAATTTCAATACAGATGTTTACCATAGTTGGTAGCATAGAGTAAATATATATATAGAGCACCAACTCAAAAATGTCAGCATACAGTGAAAATTATCATATCAGAAGATTCAGTTTGCAGATCAGGAGATTACGTTCCTGCGGTCTAAAAAAATATTTTGTCAATTTTAAAGAAGCTAAATTTTTGCAAAAGTTATTCCTGTGTTTATATACTGTGCGATTTGGTACCTCGATATAAGTAGTATGAAAGTTGTCAACTATCAAAAGGAAGGGAAATTTACCGGCTGGCATCTTTATTAAGCGGAAATTAAGTTGATTATCAAGGAAATTTCGTGAACCACATTATAATGCAAGTATTCATAGAGAAGTTGAGATATTATCGTGCCTATTGTCTGAAATTTCAAGTTTTTCATTTATATTTTCATCGGTATGATTTTATGATTCACTAAATTTATGTTTCATTTCTTGAATCTGAATAATAGTGTGGACCCACTTACATTTTGTGATATGATCACGCTGAAGAAAATCTTCTCATCAAAGAGACTGAGCATTAATGTAATTCACCAATCGAATTGCTAGATTAGCAAACATTCCCGATCCAAGGTTGTCATGACACGGAAGATTTGTAAAATGCTATTATTCCTTCTGTAAAATGAAGAGCTGTGGCTCCTCTATGTGGATTACTTAAAGGCATTTGACTCAGTATCCCATGACACACTGTGGTCAACCTATGGCCGAGTTCGGTGTACCGCCTCATTTGATGTGGCTGGTCAAGAAATGGCACGATAAAGCAACTGGTGCTGTACGAGTGGGAGACCCAGGAGCACAGCCATTTCCATTCCAAAAAGGAGCAAGACAAGTTTGCCTGATATCTCCACTGCTGTTCAATGTCATCGGAGAAATGATCATGAGGAAGATACATTGCTGTCTGCCAGAAAGAATCGGAAAGGTCATCGCAGGAAGAGCCATGTGGAATGTAAGGTATGCTGATGATGCGACGGTCGTGCCTAATAGCAGAGAGGAGATGAAAGACTCGGCAGAGAAGCTAAAGCGAGTCAGCGAGATGGGTCTCTTGATTAACACCGTCAAGACAAGCACAATGAATGTCAATAGAATTGGAAATGTAAAAATCAATGGTGAAGAAATAGATAATGTTGAGACGTTGAAGAACTCAGGTTCTTGCATCACACAAAAAAGAGATAGCACATTCGACATCAAAGCCAGATTCGGATAAGAGCGAAACACAGCTGCCAGACACTCTGAAATATGGAAGTCAGCAGACATCAGTATTAAAATCAAGGTACAACTGGTAACATCATTAGTGTGGACTGTTGCTCTTTACAGATGTTAAGCTGGGACTCTGAGGAAAGCAGAGGAAAGGATGATCAATGTTTTTGAGATGTGGCTGTAGAGAAGAGTTTTGAGAGTTAGTTGGACGGAAAGGCGCACTAACGAATGGGTAAGGAGAAAAATTGGAATCGCGGAAGACGAAGTAATGCTGAAGCATGTCAAATAAAGAAAGCTTCGCGGAGGAGACAGCTGTTGGGAACGTTCGAAGGAGAAATATATGAGAAACGCAGACGTGGAAGAAGAAAGACGGAGCAGATTTCCAACATTCTCGACTAGAAGAGGAATCGACCGAGGGAGGACGACTGCGTTGGAGAGAAATGACATCACTTACCTCAGGTTTCATTTACTAATGAGCAGTACGTGCAAGAGGCAGGTATTACTATCAGAAGTGGACTCTCACACATGGAGAGGTTGGTTGACCTTCAGGGGTGGAACTTCTCGAAGGAGATGAAGGTTATTCAAATCAATGACTGGGATATCTGCATGATGACCAATGAACCCAAGCATTGTCATTTAAAAGGAGTAATATACAAAATTTGCTATGACTCGAAGAGCATCTCTTTAGGAAATCCTTCTCCGCTTGCGGATAGTGCATGCGCGCAGTACAAGTGCACTTTGAAGAGGAAGATGATGGTGCGAAACCAGTTCATAATATTCATTGGGAGGTGTCACACACACGACTGGCTAATTATAAAAGAAGAAAGATATTTGAAGGGATATACAAACATCTCCAAAGGGACACCTTCCAAATTGATGAACGGGTGCATTGGTCGTGACTTGCATGTACGCCTTAGTCACACTGAAAGCAAAGCAAAACACAAATGTCTCCAGCAAGCGCATGTCCGTAGCCTATTATTCTTTGCTTTGCTTTGCTGACTTTGTGGCAGTCTACAACTGCTGTAATGATGACTTTATATTTGCTGCAAAACGCTTTGGTCGGATACGCTTGGAAAACCTTGTAGTGTGGCTGAGGCCTTTCAAAAGAACTTAGGTCTATGTTCACCCGCTTTATTCTGTTCCTCCAATTTTGGATCCTATCATGCTACTTTTAATTTTGATGGTAGTACTTCAAGCACTCTATGTTTTTGCACGCAGTTACTGAATATTTGTTTTTTGTGAATATTCCGAACTTATGCTATCAGTTGCTTTGTCTCTTCGGGAGGTTCGTCAATGTGTAAGAAAAGAAAAATTTTGACGCAGCTGCCAAAACACAGCTGATTTGGATGCTGACGACAAGTATTGAAATACAAGAATTAGGTCCATATACACATGTCACTGGTCCAGCCAGGGCAACTCATCAACTCAGTTCACGATATCAATCCAATTTCAACCAATTTCAACACAATATGATTCATTCATCTTGTCCTACCAGCCGCACCAGTGGCTCGTAGCTCAGTTGGTTAGAGCACAGGTCTAGTTAACCTTGGTCGTGGGTTCGAATCCTGCCAGCCGCACATCTTTTGCATGGCAATCTGATCTATCGTGTATTTAATCTCATTGTTGTTAATCCTTAGTAGCAATCCCAACAGCTCTCGGAATTGAACTAGATAGTGATAATAAATAAGAAAATAAAATTCTGAAAATAACCCTTGCTTACCT
This sequence comes from Prostheceraeus crozeri, assembly GCA_907163375.1. Taxonomy (NCBI): domain Eukaryota; kingdom Metazoa; phylum Platyhelminthes; order Polycladida; family Euryleptidae; genus Prostheceraeus; species Prostheceraeus crozeri. The sequence goes on from CAJQUW010014492.1 coordinate 169,019, forward strand.
GGCCCTCCTAAAATCTTTTTACTTTGACTACATCCACATGCTTAGACATTTTTCAAATTTAATATTGTCATAAAATATTGACAGTAATCGATAGGTATCTATAAAGATCAATCATCGACAACAATGGAGATGTGAATAAGCAAATCTGTATCTTTTGACAAATGAAAAATACAAAAGGGCAAATCCATTCTTTATAACAACATTTTGGGCAATGTTTTTCTTTTCTACTTTGCAACTTCGTTTTCTTTGAAAATTTGCATATATAGTCAATTTTTCACGATGAATTCGAAAATCATAGTGGTGACCACACCAAATGAGTATTTGTACACGTTTTGTATTCGCAGTATATATTATCAAGTGTCTTCTGAACGATAATTTCATGGTCTCGGTCAGATGGAAATTTTGCCCGTTTTAAGAGATTTTGAAAATGATTGTCATTGTCATTGTCTTTTCAAACAAAATTCGCATGCATGATTACATTATGGCTCTTGATAATTCTGTGAGTTTTCATGAGATCCGGACAAAAAAGTTGATTTCAGCATCAAATTGAAAGTTTGATAAAAAAAATCAAAGAAGTCTGGTCGAAAAAACTCAGGTCATTTTTTAAAATTTACAATTGCTCAATTGTGATGATCCATAGTTGATGTTTTCCTTTTGATGCAACAACTACACTCAAAAATGATGTATTTCGTCATATAAATAAAGTAAAAACATCATTTCTAAGTTGAGAAATGTGCATCGGTCAGAACACAAGTTTTGGAGGCTAATTGAAAAAAATATCCCAAATCAATGTAAATGCAATCTTCAATTATAGTCTAGTTAAAAGTACGTTTCATGCGCTTTCAGATAATACTTTAAATGTATAATTGAAGCACATCACAACGAAGTTTCTTCGCTAAGACAGAGCACCTATGCAAGGGACAGGCTTTTTGGTACTTTTTCTGCCTTGAGCTGAATTTTTCATAAAGAGAACTTTCTTGGATTGATTTGAATTTATCATGATCGAAAAGAGGAGATCTTAAAGATCGAGATGAAAAAAATTATGAAAATCGGTTCAGATCGAAGGATTTCACAGACGGAAGACACGTTTTTTGACAAATGTTCGGATTTACCCACAACTACCACTTACATTTGTTTATCACACAGCACGTCCGCTGCAGCCTTTGACCTGTTAAGCTTTCTTAGCGTCATTGAGAAATCATCTTAGAGGAAGTTGATATCCTAAATCTCAATGCAATTCTTTGAACATCAGATGCAAAGGATTTCTGACATCATTGAAAGGATTATCTTAAAATATCATCGAGAAACAACACATCACTGCACCTGATTTCACTCTCAATGAAAGATGGAAACACAAAACGGATCAGATACAGAGGATCTTTTAATCCTGAAAGCCGCTTGATATATTGTGAAAAGGATGATGGTCAGATTTCTTCAGCATTATGCAACTGGACTCATATTACATGTATATGAGCAAAATGTTCGTCATCTGTGCATGCAAACTGTATAATTCTCAACTGCGCTGCTGATTTGCCTGTCTACTTGTACATTTATTATTTCTTACTGAATTGTTGAATTATCATACCGCTTATCTTTGTATGCATCTTCAAGAGCTTTCCGATTTTCATTCAAAAGAGAAATAAGCGCTTATTATTATTATTACTATTATTATTTCTAGGAAACAGGAGGTATATTAGAATTTCAGCGGTTCTTGTTCCACTTCATACAAAAAATGTGTTATTTCTCTAAAAAATGATGAGATGATGACACATCCTTGTTACTGCTAATATAACTGCTATTCCGAAAATTTGTGATCGTGTTCACCTTATTGGCATTTAGGAGATGGTTCGTGAAATTAGACGAATTCAGCATTTGCACAATGCCAGACTCATCTGCCTCCTATGAAACCCATCGTGAGTAATATGTCATGGAATTCCATAGCTATGCGTCTACGCAGCTATGATATACTAAATCACACTCAATTTCTTAATAGTCAGCATGGATATTTATTATATATTATATTTTTCGTCACACCCAAACACAGTGACGGCTAGAATGATAAGCAGAAACCAGCAAAATTAATGTAAGAATTGTGTTTCTATCTAAGTTTCAATGCCTTTCAACTATTAAGACAACAAGGAGGAAAGTCCTAGACCCACTATGCTTACATCACTTTGGTTCACATCAATAATCAAAGACCAGAGGTCAGATAAATGTGAATCAAATGAAGTAAATCACATCAATCAATTAATTGTAATTATTCGATCACGCCCAAGCTTGAAATTGAATCGAACGACCCACAAAATGTGGCCAATTTTTCAGCCAGTCCGGCCTAGGAGTTCGGAATTCGGTTTTATTTATGCTTGCGCGGATGTAAAGTCATTAACTGAATATTGTCACCGCACGTCTTGGTGGTTTTGAAGTAGGCTAATTCTGCATTCTAGGCTAACGCTCTGTCAACTGAGCTATCGACAAGCCACAGCACGACATTAGTTCTCCAATGAGGAATTCTGCGTTATCCAATCAGATAGCCTCAACGCCTAAGACAACATAGCATAAATCATCAAGTCAAACTGCTAACACCAAGATATCAGCAATTCAAAGCCAGCATTATACTTAAGGAAATATCTTGATGCACATCACATGATGTGAGATTATTGAATAGAATTAATGAAATATTTTCCCATTAATTATGAGGTTTTTATCAGTTTTTCTTATAAAACCACTGCCATTGCAGTGTGATTGCATCCAAGTCTGATGTTTAAACATTGTTTGATAGTGGCTGCTGATAATTATTATAGCTCAACAGTTAGCTCAATCCTATTTGACCCGGGGAATTTTGAGCTCCGAAAACTCAGGAAGCGGGGTTGGGTCAATGAGTCTTTGATTTAGATGTTCATATGATTCAATCGGTCCCGAGGTTGCTGTACAGCATAGTAAGTGTTGAATGCTCGCTCCAATACCTGTTTTAACAAAACTCAGTTGTTGCCTTTTATTGTAAACAGAAACTCAAAATTTGAATTCCACTTGGTTTTCAGAAAGTAGAGAATCAGTTTGAAATTGTTGGTAAATGACATTTATGAAAGTGCGCTTTGGTCATCTATCGCATAAAGACGTCATAAGAGAATGCTGGAAGTATGCTTGATTGCATATGGATAGTCTAGAAGTTTAGAAGTATTGAAGACAACTCAAATAAAGATATTTGTCGGACATTTCTTCAAGTTTGGCCATTCTTGGAGAAGTATTTAGCAAACTAATTGCTTTTGGCCTCTCTGAAGAATAAGACGAGTTTTGATTTCCGCTATTTCGTATTTCTTTGTCAAAGGACCAAATAACAAAGTAATTATTGATGTCACAGAATTAGATTGTTTAAGCGTGTCACTTTGCTAAAAGAGCAAAAACTGATTCAAAACGATGGCACATGCAGGAAATTACTAAGTGGGAAAAAAGACATTTTTAATACCTTGCAGAGATAGGAAAAATAGTCGTGCGTCGCTTGCGAATTGCTCTGAATTCCTTCAAAATGCTCCGATCGCCACGATTCTTCAGATTCGAAGAATTTAGATCATTGCAGAAAAGTTTTCTCGATAATGTTGGTCCTTCCGATCATTATTAAAAAAGTCAACAGGCGCAAGAAAAACGCTCACAAACTTCTCTGTAGAGTTTGACATCAACTGTGTCTCTTAACTGTATGATCCGGTTGATAACAGTCACTGAACCTTCGCACAATTTGGCATGTTTTATGTTGGACTGGCTGCTCATTGTTCGATTGCTATGGTATTATGTCAGCAGATTGTGTCATTTCATTAACGTTACATGTTCCAATATTTCTTTCCTAGTCAAACAGAATAAGAGACAACCTGTCTAATCAGTCCGGAAGCTACTGACAATTTCTTCCTAAATTCGTGCACGGATTTGTAGATCTTGAAACGCTGAATACAAAAATCAAATTCTTGAGTGTCACAGCCAGTCGCTGGGTTATAGGTAAGGTTAAAGGATTACCATTGGAATCCAATGATAAAATTAAAGAAATATCTGTGGATTGTGAAACACTTGGCAATTTTCGTACATTTTCTTTTGTAGAAAAGAAACTATTTATCTGACAGGCATGAAATTTGAGACATGATTGAGTTCAGAACATCAACTTCGATATAAAAGTTGAAGTGAGTCAAATGATTCAATATTTGATGTTTGAGAGCCTCTACAAAATGAGTTAAATCGCCAAAATTAAGTCAAAGTATGAAATTTACTCATTTTGTAGAGGCTCTCAAACATCAAATACTGAATTATTTGACTCACTTCAATTTTTATATCGAAGTTGATGTTCTGAACTCAATCAAGTTTCAAATTTCATGGCATTCTGATAAATAGTTTCTTTTCTGCAAAAGAAAATGCACGAAAATTGCACAATCCACAGATATTTCTTGAATTTTACCATTGGATTCCAATGGTAATCCTTCAACCTTGCCTATAACCGAAAGTGAGTGGCTGTGACACTAAAGAATTTGATTTTTGTATTCAGCGTTTCAAGATCTACAAATCCATGCTATTAAGCCCTTTGTGCGCGAATTTAGGAAGAAAGTGTCAGTAGCTTCCGTCCTAAATTCTGTGGGCTAGAATAGAATGGTACTAGAATGGACAACAGCTGCAAATTCTTGCAGTAATTCGATATATTGAGAGCTATTACCGGTACCTTCCTTGTTAACCAACAGAAACCACCATCGCTTAGATACCATAAATGATAACCGACACTAAGAGGTAATTTAAAATGAGTGAACATCTGATCAATCTGCCTGGCTAAGTGTCATTCCTCTACTCAGCGAGACCCCCTCTGTTGCTTTGATAGTTTAGCTGGCTTTCATTCATTAAACGCTTATTTCAATGATTCCAAAATCCATCGCAAACTTTCTTCAGGAAGCCACTATCATGCGGCTAATTACTAAAGAAATTCTCATGAATAGTTGAAATCCAACGATAAAATTTATGAAAACTATCCTAAGACATGCATGTTTTGAATTGTTGACTTATTGGCAATGCGATCAATTCAATCTAGATATTGAATTCTACATCTAAAGAAGTTGACGACATCAACGATGGGGAAATGTCAGTATAGAGATTCGCGGGAGAATCTTGTTTGTAGGTAAGTTTGCAAGACTCACCATACAGACTCAGTTGAAAAAGTAATCTTAATCTAACTAAGTATGTGAGCACTGGGTTCAATGAGTAATGCTTATTAATGCTCAATGAGTAACCCTAGAGGTCAGGAAAAATGTGGATCACATCAACCTTATCTGTTATTGACAATCAATTAATTACATATGATGACACCAAGCAGTTACTTGAGATTGCTAGATAGCAGCAATCATTCAATTGCGACCAATTAATTGCTATTAATTGTAATATAATTAATTTTTCATAAACACTGCTTACAAGCCGTCTTTCCTGCCATTTCCATTTTAAATGACAATCCATGAAATATGGCAAACTAAATGATAAGCATTTCGATAGTACTTAAATAGAAAAAATTATCAGTGATGCAATTATAGCAATAACATTATTTGCCTTACCACAAAATTGACCATTTAATGTGTGACATAAAATACTATACTGACATTTCCCCATCGTTGATGTCGTCAACTTCTTTAGATGTAGAATTCAATATCTAGATTGAATTGATCGCATTGCCAATAAGTCAACAATTCAAAACATGCATGTCTTAGGATAGTTTTCATAAAGTTGATGTTCTGAACTCAATCAAGTTTCAAATTTCATGGCATTCTGATAAATAGTTTCTTTTCTGCAAAAGAAAATGCACGAAAATTGCACAATCCACAGATATTTCTTGAATTTTACCATTGGATTCCAATGGTAATCCTTCAACCTTGCCTATAACCGAAAGTGAGTGGCTGTGACACTAAAGAATTTGATTTTTGTATTCAGCGTTTCAAGATCTACAAATCCATGCTATTAAGCCCTTTGTGCGCGAATTTAGGAAGAAAGTGTCAGTAGCTTCCGTCCTAAATTCTGTGGGCTAGAATAGAATGGTACTAGAATGGACAACAGCTGCAAATTCTTGCAGTAATTCGATATATTGAGAGCTATTACCGGTACCTTCCTTGTTAACCAACAGAAACCACCATCGCTTAGATACCATAAATGATAACCGACACTAAGAGGTAATTTAAAATGAGTGAACATCTGATCAATCTGTCTGGCTAAGTGTCATTCCTCTACTCAGCGAGACCCCCTCTGTTGCTTTGATAGTTTAGCTGGCTTTCATTCATTAAACGCTTATTTCAATGATTCCAAAATCCATCGCAAACTTTCTTCAGGAAGCCACTATCATGCGGCTAATTACTAAAGAAATTCTCATGAATAGTTGAAATCCAACGATAAAATTTATGAAAACTATCCTAAGACATGCATGTTTTGAATTGTTGACTTATTGGCAATGCGATCAATTCAATCTAGATATTGAATTCTACATCTAAAGAAGTTGACGACATCAACGATGGGGAAATGTCAGTATATGTCAGTATATGTCAGTATATCTTGAGCATCATGGATAAAACTACATAGTGTATAGTGTGGATTCATCGACAGAAATGATAATATTTCACCTAAGGCAATGTTCCCACATTTCTATCTGTTGTCAAATCCGCACGAGGGGGCTACGTTGATGGATTAACAAACTCAAATCGGATTTCAAGTCGGAAGTCCTTCGGGAAGAGTTATTTACTTTTGCAATGACATTTATGACAGTTTTCCTGGAAATAAGTAATCGAATTTCATTGAGACAAAATTAGATGGTGCTATCATCGAAATCTCATATTGTTTGCTTTGATAAGTACAAAACTTGCTTGTATGTTCGAACGTGGAATTTGAGAAGCTCCAATCGGATAAAAATCTTCATTTTTCGTGTAACTGTTGGAAGACTTTGTATCACTGAAGCGAAAGTAGGGTACGATTTTGATTTAATTCTACAGCAATAATACAGCATATAGAAATAAGAATTATACAAAATTATAACAAAGTCGATACAGAGGCCTTTCGAATCCATGTCCACTTTACACTGAGAAAATAAATCTGCGCTATTAGAGTGTAATTTGCGTGTTTAACGTTCTTTTTATACACATTTTCAGAGCACATCAACTCATGTTATATAACAGATGTTGCAAATGGAAAATTTTCAATGGTGTGAGTTTTTTTCTTCGCAGGTCCATCCCATCCCACACGCCAATGAAAAACTTAGTGTGTCAGTCTGCAAGTAATTGCATGCATGTATCCTAAGTCAAAACTGTGAAGATAGGGATTCGTCATGTAAATAATAAGAAATCTTTATTACAATCAAGCTACTGAAAACGTTGTATAAGGTTCATAAGGATAGATGTCTATTCAGGCATTCATCGCAAACATCATAGACCATCTGAGGACCACTGAACTTGAACAGTCGTCGCAAAACATAGGAAACCGGCAAAGGAGGGTCATATCAGAGCATATAGATGCACCGTAACAGTGTGCGACCGAGTAGGCTTTCCTTCATATTTCTAAATCACTTGAAGTGTCACGTGACATTGCTATCTTTCAATTAAAATTAATAAGAGAACACATTCACGCTATCGTCTCTATTATGCAAGCATCTTTATTAGCTCATATTAAAGTTTGTGGTGATCGGTTGAGTCTGACGGTTGCTGAGATAGACTATAGTGTTTGTGATGAACATTTTAATAAGATCCGTTTAGTTTCTCCTAGCTTGCTGAACCGATGCTTTTTGCTATTCAAAATTTCAAAATATACCCTAATAGCAGATTTCACACGCTGATTTCCGATTTAATGTTAATAACGCACCACCCATCGGCCCTTGGACCGAAGTTCCCTTCCCGGCCCATTTCAGGCCCGTGGGCCCAAAGTCCTATTGGGACCCATCCCATTGGCCATCCCTAAAAATTTTCAATGTTTTGGAAAACTTTGAAATGTTCAAAGTCATTAATGAAAATTGATTGATTATGAGTCTACCAATTTAATGTTATGTCGACAAATATCGTGGAAGGCCAGTTCGAAATGCCCTAACCACATGGTAATGGCATAAAATAGATCCATGAAAAAAGTCCAAGCACGTTTTAGCTGGCTTGATAAATATCTTATCATTAATAAACAAATGTGAAATTTACTTGTGTAATTGCTGCCTTTTCTGGTCTGGCTAGGGCAGTATACATGTATTTTAATAGGCCACGAGTAAAAATGGCTCAAAGCGTTCTTACTAATTACATGTACTGTCAGTATTTCCTTTCTTTTGTTTCAGGACATGGTAGACCCATGAATTCATGCCATTGATTCAGTCGAAGTCATGATAAAAATTACTATTCTTTGTTTAAGTAGGACTAATTTCATGGAGTGGGCTTGTGCAGTTTGATTAATTAATTCATCGCTAAAACGTAATCGAGTAATCAAAACAGTTGCTGATATCATTGTTTTAAGGACCTTATAGTCGTGTATTACTGCTGGACGGACAGTGCTAACATAGGCTTCATACACCACCTCACATACTTATACAATATTGTGTCCGCATAATAATTAACACCAGACTATACACTGTATACTGTACACTGTGCACTGTATACACAATTACTGTATATATTGGTGCAGACATCATGGGCATCAAATGGTGACTATCATTGGTGCAAACGCACTTACCCTGTCTAATGCATATACATGCACATATTTTTGTCTTTGGTAAGGAGCTCATTGATTTAAATTCACCAAAGGCAGTGGAAAATAATGAAACAGCCCCTTCTAATTATTCTGAATAGGAAATTTGAAATTCATCTCCTTCATTATTAATGCGGCATGCGCTCGTGTTAAAAGCAAAAGAAATCCGCGAAAGATGACATCTATTGACATTATCATTGACGCTTACCTGCATCAAAGCATTTGATTGAAAATCTATTAGAGCTCTGAAAGCGCTCTCTGTGGTCCCATGGAAATTTCCGCAACGAAATAAAATCTTCTGCACATCAAGCATCCCCGAAGAAATGAAACATTTTGTTCACCGACAGCGACACAACGTCTCCTGATTGTCTGGTGATACCATTATTCATTAATCATCCACGTTGTGACCTACTACAGCACAAATCCACCCCATTCGTTTCATTCACATTCATCAAATTCAACTTTCCTGTTGATTATGAGTCGTCTTAAGTCACCAATGCCTCCGTGCGAGATAGTATGATGGATCTGCGTTCTCGATTTTGGGTATTGAAATATAGAAGTACGGTTTAGTTCGTTATTCATGAATGTCAGTTATGCAAAAGAAATAGAGCTACACCATATCAACTGAAATTTTGTCCACTACCAGCAGAGTGCAAGAAATGAATTTTCAACCTCTTTGTTCTACCAGAACATTGCAATGGACCTTCTAGAATCAGAGATGCCAGCATAGTTCGGTTATTTACTTGTTCGAGAAATCGTGCAGTGCATCTAGAGTGTGCAAAGTCTACGGATCTTACAACGTTTTGTTGAAGTGCTCACGTTGATCACCTTGCACCGGGTTTTTGCCTGATTCCACTTTCGATTTTCTTTCGCCAAAGTGCTCTATTCTCTGTATCTTCTCTTGTTAGGCCAAGCCACTGCAGGTCAGTCTTGATGGTATCGCCCCAGCGGTGTTTGGGTCGACCTCTCTTTCGGGCTCCATCGATCCTCATCTCAAACACTCTTCTGATGTCTTCCTCTTCTCGCCGGCACACATGTACCAGCCATTTCAATCTTCTCTTTCTCATGAGATCTTTGATAGGCAGCACATTTGCTTCGTTCCTTATATCTTCATTTCTCCGATGTTCCTCAAGGTTGATTCCAAGGCAGTACCTGAGCATTCTCATTTCACAAGAGCTTATTTTGTCGGCCAGATAACCACTAATTGGCCGCATTTCATTTCCGCAGAGCAGAAGTGGCCGTATGACTGTCTTGTAAATAAGGATCTTCAACTTTGCAAGCATCTTTTTGTCGCGCAACAGTCCAGATAGATTTCGCCATTTGTTCCACGCTTTGCCTATTCTGGAGGCAGGTGGTCTGTTTTTCTACGGCTCAACTTCATGTCGGCTCACTCCAACTTCTCTCTCCAATTTTCTAGCCTACTTTCGAGATTCTCGTGATTCTCATCGCAAATGACTACGTCATCTGCGAACAGCACATCGTTGAAGAACTACCGGTTTATTTGGACGAGTTGGCGTGCAGAATATTTGAGGTTTTGGACAATTGAAAATAAGAGACGAAAGATTAGAGAGCCACTAGAAGGACATGTATGTTTGGTTGAGAGTGATGATTCAAAATTGATGTGGTCTTTTGCAGTTTTAACGGAAGTTTTTCGAAGTTGTGACAACAAGGTTCGAACGGTTTAGATAAGAATTTCAAATAATCACCATATTTGGCCCATTCAACAGCTCATGTTTCTAGAAATATGATAATGATGTTATGTAATTTTGGCACAAGACAGCCTACATTTTAAGCACTGTGAGTATGCATGCAATAGTGATCAATTCACCTTTTTGAGTTTAATGAAAATTTGTATATTTTTTTACTTTTTTAGGAGTGTTGTTCGTGATGTGACCCAGTTTTCGTTTGACGTTCTCTCATTCTTATTTTCTACAGTGATTACTGTTTATTGACCTAATTTCATCCAATTGATGTGGATAGCAACAGCAATTCCTTTGTTTGAGGAGATACTTGCTATTGATAAAGTGATAATTGCAGTTGACAGTTGTTATCGTTGTTTGACATGCTAATATGAACTATCCATGCTAACATGACTAAAATTAGTGATCTTCATTGGCTTTTATTTGTCGGTCTGAATTGTTATGTAATAGTTGCTTTGATTGTGGTAACGAGTCAATGACCGACTTATGTGAGTTGGTATAAAATATCCATGGTATATACATCACGAAGAAGAATTATGGCAATAAGACTGATAATTTAATGAAACAAGACACATTGATAGCACAGGTGGCTCATATCTCTTTTCCATCTGGACGACTGTCAGTTCTTTTCTGTAGGACTACCACGCGCCGCAATTCAATTTTGCCGCGCATGAGCATTGTACAATCTCTAACTTTCATCGATTGATGACTTTCTTTCAATTATTAACTTAACTCATTTGTGGTGTACCTGTATTTTACATAATACGTATACCTCTTGATTCACAATTTTGATTGAATAAGCTTTATATATAGATAATAGAAAATCGAAAATGGAAATTAATGCCAGTATGTAATCACACCCAGATATTATATAGAAAAACTAAGCAAATAAATAAGACAGCCCGACTGGTTTCTGCCTGTTGCAGGCTTCTCAAGGGCATAGAATGATTTATTATACAATTTGTATATCATCAAACTACATTAAAATCATAGCATTTAAAATCCATGTAAGTATGATATCGAAATATCAAAGAAAGATAATGATATCTCTATCACCTATAAGCTGAAAAAGGAAAAATTGTAGCAAATTAAATATCCCTATTTAAGGAGGCATCAATCCTTCTGATAAAGAACTTTTCTTTCTCTTCCTTATACCTATCCTACCAGCCACACATCTTTTGCATGGCAATTTGATTTATCGTTTATCTAATTTCATTGTTGTTAATTATACAATTTTGTGCAGGTAGGTGGTAATTTTAAAATCGGCATGACATAGAACAATGACTTGAAGTTACTTGCACAGTTGAATATATGATTGCCAACATAGAAGGAGCGATAGTTCTCATCCCTTATTTGTTGACGATGCACTCGAACTCTTGCGCCCAAAGAATCTCCTGCTTGGCCGATGTAACTGGCTCTATTTCCTGCACATTGCAGGGCATAAATTATGTTTCTAGAATTTCTGTTCATATTGGATTTGTTTGAAATTTTCTTTGTTCTCCGCAAGAGTTCTGCGCGCAAGATTTCGAGTGCAGCGTCAATTCTTTATCAGAAGGATTGATGCCTCCCTAAATATGGATATTTGATTTGCTACAATTTTTCCTTTTCAGCTTAGAAGGTGATAGAGATATCATCATTTTTCTTTGGTATTTCGATAATTTTGAATGCCATGATTTTAATTTAGCTTGATGATATATAAATTGTATAATAAATCATTCTATGTCTTTGAGAAGCATGCAACAGGCAGAAGCCGGTCGGGCTGTCCTACTTATTTGTTTAGTTTTTCTTTATGATTAATTTTTTGATTAGTTTAATGATTAGTTTTTTCTGTGTGATTACATACTGGTCTATACATTATATATATAATACAGTATATAAATATATATATATATATATATATATATATATATATATGTGAATTTGGGCAGCAAATCATTATTCTTGCATGTTTCATTAAATATAATATCGCAATCAGTCTTGTTAATTTTCAAATAATGATTTTCCATAGTTATAAAAAGTTTCTTTTCTTCATTTGTTAAAAACTTCAAAATACATTTTGAAAGCCATTTAATTGGAATCATACCGGTACTTCGGACTGTCACGGAGTCCATCTTCAGGGTAATTGAATTTGCTGAATGTACATTGATCATATTAAGGAAAAAGCTAGGAAATATAAACCATGCATGTACAAAATTGTGAGAAGGATATCGAAAATGGAATAGAAATGGTCAACATTGGAAGAACATAGAAATGATTAGTCTAATTCATGCATAAAAATGGAAATATTTTGCTACATTACTAATAAGTGATGGGTCAAACGCTGGTCTTGTTTATTGAGAATAGGTTGGTTTTCTTTAATGAGCAGAGCCTCGGCGATTTCCAGATCTTTCTGCACTGGGTAATTTGCGATCACTTTTGAGTTGGATTCTATTAGTTTGTAACCCGGTTTTATATTTTGGTGTGTTGTTAGGTGTGTTTTTATTGAACCGTTTGACATAATGTTGCTGGCATCTATGTGTGAGTGTGTTTGTCGTATAACCAATGTAGCTGACGTCATTACATTCGTCAGAAGGGCAATGAAATTGGTACACAACATGGTGCACAGTTGATTTGAAAGGATTGATGTCATGGAGTACGTGTTATAGGCGCGTCATTTTATAATACACTCGCATTTTGATTCTATTTGATTCGCGAGTAGGGGCAACCTTTGTTACTATGATTTTTTGAAGGCGCTTTTCTTCAACAACTGAGTTTGATGTCCATTGGCTTTTATAATAAAATATGATCTCACTCTCATCAATGGGTGCATTGACATTCTGCTTTCGTTTGAGGAAAGCTTTGATCATTTCTTCTATCAAACGTGTGGGTATCCGTTGTTCACAAGTATTTGAGTAATTCTCAATATTTCTTGATGAAATAAAGCCCAACTCGAGCAGTGGCTGTAAGCTCTATGTAAATAAGATGAAACTACAGACCGCTTGTATGTCTCTGGACCGAAACTATCGTAATTCAGACATTCGCCAGAATTTGTGGCTTTTCGAAAAACCGATGTTGTCAATCTAGATCCATCTTTACAGACAAATACGTCCAAGAAATTCAATCCATTTTCAGATTCGTTCTCGTGTGTGAATTTCAAACAAGAATTTCTTTCCAATTCTTGTTTGATGCGTGTGATGTCTCCATTTCTATTCAAAATCAAGAAGGAATCATCGACATACCTTCCATAGAGAGCTATATTGTTAAAACATTCGGGAAGTACTTTATTTTCCAGTGCACTCATATAAAAATCTGCATAAAGAGGTCCCAAAGGACTTCCCATCGAAACACCATTAATTTGTTGGTATAAATCATTTTTCCAAATGAATGGAGACGAAGTTGTACAGAGAAGAAGAAGATGTCGTAAAATGTTCCGTGGTACCATTGGCGAATTGTCAGGTAAATCACTGTGCAACAGTCAAATCAACTGTGCACCATGTTATGTACCAATTTCATTGCCCTTCTGACGAATGTAATGACGTCAGCTAAATTGGTTATACAACAAACACACTCACACAAAGATGCCAGCAACATATGTCAAACGGTTCAATAAAAACACACCTAACAACACACCAAAATATAAAACCGGGTTACAAACTAATAGAATCCAACTCAAAAGTGATCGCAAATTACCCAGTGCAGAAAGATCTGGAAATCGCCGAGGCTCTGCTCATTAACCCTCTACCGGGCGTTGTAGCAAATTTGCTACAAACTATATAACATGCATTTTCTACCCCTACGCTTACCTAAATGTTACATTTCGAGTTTTAAATGAAAGAAAAGGTCTTAAGCAATTTTAAGAATTGAAGGTAATGTACCCATGGCATCAATTTGCGTACAAATAAACATGTAAAACAATAGTATTATCTGAAGTTGATAATTTCAATAATGACCGTTTAAATGGTGAGTTATTATCGTGTCTTACATATGATCAGCCATGAGCTAGTGTAGCATTTTACGTGTTAAGAGATCAGAAGAGTTGCACAGTGACATTACTTGACATTGATCAGCGTTTTCTTGTGATCAATTCATAACGTTATTCGTTTGTAGCAAATTTGCTACAATGCCCGGTAGAGGTTCGGAAACAATAGCAAATTTTGGAGTATACTTATTCGCCGAGGTGAGGAAGTCTTCCTGATATCATAATCGATATATCACGTGATATGCATCACTCAATACACCAAATCTTCCCATTGTAAGGACTGCAATCTCCGATAAAATTGGAAACATACGATTTCTTTGATCGGGTCAAAATATCAATGGTAATTCTCTATCTTGCAATGTTTAATTAAGAATTATCCGATATCTCAGTTTAGGTATCCAAAGTCGTTTCCAAATCATAGAATAGAAAGATATGAGAGTTTCCACGCTTACAGTCTTTGTTCCCACGCTTTGTATTGACGTCATTCCCGCTTGGGTGCATATCAGTCGTTATTGGTGGACATAGCCATTTTCTGTGAAAGTCATCGTTATGGAACGTCGTACAAGATTTAGAAAACTTGGAGTGGAGGAAGTGGTACAACTAATTCTCGAACCAGTCTGACTCAGAAATTTCTGATGTTAGTGATTCCTCAGACATTGAGGATAATGAGAATAACCTACCTGTGTCAACTACTTCGGAAGCTTTGGAAACCTCGAGTGGTAATATGGACGACGCAAGTGACATTGTTGAGCAAAGACCTGAAAACGTAGCTGCTAACCATGTTTTCAAATGGAGAAAGATAGTTCCTCCGATCGTCGATATCCCCTTTTCTGACTCTTTCTCTCCTCCACCGGACAGCATAATGACTCCACTGGAATACTTCAAGCTATTTTGGGATAACGAGGTAATGAGAATATTGACCGAAGAAACAAATCGATACAGCATAGAAGTATCCGGCAACTGTCTAAATATATCTTCACAGGAATTGGAACAGTTTCTCGGAATTCAAATTCAAATGGCAATAGTAAAAATGCCAAATTATGAGATTTATTAGAGCTGATTCTGTCGGTACGAGCCCATCGCCGCTATCATGTCATTGAAAAGGTATAAATCGATTAGATCTTTTTTACACGTCATCGATAACTCTAAAAGGGAAAATGCACAATACAAAAATGATAAACTTTTTAAGGTCAGACCTTTACTCGATATCATTCGCAGGAACTTCATGAAAATTGAACCGGAACGTGACCAAGCAATCGACGAACAGATCATCCCTGCAAAAACTAAGCGAAGTGGTGGAATTCGGCAGTATAATCCCAAAAAGATGCATAAATGGGGCTTCAAAAACTTGGTACGTGCTGGTAAATCTGGATTTATTTACGATTTTTTCCTCTACTCCGGTAAAGACAGTGCAGGTGCTGATAACTGCAATGCCACAAATACTGTTCTTCGACTTGTTTCTGATTTACCGAAAAATCGTGGTTACCGTTTATTCTTCGATAATTGGTTTTGTACTTTGAGTCTGATGCTTCAACTTCAAAGTATGGGAATACTTTGTATGGCAACGATTCGATCAAATAGACTCGGCTCTTGTACAATGTCTTCGGATGCTGATTTAAAAGCACGTGGTCGGGGTGCTTTTGAATACAGAACCGACAAGAATTCTGGCATCCATGTCGTGAAATGGATGGATGACAAGTGTGTCCTTCTCACATCGACTTTTGCAGGAGTATCTTGTTCGAATACCGTTGAAAGATGGAATGGTAAAGAAAAAACACATGTTCAAGTTCAGCAACCCGATATCGTACGTGAGTATAACTCATCTATGGGAGGTGTAGATTTGGCAAATATGCTGATATCACTCTATCGAACGACTATCATCTCGAAGAAAAGATGGTACTTGAAAATTATTTTTCATTGTGTAGACATGAGTAAAATTAATGCCTGGCTTTTGTATCGTCGACATTGTGACCAGCAAGGTATTGAAAACAAGCATCAACTGAGACTATTGGATTTACTGCACAAATTTCAGCCGGTTTACGTGTGGCTGGTAAGTCAACTGAGAAAATGGTCGGTCGTCCTAGAAAAAGAAGTTTAACTCCCTTATCTGTTGGGCGGGCTTCTTCTCATCCAAAGCCGACAGATGATATCATTCGCGATGGATTTCATCATTGGCCAGTTCATGGTGGCAAACGAAATCGCTGTCGGAAATGTCTGATAGTATTTAGCGAGGTGTATTGCTCCAAATGCAACATGTGTCTTTGTCTCAACAAAAGCAGAAACTGCTTCTATGACTATCATGTCTAGATTCTTGAATATTTCATGCCTTTCATAGAATTGTTGTAATTGTAATTGCATCTTTGTTTTACTTCTCGTGGAAATACCAATTTGATACGACTGGATTTTTGTGGTTTTATCCCTTTATGTACAAGTAGGCTAAGTATGATATAAATCCTTATGTAAAGAACTGGTACAGATACGTATATAAATTAGATACATACTATGGTATGCATGTAAATGAGAAGTCTGAAGCTTTTCAGTAGCATATCAACTTTTTAGTCTGTAGCTTAGAAATCTTTGATATTGGAATTGATTCATATAGTTATTCGTAAATAATTAAAAATACTTTGCCAACTCAAAACAATATTCATACGAACCCATGATAAATGCTCGAATTTACATGTGATGGGTCAATAATACTTAATACGATAATATGCTAACTTGTAGGCCTATAGATATTTAACAGCTTATTATAAATGAGGTTTACTACATGTAGTTATCGATAACTTTATTGGTAGATATATTCTATGTCAGAAAACGTGCTCAGCATTAATAAGGAAAGGTTTTCGATTAGTTAATCTTCGATATTTTATTACGTAGTTCATGACCCCTACCGGGCAATGTAGCAAATTTGCTACAAATTCTAAAGTCCAGGTAATTGTTCAAAATCAAAATCCAACGATCGTAATGTGATGTTTCGAGATTCTGTAGAAGGTAAAAAATAACAAATAATTTTTTTATCGAATATTTCAAAATGTGCCCGGTAGAGGGTTAAAGAAAACCAACCTCTTCCCAATAAACAAGACCAGGGTTTGACCCATCACTTATTAGTAATGTAGCAAAATATTTCCATTTTTATGCATGAATTAGACTAATTAATCATTTCTATGTTCTTCCAATGTTGACCATTTCTATTCCATTTTCGATATCCTTCTCACAATTTTGTACATGCATGGTTTATATTTCCTAGCTTTTTCCTTAATATGATCAATGTACATTCAGCAAATTCAATTACCCTGAAGATGGACTCCGTGACAGTCCGAAGTACCGGTATGATTCCAATTAAATGGCTTTCAAAATGTATTTTGAAGTTTTTAACAAATGAAGAAAAGAAACTTTTTATAACTATGGAAAATCATTATTTGAAAATTAACAAGACTGATTGCGATATTATATTTAATGAAACATGCGAGAATATATATATACTGTATATATATATATATATATATATATATATATATATATATATATATATATATATATCGCAGAAAACATTGCTTATCAGGATTATAAAATTTCAATTAACAAATTTTCACAAGCGGATCTCCGATGCGTCGTCAGGTGTGAACAAAATGTGAGTGGATTAAAAACAAAATAAAATCCACTCACATTTTGTTCACACCTGACGACGCATCGGAGATCCGCTTGTGAAAATTTGTTAATTAAAATTTTATAATCCTGATAAGCAAGTTTTTTCTGACTACATAATTACTCAGGATGCCTATTTTCAAAGAAATACATACATACATATATATATATATATATATATATATCATGTGGTTGTTTTGGTGACACAACGCAATCAAAGCTGAAGAAGCACGGTGACTTTTCTCTCGATGTTGTCTACTACACGATCTATTGCAGGTTATTTTATGAAAATGCCTTTATATATATGAAGAGAAATGATAATAGTCGGTGATATTTACAAAGCCCACTAATAAGTTGACTCTACCTTCACATTGCAATGTGTACCTCCAGAAGCCGCCATCGTCTAGGTACCGTTGTCATGACAACGAGCGTCCACGACGTAGCATTGTTCTGCATGCGCGTGTCCTTTCTAGTGCTTTATAAATATTATAGAGCTTGTCACGTTCTCATCCTGTTCAGCTGATGAGTTCAACCAAATACTGGACACCTTTGGATTGAAACCACCTACCTCTTTGATACTGCGGCTCGTATGCTTCGATATGCTTGTAAATACTGAATATTTACTTTCATTTTAAGTCAGTAAATCGTGATTTGACTCCGAGGAAGTATTTGATGCAAATGAACGTTGGCGTCGGGCCATTTGGGATGTTATACAGATGCGCATGAATCACATGCGCAAAAAAACATCCATCATCATGTGGTAGTCTTGCTTTTATTAGCACTAGTATTTGACTACTCGTGCTGGTTTTGGACGCTGCCAACAGTTTGCGCGCAACAAAAAACGTTGATTACTTCCTTTATAAATTATGCGGCATGCACATGATTTTTATCATGTCTTTCTTTTTTGATATTTGCAATTCACTGTAATGTGCTCACCGCTAACTATTGGACAAATAGGAATAGCTTATCAGATTCATTAGTTTTGAACCGAGCGTGAGCCAACAACACGAAATATCAATATATTTATTGATCGAATGATGCAAAATCTGTGGAAACAAGGTTGCACGGTTTAGTCTAATCATACAGTAGAACCATAGACGAAATATAGCATGTATTAAAAGTTTGAATGGAAAAGAAGTTCTGTCGAGTAAAGGCCGATGCTTATGGGTTATCTCCCCTCCCACGTTTTCAAATTTGTCTAAAATCCGTAAAAATAGACCAATAATCACAAAACCTCAAGTACACGTATTTGAGTATATTTTCTACCCACATGCAGAATTTTATGCAAATCGGACAAGTACTTTTTGAATTAGAGACGATGATGTGAAGTATAGTGATCTCAGCAGCTTGATCTGACTTCGCCTGACCTCACCGTCTGAGCAGATAGCAGTAGGTCAACAAAGTCATGTCGCGACAACTCTAGAAGTGATACTGACCCAGACCACATCCTTTCCATTAATGTGCTTAACTTAAGAAAGGTGTGGTGGGGTAGTGGTCGTGGGAAGATTTCAAATAGCAATGGATGAGACGGAGACGGAAAGAGAACAATGCACACTCGAGTAACAATACGTCGAACAGACGAAGTCAGATCAAGCTGCTGACATCACTACACTTCACGTTATCGTCTCTAATACAAAAAGTACATGTCGGTTTTACATAATATTTTTCATGTGGATAGAAAATATACTCAAATACGTGTATCTAAAGTTTCGCGACGGTTGATTCATTTTTACGGATGTTAAACAAATTTAAAGCGAGGGGGGAGACACCCCATAAGTACCTAAAGGCCTACATATTATTATTTCAATGGATTTGTCGATCGTTGTGCCTCATCCCTGTAAGTTTATTGGATTTTACTTTAAAGTTTAATGTTGCAGGCTGTCTAAGAAATAGGCCCGGAAAAGACTTTTTAAACTGCCTTAAGGTTGTTTCTCTTGCCAAACACAATCTATTTTATTATTGCACCCTGTTGTTAAGCTTGCCAATGTTCTTAAGCTTCAGTCTTTCTGCAAGGGAGCGTCATCCTGCTTCTTCCAAATCCAATATCATGTATTCATTTTCGAATATTTGTTGATGCAGACACACTGGAAGAACATGAACATGTCTTCGACAAAGAATGCTAGAACAATTTCAAGTTTGGCTTGACAAGGAATGAAGGCTCCTCCATCTGTAAGACTTGAATATTAAATATTCAGGAAAAATCAGTCATGAGTGATTTTTACAGTGATTTTTTCATGAGTTATAATGTACAGCATACTCTGTCACACAAGTATTGAACGTGCAGACATGATTTTGAATTTAGTAACATTTACCGTTAAGTGTTCGTGTGTAGGAAACTATATAATGCTGAAATATTCGCCTGGCTTTATTTACATGTCAATATTGAAAATAGGACAATATACGATGCCTACAGCTTTCAGACACCATAAATGTGATTTTCCTTTACATTTGAACCTTCGAATTCTTCGTTTCTGTTACTTTGAGAATGTAAAATTGTAAATTCAGGTCTCGGAAGAATTTTCGCTCACATGTGAATTTCCGAATCCTTGAACCTTGTATCATTGTCTCTCCTTGAAAATTTCACTAATAATGCCGCGACCTTATTTTAAATGAAAATGAATTGATAGGAACAGCCACTTGACAAAATCCATAAATCTTGTTACAGAGATTACACGCCTCTTTCCTCTCTAATTTATTTATTGGAATTTATCAGACTTTAGCTACAACGACGAGGAGCGATTTTGTCTCATATTTCCGTTACTTAACATCTGAGGATTTTGAACACACAAAATCCAAGTATTTCTCTTCATTCTCGCACGACTAATTGGAAACCTTTCTCAACCACGGCGAGTAAATATTGAAAAAGTTGAAACAACTCGATATGTAACCGTGAGATAAACGAGAACGTGTTGAATCGACAAGTTTGATGGATCAAAAGAAATGACAGTTTATCGTTTTGACGGTTTGTTTACTGCGACAGAAATATCTTTGGTAATGATGATTTATACGGTAGAAAAGTGAAGGTTTGGAGAAATGGATGGATCAGCACTTTGACATTAACATGTCGAAAGCAGTATTTCAATTTTTTTGAATTAGGGACATTTTCTCATAATTCCTCATTCGACGGCGATGCTTGGGAACCTCTTTTTCAACCTTTTGTGGATGCACAATGCCTAGCATTCAAGGTAACTTAATGAATCGTCTAATGAGTTCGTACGTCCTTTTGAGGCAGTGCACTTCGTTGTTGGCTTGTACAGTATAAAATCCCAGAATCTGACACTGTTTAATGTTAGTGGACTAGAATAGACGTGCACATTGATAGCAATATTACGCTTGGACACGCGTTGCTTTGAAAATATCCCTAACCCCATTTACACAGGCGATTTCTGCTTCTAACACTTCTTCGAGCCTCCCAACTGATTTTGAACCTTCAATGACTCAGTCGTCTATAGATCTGAAACCGGGCCGTTTTTGTCTGCGGCTCGGACCCGGCCCCGTATGCCGTCAACCCGACCCGGATGAATTTTGCATATGAAGTTGATCGTTTTGCTCACTTTGCCATCCTTAATGAAAATATCAGTTATGTTAGTTGAGTGTAATCGCATTTAAAATCTAATTGTTGATTATATGATCGAATGCTTTAGGGCCCATGAGCCATCTGTAAGTAAATTGATGACTGTTGAGCAGCATGGTGAATTTTTAAACATTTAATACAGCGTATTTTCATTTGTTTTAAATATTGTACATACATAGCACGTTGGTCTATCACTAATAAATTGTATCTTATTTGATGCACCGATAGCTGTCATTGTTTCTAAGTTCCATTTAGGTTTATTAAAGCGGGGAAAACGAAAGCACTGAAGACATATGGTGTATATGAAAGTGAAGCCATTAAGTCAAAAGTTAAACGAATTATTCAATCGACTCTTTTGACCAAAATTCACGAGAAATGCTGCTTGCTAATCATCTATCGATTGTTGTTTCTGGTCTAGAAAGCACATTTATGACCATTCCGTCGTATGCCGGTATTTATCTAATCTTTTTGCTTAAGAGCCATATTGATAAGTCATTATACGAATTTGATTCACAGAATTTAAATGATCAGATGAGGAAGATGTTTCATAATTTTAGACATGATAAATTCTATGCAATTATTCTACAACACAATTGGCGCATATAAATATCAACTTAAAATTTGGATTTCATATTTTCAACAAATTCAATTGATTGAATATCTATTAGAAATTGATGGTTGGTGACTTATAATATCTTTGGATCAGCTGTCACATCGTCGTAAGACGAGGTTGTGAGTATGTTTGACTACATTAGGATAGTTAAACAGGGCTGAGTACAACTGAAATAGAGGTCTTTGAAAATGCATATCAATTGCGCATAATCTACTGGAATCTCTGTTATACATCGCGCAGAAGCATGGCAGCTTATGCTCATCCAAATGAATTAATTGACCAAAACAGTTGTGAGGCTATGGTAACCAGTCCACTTTTTTTTACTTAGGATCCATTGTTTGTAGCATAAAGCTGAAGTATGAAGCTATCGTTATGAGTAGTACTAAAGGGTAATTCTTCATGTACCATTATAGCTACACAGATGTGAGTGCAAAAGCTCTATTATGAGTGCACGAGTGTGTTAATTACAGTAAGTTCATAGGTTCTTTGTGAAAAATGCATTAAAATAATTATTTATTATTGAAAAAAGATATTAAGTTTTGCAAGAAAATGTTTGATTTTCAAAAAGTACTTTTTAAGCAAATACGAAATTTTTGATCAAAATATCAAAAAAATCTCTAAAGAATTATAACCTAAATTGACTAAAATTGATGTTAAACCCATAAGCTGCAATTTATTGTTAGCGTAATATCCCATATTACGACTGCGTCAAGGATACAAAAGAGAGAGAAAATCTAGGAAAGCATAGAAATATAAAATTCAAGAGGCAATGTATTCAGTCACAGAAACATCAAATGAATATGAAATCTCAAAGCTCTTTACTTTCATATCTTGTGTTCCATGCTGGACATAGATTTTGTACATAAACCTCTTACACTTAGGTTGGCAGTGTCTGAATCTGTGTGCAAGGATCCTTGTTTTTATTGCGAGTATATTCGTATTGCATTTTTGTAGAAGGCAGTAGGGCCTATACAGACGATTCAGAACGAGTGATATGTTATTTTATTATTTATTGTAGAGGTCTGATGGACCTGCCATAGAAATTGATAACAATAAAACCTCTAGAATGGAAGTAAAGTTCCATGCAATAATAGTGGCGCAAATATCGCACGCATTTTCAGTTAGATACGCTTTAATGCGGCTGAATCATTGGGTTAGAGTCAGTCACATGCGTAATCCTAAGTTTTTCATAGGTAGTCGATACCCAACTTAGTTCCCCCGGATGTGCCGCGACCTTGAGTCAATTTCCATTCTAGTCAACTTCAGATAAACAATTCATTTCTATGGGGGCTGCCCATGTATATGGAAAAGCAGTTATGGAACACTGAATCTAATATACTGTGTTTCTTTTGTTGCACATTTTGTTGTTGTTGACCGGGCAATTATTCAATGATACCACTCAGGGCTTGTGCTTGATGTGCGATTCGCAAGTTAATCCCTTCACAGCGAAAGATTTGTTTCAGCCGTCTGTCCGTTTAATCTGATAAGAATGGCAGTTATGTAGTTTTGGTTGTTACATCTACGTTTCTGGCTTTTTCTTACGTTTTGATTGTTCAATAAAGCTTCTTCGGTAACGATGATTTGAAAGTATTCTGTCAAGTTCTTGCTGATGTTTCTGCTGGTTTGTGGGGCTATTGCACCTTTCTTGGATTCGGTTTGTTTCGTTTTTCAGTATTGCTATTTTTGCATACATTGATGAATGTGAATCATAATGAACGAAGAGAATATTTTATGCGTGTCATTTATAAGAAATGAAATTGAATCTCATTATTAGTTGACATTGTCACTGAGAAATGCAGTGAGATGTAGACAAGGTGAAAGTCGTGCCTTTCCTGTCTCTGTTGGGCTACATCAAGGCTCAGCTTTAAGCCCTTTTCTCTTCATCGTAATAATGGATGAAATTTCCAAGGACTGCAGAAGAGGTGGTCCCTGGGATATGTTATACGCCGACGATCTCGTAATATTTGGAAGCAGTCATCAAGATGTAGAGCGAAGGTTGGAAGCATGGAGGAGAGCATTTGAGAGTAAGGGCCTGAGGATAAGCCGTTCCAAGACCGAATATCTGTCGTCCGACCCAAGAAGAACAACTATGGAGATTCAGAGTCAGCCGGTGAAGAGTGTGGACTGCTTTAAATATCTGGGGTCCAATACTGAGGTGACCAGCGCAGGTGATGTTGCACATCGAGTACGTTGCGGCTGGAACACATGGAAGAGACTGACTCCAGTGCTGTGTGACAGAAGGATGCCAATGAAGATAAAGAGCAAAGTATACTCCTCTATGATCAGGCCAGCAATCCTTTATGGTTCTGAGTGCTGGGCCCCTCTCAAGACAGATGAGCAGAAGCTGCACGTGGCGGAGATGCGGATGCTAAGGTGGATGCAGGGCTACACACGCTTGGATCGGAAGACCAATGAAGAAATAAGATCTAATGTGGAAATAGCCCCTATTCAAGAAGTGGCAAGAGCAAGAAGGCTGTCATGGTTTGGTCATGTGCAGCGTCGCGGAGAGAGCCATCCCCTTAAGAAAGCATCACGTCTGCAAGTGGAAGGAAGAAGAGGTAGAGGCCGCCCGAAGAAGACCTGGACAGCGACAATAACCGCCGACATGAAGGCAAAAGGAGTGGATGCCTCCCTGGTCCACAACCGGAAGGAATGGAAAAAGAGGACTGGACCTACCCTGGGATACGCGGGACAAGGGTCGACAAGGTGAGCAAGGTGAGCATTGTCACTGAGAAATCCAACAAGCTCGATGAATTTCCATCTGTTGAACTCTTCACAGCGAACCTTAGGGTGTTGCTGATTCTAAATGTTAAGTAAATCATTAGCTTTATCAATACTGGGAGTGGGCAAAACAGTCATCCACGCATATTTTGGAGAGGAAAATGCTATCGAAAGTTCGTAGAACTTGCTGTTCAATGTATATAAGAAGAGAATAGTGATTATTCCAGACACGGCAGAATCCATTGATAGCCACATACTTGCCAGCAGATTTGACCTTCGAAAGTGACATATGTATTCGTGAGAATAGTTTCTAGCAATGTGCAAATGTCTTCAGGAAAGAAGGCACCCATTGCACAAAGTCGATGATGTTCACGTTTATCTTTGATATTTTAGACAGCATCTTGGATGGATGGATGTGTATCATGAAACCACATCGAACTTACGTGGAAGCAATCTTTGTTGATTGGTGTTTTTGTTCGTGTTATGATGCGCTCTATAAGAATTTCCATGCCGGAATTCTTAAGGAGAGGGCATAGTGATTTACTCATTAAGCACATCATCGACCAGTCGCTTCGTCGGCCCATGTCAGTTGGAGACAATTGGTCGAATTCGCAATTCAGTGCTATAGGTTATGTGCCTTGATGAAATGATAAAACCTTGGATGATCAGAGTTTGTCGTCACATAGCTCCCGATAGTGAGTGAACTTTGGAATGATGCGTTGTGTTGATGCATCATTCCATGTCTTGTTGATTCGTTTTTTAACTGTTGAAGAGCTTAAGTGTGGTTTTCTTCGGTAGGTTGAAATTCAGTGAGATCTGAGATGATTTATTCCAGCGTCATCGTATTCTGATGTGTTTACTACGCAGAATTCAGACCCCTTACACTCAAGAGAATGAAAACGAGGAGCTTCGGGAATTCATTTGATATTTCTATGACTGAAATATTTGCCTCTTCAATCTTATATTTCCATGTTTTCCTAGCTTTTCTCTTCCATTTGTATCCCTGACACAGGTTGTGAAGCCGAAAATGCAAACTATGCGATATTGTGAAATATGCGATGCTATACGAAAAATAAATTGCAGCTTTTGGCTTTTGTATCAGTTTTAATCATTCAAATTTTTGATGCTCCCATTTGCCATATTGATGCCCATTTGAAAAAATTTGAATTGATTATTATGATATGTAGTAACGGAAAGTCACAAAAAGGATGTTATACAAGATTGCAACGCAGTTTTTCAGCAATACCATTTTGATGTAGCAGTTTATTATATACCGCCTTATTACAAGAATCTACAACTATTGCATGCTTTATTTATTTGATTCCGCTTAAGATCTAGCAAAATTGAGCTAGATCGGTATCGGACCTAGTAGCTGAAATGGACACTAACAGACAATGGTTTCCATTCAGCTCGGTTTTATGAAAATTATCTATTGTATTCCACCTTTTTCCATTCTAACTAAAAGTTGTTCCGTTCTATTTAAAACCTGTTCCATTCTATTTAAAAATGTTCTATTCAGTTCAAAGCTTGTCCATTCAATTTAAAACATTCAGTTAAGAACGATTCTCTGGAACGAACTCTATTCTACTACAATAACAAAATGACATAGAAACAATCAATGATATCATAATATTTCGTGATACATGTGCAGCATGGAATCTGATGAATAAAATAATGCAATTCCTAATAAGAGGATGATAAAAAGCAATAAACAATGAAACATTTTATTTTAAAAGTGTTCATCAATTCACCAATGTAACACCGTATTGTAAGTTTTGTCGGAGCGGAGCGTTGACAGCCACATTCGATAACTACATCAACACATTATCGGATAAAATGAGTCATTCTTAGAAATCGAACAATATGAAAAGTAAGAATCTTTAGATCGGTTTGTCGCACCATCATCCCATGCACGCACACACTTTTTGAGTGCGCGATCCACGCGTTTTTATGGCATTATTACATTGGTGAGTTGGTGACTGTCATATCGTTTTTGTAGTATAATAGATTTCGTTCTTAACTGACAGGCTTTAAATTGAATGGAACAGATTTTAATTTGAATGGGACAGGCTTTAAACTGAATAGAGCATTTTTAAATAGAATGGAACAGGTTATAAATTGAATGGGACAGGCTTTAAATAGAACGGAACAACTTTTGATTAGAATGGAAAAAGGTGTGGTAGCAAAGTAAGTATATAAGGGAAGTATGGAATCAATGGTTGATTTGTGGCGACAGCTAAGATATTACTTTTTCGCCAGCTCTTATAAGCAGTTTTATTTGATATCGCAATTGACAACAGAATAGTATTGAAATATTGAATGGAAGGGACTGAATAGCTATGTCAAAACTATGAAGCAGTGAAAAATTACATAATTATCCGTAGACATCTGGAAGACAAAAACATGAGATGAAGATCCATTTCTATGGTTAAAATGCTAGATTCGATTTGGCATAGAAATTAATTGATTATTAAGGTACTTAATGAACGACTACAATCCACTCTATACGATTTAAGGGGGGACTTACACTTATCCCAAAGATGTGTGTTATCTTTTTATATAACAAAGCAAACCTCTTATCATACTGTAATAAATGTTTCTATTGCGTAAGTTAAGAAAAGCAATTAACCTCATGATGAATGCTGATATTTTCAAAGGATTATAAAATGTTGCTACATTATCGAAAGAGACTTGATGAATTGATCATACTTCTGATTCTTTGAAGTATAAATATTTATTGGTATCAACTGTGCTGTGAGGAATGCTCGTTCAGTCTTCGACCTTCCATGGATTGCAAAGTCTTTCAAACAATTACTTTCACCTGTTCTTGATACTTTCCTGTACGCCAGATCATATCACATATGTTCGATAGGATTAAGATCTGGTAATCTTGATGGCCGGTACTATCTTTCAATTACTTCTAGCATGATGAGACTGATCAGCCAATGATGAGTTCTGTTTCATGAAAGATGGAATCCGACGGTCTGCTGACGATGCATAGAAAAAATACTCGGGGTATTAGCGTAAGTATTCACGTTTTTCTAATTTTACGAAAGATTTCAGAATTTGTAGCTCACTAAGATCATAAAGTCAGATCACTCCCAGAACATCTATTGAACTAGCTTCCTATACTTTGTATGCCCTATCTGGAGTTCTCAGCTTTCATTCGCTCATGCGTTCTTATGGACTTGAATCCGCCTGTCATTCCTCAATCTCCGAAATTTTCTCTCGTTCGCAAATATCACCTTCCTCCAAATTTCTCTCCACTCGCAATTTTTCACAACCAATCTTTCTCTTCTTCTCGCAACGAATGGTCTCCGTTTCCTCATACCGGCCTAACATTGTGCAGACTGTTGTAGACCGCTGCAGAAGACAATCGCTCATTCCAGATAATTAGTAACTCTACTGCGGATAAAGTTTTGATATTCGGAAGATAGAGCCTAAGCAGTGGGCGGTTGCTGCGTGCGTTGGATTTCTTTACTATCAGTAGAGCATTTTTTATTCACTAAATATCACTTTGTGTATCGCTCTCTCTACCCTAAAATTATTCGTTAGCCAAAAGTGAGATGTTAAACAAATTCTGATATTGACATCCTCATTACTGAAAAGCCAAAAGCCTTTACTATAAGCCATCTTTTCTTTTGTTCCCATCATTTTTCTCTTTCAATTTTATTTCTCATTTGTACTGTCTTCATTATTTGATCGTGCAAGCATGCTTGAGTACATTTGGCTTCAAAATCAAAGCTTTCTGATACCTGTGGATCTTATAGCATTCATAGAAATATATTTCAATTCAATGACTAACTTTTTCATGCCATATAGAGTATTCAATGTTTTCATAGATATATTCAAATTGGCAATTTATAACGATATCACCTATTAACATTAGAAAGCAATTCAAAAGGTGACAGACATTTTTGAGATTAGTGTATGATTGCATTCATGTACTGTGTATGAACGTGTTTACAAACTTTTGCCCACTGAACATCTGAAAATCTTTGTATCGAATCTAGAAATACTTCATTTTCTTATTGATAACCAGCTGTACATCCATTCATTGATCAGTTTTAGATTTCCATTCATGAATGTATGTTGGAAACATGATGGACCTTATATACTATTTTAGTCCTACTTTTTTCATTTGATTATGAAAGTATCCTACGTGAAATTTAATATTTTTTTTATTGACATCCTAACATCTCATTTTCTTCTTACATCAGAGTATTCCCTTGTATTTCCTTCTATGATCAATAGCAGTATTTGATTATCCATGTTGAGATACAAAATTATGAAAAAATAGTCAAGTTCTGAAATGTTGTCACTAAATTATTGATGTATCACGTAAATGACTGTTTTTGTTAGTGATGAAAATAATGAAAAATTATGAATGACGCTCCAGCCTTAAGCTGCAGATACTTTGTATTAATTGCATTCGAGTATATTGAGCAATTAATACAATAGTTCCTCGGCTTCCGGCAAATCACTGAAAAGTAAAATCATATTCACAACAGAAAAAGGAAAGCAACACGAAAAATTCAGATGCAGATGAAAGCATTTGGGACGCAGCTTTGATTTCATCGGTTGGAACATCATAAGATGCTTCAATTCACAAAAGGCCTTCAACCGAAATTTGTATTATAAAGCTATATAGAATAAACCACAAAACGTTTCACTTTTGATTTGATCACTTGTGTCAATTAAATTTCGAGTGCTGCTTATTCAAGTTTATGTCTAGACGTTGCGAATAATTATCAATTAATTACACCGTACATGTTCATCTGACATCGGTATTAAGCATTTCAAAGTGCAGTATAGACTACGGAATACTGATTGCCTCATACTGCTTCACGATGTTGACAAAAATGCACATATATAGGGCTGATCAAAAGTGACTTCCTAATGCAATATTTCAATTATATTTCAATACTCCAAGAAAGTAATAGACATGAATAGCATTTTTTCATGACGGAAATTTACTGGGCATTCAATTTGGTAGTGTTGGTGTCGACCCACACCCTCCCTGCAATTAGAAGGTCTGTGTGCCATCAGGTGTCGGGCGGAGCAATCGCGCGGTCTCATCGATGGATGAGCTCCCGCGATGTGAGTGTTGTGTATATGTGTGTGCAAGAGAAGAGATGTTTTGTATTTGAAGATAAAGATAGTCGTCGCCCAATTCATTAATCCAAAACAATATCCAATAGCATTAAACACCAAAATCAAAACAATGTAATATGAAAGTAATGCACGAGCGCTTTCGTGGTCTCTATTCATGTGCAAGGACCAAGTGAAATGAAATGCAACAACTAGGGAAAACTGGGAACACAACTCAAAACTTGGAACCTTGATGTTAGAATTAATTAAAGAACATTTACGTCGTTGTATATCTTCAACTCGTAATCCATCCTCATTTATTTGTAGACACGCAGTTCAATGTGATTCACTTGTTGGCAATACGTTTTCATCATATTTTTCGATTTTGTGCTCTTCCAGTCAAAGTGTTAAGTTGCGTATTCTGGAAGCTTTGTTCATTCTTGCACGCAAGCCTGGACTTTGTGTCCAGAAGGAGTTCGTTTACACCCTGCTGTTACCGTGGTGATTGACAGTTCATTGGTGCTGTTTTGAGTTGTGCTCCCAGTTTTCCCTAGTTGTTGCATTACATTTCACTTGGTCGTTGCACATGAATAGAAACCACGAAAGAGCTCTTGCTTTACTTCCTCGCCAAATTTTTTGCCTTATGACCCTTACATGTATTGCCAAAATACTAAACTAGCCAACAACAAATCACACGGTTTCTAAATTTAGGTGTTCAAACGTGAATGCATGCGATTTGAAACTCTTTTTTACCTATTTTTCGAACAGCCCGGTGCTAATCAAGGGAAGAACTAATCGCGAAATAAAAGGTGTTTCAAATTGGTGAACAGCGAATTTTGCTTTAAACTTAGTTAAATCAAAAGCCGTTCTTAGCATCAAGAAGAATGCTGATTTTTCCTCCATTGAATTGCCAGTTGCAACAATGGAATCTTTGAATTTGCTAGGGTTGCATTCTTATAAAGATTTGACGTGGAATAAACTCATTTAGTATCATTTCGAATTCGGAAACCAACGCTTCTGTGCTTTACGAAAATTATGGCCACACCTTTCAAGTGATTAACTCCGTCAGGTTTATTCTTGCTAAAGTCGCTCTGTGTCGGAGAGTCCGCGTGTCCGGTATTCGTTGGACTCAATAGAAAGTGTATTACTATCGTCCGGTATTCGTTGGACTCAATAGAAAGTGTATTACTATCCTCGAAAGAATTGATAATCGTGCCCATAGGAATAATGATAAACAATCTCTTTGTGAACAAGAGGAGATAGCCATGTGAAGGGACAACATGAGCATGAAGCTGTTTTGAGATAATGAGAACAATGATGATCATATTTTAAAAAGACATTATCTTGTCACGGCAAAGTCGGTGCGGTACCAGTACTATACCATTCCACAGAACTGAAAGGACTCACACTTCGTTTATACCATTTATTTCATCCCTGTGAACAAGCGAATTGTTTGTGTTAGGCCACTGCCACGCAGGAAAAGGCGTCTTCCATCTTTCATCTTCCATGTCACTCGCCTTTTTGCACATTTTTATACAGGCGTCTTCTATAAGGCGTGATGAGACGATTTCTGCCGTCTCTCACCCTCCATCGTTCATCTTCCATCTTCCACCTACCGCAGTCACATCGAGGAAATCCATTTCCGATACATTCAGCGCTGTTTTTCACTATTTACCGTTGCTATGACTACTGTCTTGATCCTCGTCCCCGTTCAACATTGTGAACAACGGCTGTTTTCTGATTGCTTCTATTCGCAAATGACAGCTTCCTGTATCTCCCCTCAGACGTCACTTCATGTTGTTCTATTTTTAGAACATTCTCGCGGCTGACGTCTGACGGCTTATGGAAATGAATTTCATCAGCCGCATGATTTCATGGCTTATGTCCGATGGACGACGCTTTATGACTTTTCCTGTGTGACAGCGTAATGGACGATGGAAGATGACTTGTGGCTGATAACTTTTTCTGTGTGATAGGTTGTATTCTTTTCTACATGCAGCTAAAGGGAAATTCCAAATGGAAGATGGAAGACGCCTTTTCCTGTGTGACAGCGGCCTTACTCCTCCTTGTAATATACTCAAAGACATTTTCCCTGAATGCCTATTTGATCTACATGTATTTGTAAAAACAATTCTTATTTGTATCAATAAGCACTTACATGCTCACTTACATAGCAAAAAACGTTAAAGCTAAAGATCAGCATTATAGTATCTTAAAAATTAAAAGTGTCTGCTGGATAATTAAGTAGTCAATGTCTTCTTTGGCGGAAAACATTCTGAAAGTCAAAAGTTGTTTCCAACTATAGAGTAGAAATTCTTCTGCTCTGGGAATTCCACTGTGT
Organism: Prostheceraeus crozeri; assembly: GCA_907163375.1. Classification (NCBI taxonomy): domain Eukaryota; kingdom Metazoa; phylum Platyhelminthes; order Polycladida; family Euryleptidae; genus Prostheceraeus; species Prostheceraeus crozeri. Next base: position 201,374 of record CAJQUW010014492.1, read on the forward strand.
ATTCTGGACGTTTGCGTGGTCTCATGATTTCCATATCTAACGAAAAATGCCAACATTCCATTACTTTTCACTTCTTATAAGGATTGAATGTGTGGATATTAAGTTAACATTTTTAGTAAATTATTGAGTGGATTATGATTTAGGAATAATGACAAATGTCTCGTCAACTAAACAAATTTATACTTAATACCAAAACCCAGGAGATGCTGGTTCCTGTCGGAGTGGCTTTTATTTGTTGAAAGAATTTATCTTTCAGCTTTTACACATGATACTAAAAGCCTTGAAAAAGCGCATGCTGTACCTTTTTTCTCACTCGCTAACTCAATTCTATTACCTGAGATCAATGTCATTCTTCTAGCACAAGTGAGAAACTTCATCTGTTTTCATATTGAGAAAGTTAATGAATAATCTACATTGTGCTTTTGAAGGGAAATACTTCATCATTTAATGTATATATGCAAGTAGAAATCAATCCTTAATGCCATAAATTGTGGTTATTGAATGTCAACTGTGAATAATGATTATCAAACAATTGTAATTAATGCATTGCCGTCACTCAATCATTGAAATAAATTGATTAACTTGTAGATAAATAAGATAAAAGGAGATTGAAGAGAGATTATTCGCCTGATAGTGAAATTGGTAAACTGTCAGCTCAACTTCCAATGCCAATAGTCTTAAGAACGTGGTGTTTTAACATGTTTCAAAACTGCAACTAATGGTGCAGCTATAAAATCATGTTTAAAAACATGGCTTCAGTGTCATTCTTGAAAAGAACGTTTTGAAGCAATGTACATACAAAACACAGCTTTAAAACCATATTTAAAAATCTGGTCTAAAAATCAGTTTTAGAATATTATTTAAATAAGACTTTGCAAAGCTCTTTTTTCTTTTGACAACAGAACTAATGTTACCATTAAATAACAATATATCATCAAATTTAGCTGCCTGGTTCACATCTCTCAACATCGATACAACAGCCCATTCAAAGTTGTCACCATAGCCGGATAAACTTGTTATTTGCATTTAATGAGTTAGTGAATTTCGTCGGGTATTCATTAAATATCACTTTAAAAATTCTTTAAAAAATTTCAGCAACTTTCTAATGGCAGATTTCAAAATTTACCCGGGCAAGGCCGCAACTCTAAATAGGGAGTTGTGTCAATGTTAAGAGATGTGAACTAGGCCTCTTGATGATTCCTGATTGTTGAGTTATCAATCCTTGTTTAGTTTGTTTTATTTCATGTTCATGCTGAGAGATGCATTTGACAATTACAATTTGTTTTTCATTATCTTCATGTTACTATAATTTCATTCCAAGTAGAGTCATTTCATAGACATTCATGTACATCCATTGTTCATTTAGTTATTGTCGTTTCATCGATTGTAATCAAGATATCAGAGACTGTCCTGTATTAATTTATTTTGTGGTCACGGTCTGTTACGTTGCGTTGAGATATACTCTCTCTTATAAATGCTTTCTTCATGCATGACATGTTCTAGTCTCTGGTGAAATACAGTACAACTGCGCACGCACGAGACGCCTTCTCAATGAAAACTTCAATACTGATATTGGATGAAACGGCAGCGACGCGAATTGGAGACAAATTATTTTCAATGGTTTGGCAGAGGCGTACACTATGGGAAACAAGATTCCTGAACTACTTATACACAATCGAGCCAGCGTTACAGAAAGCAATCTTACCTTGCGAGCCTGGGGTAGCAGACGACAAAGACTTTGACGTGAAGAACAAGTGCGCATTCGCTGAATTGGTTCAGCACCTTGACGAACGCTCTCTTCATTTGGTTGTGGTGGATGCTAACAACGACGGTCGTGTTGCGCTTGCAATTCTTCGAAACTATTACCAAAGTACGGAGAAGCCTAGAATACTCACTTTGTACGAGGAGCTTACAACACTACGCATGTCACCAGTAGAAGATGTCACAGATTACATGATCAGAGCGGAAAGGGCGGCAACTGGTCTCAATGCAGCAGGAGAAGTAATCACTGACAATCTTGTTATTGCAATGATCTTGAAAGGTCTACCTCAAGAGTACAAGCCTTTTGTCGTGATACAAGCCCATTTGGACAAGAAGACGATCGCAGAATTCAAAGCATCTTTAAAAAATTTGCTAGCAGTGAAGCAATGCGACCATTCTCCAATACAGTTATGCAAGTACAAGCAAAAGATTATCAATACTCAAGGAAAACGAAATGTTTTTATGTAGTGGTCAGGGCCATTCTGCAAGGAACTGCAAGAAGAAAGATTCTCTGTCATGTGGGTATTGTCACAAGAAAGGTCATGTCGAGAAAGTATGTTTTGGGAAGCAGAAAGGAGAACCGAAAGCAAGCTCAAATCATACTGTATCAACAACATTCAGCTTCATGGTGTCACAAGAAGCCTGTTCCAATTCCCTGCTAATTGACTGTGGCGCTACTACTCATATCGGTAACTCTGCTGACTGCTGCATTCGATACGATTCGAATTTCGATGCTGCAAGTCACTTCATCGAGATGGCCGATGGTAGACGAAGCAATGAACTTGCAGTTGCGCGTGGAGATGCAGAATTCAAAACCAATGATTCGAATGGTGAAGAATGCAGAATCGTTCTACGAAACGCGTTACTCGCTCCGAAATTCAAGACAAGTATATTTTCTGTCCCAGTAGCCGTTGATGCAGGAGCCATGGTGCTGTTCAACAAGGAATCTTCTGAGCTGAGAGCGGGAGAATCCATCATCAAATTCGTGGAGAAAGGACCACTGTACTATCTCCCTGTCGACTCCTACTCAAAGTGTGCAGTTACAAGATCTCTATCTCAATGGCATCAAGCTCTTGGTCACATGAATTACGAGGACTTGTTGAAACTCCAAGAAGTGACAAATGGCATGAAGATATCCGACAAGGAAAGACCTCCTCACTGCAAGACGTGTACACTGGACAAGCAAGAACTCCAAAATGCAACGATACAAGAATTCCTCATGCGACAGAACCAAAGAGTACATTCAGACTTATGTGGTCCAATCGATCCCATTGCTCGCGGTGGCTACAAGTACGTAATGAACTTCGTTGACGAATATTCGAGTATGGTGTTCCTCTACTTCTTGCGGTCCAAGGATGAGACAACACAAGCTCTCAAGAATTTCCTATCTGATGTTGCTCCAATCGGTCGACCCAAAGAAATCCACAGTGATAATGGTCAAGAGTATGTCAATCTAGAATTTCAAAATGTCCTACAAGACAATAGAATCAAGCAGACGACTACGGCCCCCTACTCGTCCTATCAAAATGGAAAATCTGAACGCATGTGGCGAACACTGATGGAGACTGCGCGGTGCCTCATTGCTGAAGCCAACATTCCAAAGTTCCTCTGGTGCCATGCAGCAAGACACGCTCAATATCTTCGAAATAGAAGCTACCAAAGGACGAAGAAGACGGCCTATGAACTCTTCACTGGTATGAAGCCCGACATACAAGGAGTTCATGCGTTTGGTTCTTCTTGCCAGATCTACAAAGAAGGCCAGAAAGGCAAGCTCGATCCTAGAGGAGAAGATGGAATTTATCTTGGGATCGATCCCAGGAGTCAAGCCTTTCACATCCTGAAACGATCGACTAACCAGATTGCGTCCTCAAGAAATGTGTACGTATTTGATCAAGTTCCTGAGCCTATGGTTTCCGAAGAAGTTCCCAGGATTCAAGATCAAACAATTGCAAACGAGTTGGATGAACCGGGCAAAATTCAAGAAGCTGATTCCACCGAGAGAAGGTATCTGGCAAGAGAACGAAGGCATCCTGAGTACCTCAACTATGATTGCTTTACAACAATGAATTACGCTTATTCGGCAGTTGCAAGCCTTCCTGCTACATACGAAGATGCAATCAACAATGAGAACTCGGATAAATGGAAAGCAGCAATGGATTCAGAAATGCAGAATCACAAGAAAAATGAAACCTGGGAGCTCGTGAAGATGACAGCGGACAAGAATTTGATACAAGGAAAATGGGTATATACAATCAAGCAAGGAAATGATAAAGATACGGCTGTGTACAAAGCTCGTGGCGAAAGGGTACAGTCAAACTTACGGTACAGAGTTTGACGAAACCTACAGTCCTACAACCCGATTTACAACTATTCGCATTCTTCTTCAAAAAGCGGCAAATGAAAATTTAATTCTACACCAGATGGATGTCAAAGCAGCCTACCTCAATGCACCTATTGACAAGGAACTCTACATGGCCCAACCTAGCGGATATGGTCAAACGGGACCAAATGGTGAGAAACTCGTCTGTCGTCTCAAGAAGTCGATATATGGACTCAAGCAAAGTGGTCGGAATTGGTTTTGCACTCTCACGGAATTCCTCGAATCGGTGGGCTTCGTCCAGAACAACGTGGACCCATGTGTGTATTCCAAGGAAGACGAAAATGGCAAATGCACAATACTCTTCTGGGTGGACGACATCATTCTCGCATGTCCGGACCTGTCTCAAATCATCGAAGTAAAAGCCTTACTCAATACGCGGTTCAAAATGGACGATCGAGGAGAGCTACGATGGTTCCTCGGTATAGACTTCAAGCGACTTGATGATGGCAGCTATCAAATGGATCAAGATCGTTACGTGAACGTTATTCTTCAACGGTTCGGGATGGAGAATTCGAAACCTGTGAAGACGCCTGCTGATCCTGCTATCAAATTGCAAAAAGCAACCACAGATATGCAAGAATTCGGCAAACATCAGTTCAACTACAGACAAGCAGTTGACAGTCTGATCTATCTCACGAGTGGTACGCGACCGGACATATGCTGGTGTCTTGGAAATTCCGAAAGTGATACTATAGAACGCCAGCTTCTGACATGGAAAGTTTATTCGTCAAGTTTCAACAGTCGCAGTCGTTGTGTTGCGCACAAAGCGCAATACAACGCTTTTTTATATAACTTGTCACCATCACAATCACGTGACATCGTCATCAGCGGGTAAGCATCGAATCACACACACCATGCGCACACGGTACAGAACACGACGTCCGTGCGCACACGCATACAAAACAATTAGTGTCGATAAAATTAGCTACACTCCCCCTGTTTTACACAATATTGGGGAAAACACTTTTATATTGAAATTTAACTCGTAAAAGTCATTACATAAAAGTTCACATCAAAAATGTATACCACAATTGTCTACAAAATAACAAACCGTACAAACATGGTCACACATGTGGCGACTTTTGAACCCCCACCATTCAAACTCAAGTAAGGAACACTTTACACATTGTTTTACACACTTTCAATATAGCCATCACCGATGTCCAGGAGAAGTAGAGGCACGTAACGGTTAGTTTGAAGAGTTCATTAATGCATACAGCTATGCAAGAGTCCGGTAGCATAATATGTACAGTGTGTCAAATTCTTCTGAGACAACAACAAATAGAAGCGAAAAAGAATGACGATCATACTATTCAAGCAAATATGTCGAATATGTGTCTACATGTATACAAGCATTTAAATCTGTTAGTATGAATAGCACATGTGATTAAGAAACAATTCGAGCTCAAGAAATGCATTCTGAGGTCTCAAGTGGTATGAGGAATCTTATGGGTCTTCGGACTAGTCTAGGATTGCCCCCACCGTCCAAAACCCGCACAGATGCTGACCGCACCGCTCCATCCCGACCACTTCGACATGAGGTAATCCGACCGACCTTCCACATCAAACGAGGCTTGTGTTCTTTGACTAGTACCACATCTCCAACCTTTGGCGAAATATCGGCACCTCTAGGATATGATATCTTTCGTTTTCTCAATGATGACAGATATCGCTCGTACCAAACACGCCAGAACTGCTCTAACAGACGCCTCGTACTTTTCAGCATTTTCAACAGGTTTGGCTCTTGGATGATTGGAAATGAATTCACCGAAGGCTCTTTTGTAAGTCTCTTCAGCACCACGAAATGCGAGGGTGTGATGATTTCTTCAACTTGGTCTCCAACATAGCAGAGTGGTAGGGAATTCAACACCGACTCGACTTCTATGATTACCGTTTGCAATTCATCATAGTTCAACACTTTGAATTTTAAGACTTTCTTCAGGCAGTCCTTAACTTCTTTTACCATTCTCTCGTAGAATCCGCCTTCCCAAGGACTGTATTCAGTGATGAAATTCCATGTGATTCTCTTGTCGGTTGCCAGTTTCTTCACGGCTGAATCTTCTGAAACTGCGTTAAGTTCTGCGAATGCTCTTTTGAACGAAGAGAAATTGTCACTTATTATGGCTGGGATTCCACGACGTGCGACGAATCTTTTGAAGGCTCTTAGAAAGACATTTGCGCTCATATTTGGTACTAATTCCAAATGTAACGCTCTTGTTGAGGTGCAGGTGAACAAGCAGATGTAGCTCTTCTCTACCACATCCTCCCCCTTACTGTACCTCAGAGGTCCACAGTAATCAAGGCCAACCGTATTGAACGCACGAACTTGTTCCACGCGACAGTCAGGGAGATCAGGTGTAGGAGCTGAACGGTATGGCAGTCCATTTATCCCTTTGCACCAGATACACTTTCTGAGAACTTTTCGCACCACTTGCCGTCCTCACAGCAACCAAAATTTCTCACGAATCTTTGCCAACGTGCTGTTTACTCCCCCATGCAATAGTTTTTCATGCATAGCATTCACAAATATTTCACAAAAATGTTCGTTTCTGGGAAGTAAGATTGGACAATTTGATTCTGGAGGGAAACAACTTGAGAGACGACCTTTTGAGCGAATTAATCCGTTTTCATCGATGAAAAGTCGCAAGCCTCTGCTGAGGTTTGTACTGATAGTACCATTATTTAGGTGAGACACTTCTTTGGGATAGTCAACATGCTGTAATTCCTTCATCAAGCGTATCTCGGAATTCTCTATCTCTGCAGCACTTAGCTCAATGTCTCGGTCAGAGTCTGTCGTGGAGGGGGAAATCCTCAATATGTATGCAACAACTCTCAATAGAAAGATATAGGAGCTGTATCTCGAGATATCGATCACATTCAACATTGAGTTGTGGTTTTCGTTAATTTGTAAGCAGGAATCCTCGGCAACTTCTTCCACCTCGATCACGTTCACAGACTCTTCGAATTTCAATTCATCCTGTGGCCAGTGCTCTTGAGATTCGTATAACCAGTCTGGTCCTTTAAACCAACGAACTTGGTTAATGAGAGACGAAGCACGAATTGGACGAGTGGCTATATCAGCTGGATTCTGGTCTCCTGGTATGAAATTCCATGACTTTGTGTTTGTCAAACTTCTGATCTCTCTAACGCGGTTTTCGACAAAGGTTTTCCAAACTTTGTGATTCTGCCGTATCCAGTAAATAGCGTTCTTGCTGTCACTCCAACAAAACATTTCGCAATTCTGGAATGCTGGAATAAATTTAGAAATCATGCGAGACAAGATCAGTGCACCAAGCAATTCTAACCTCGGAATTGTTTGTGGCTTCGAAGTTGGAGCTAGTCTCGACTTTGCCATCAGCAAATAACAGTCAACAGTTCCTGATGAATACACAATCCGCACGTAAACCGCAGCAGCATAACATACGGTGGAAGCGTCGCAAAAGCCATGTAAAGAAACATTTTCAACACGAACATTTTTATCGAATATACAGCGAGGTAATCTCAGTATAACATGACTAGCTTCTCGAATCCAACCTCTCCACTCTGCATCAAGGTCAGGATCAATGGAGGAACTCCATGACACTTTAAATTTGCAGACCTTTTGAAATAGTAATTTCGGAGTGATCATTATTGGCGATAGTATCCCTAACGGATCGTATATCATACCCGTTATCCGCAACAAATCTCGTTTTAGACAATTTAACATTTCAAACGACTTCAGGAACCTCAAGTCAATCACAAGCTCGTCATTGGAACTGTCCCACATCACGCCTAGAACTTTGTCATGCTGAACCTGAGACGCGATGGGATTCAAATCTGTCTCAGCGAAGCTAGGGTCCGATGAAACTTCTTTGTGTTCATCATTTGAGGGGCATTTTTCTGTCTTCTTAGAACTGTGATCGATCATATTATGCTCCACAAACTCAATGAATGGACGATCATTAGACTTCCATTGACGCAAGTTAAAGTGTCCACTGGCGAACATTCTTCTGCAATTCCGGAATATGTTTTCAGCCTCTTCCATTGTGTTTGCACCTGAAATGAGGTTGTCGACATATATCTCATTTTGAATTTTCGAAATCAATTGAGGTTCTTCAATGCGGTACTTCTCAAGATGCAGGCGAATGATTGTGTCCAAGATAGCCGGTGAGCAAGTTAAACCGAAGACAAGCGTCTTGTAACGATAGACTAGAAGTCTCGAATTTCGATTGTTAGGATCCTCTGGCCACAATATCCGCAGAACATCACGATCAATTGGGTCAATTTCAACTTGTAGAAACGCCTTCTCAATATCGGCTAGAATTGCTATCTTGTACAAACGAAAATTGACCAACAGTAGCGGAATTTCTGGCAGTAAGCAAGGTCCTTTGTTCAAATTGTCATTCAATGATGAAGATCCATTTCGCTTGCAAGACGCGTCGAGAACAATGCGAACTTTAGTAGTCTCAGCATTTGGCCAGTAATGGGCAAAAGACCGTTCCAGGACACCATAAAATTCAAAAAAATGGTATCTTTAAAAACGACATAAATTCATGAATTTAGACCCTTTTTCAGGTTTTTAAGACCTAAATAAATGAATTTAGTCCATTCAAAAAGTACCATTTTTTCAAAAAATGGCATTTTTAAAAACGACATAAATTCATGAATTTTGGTCATTTTTCAGGTTATGAAGACCTAAATTCATAAATTTAGGCGTTTTTAAAAATACCCAATTTTCAAATTTTTCAAAATCTCAAATTTGAGAATTACAATTTTCTCGCTTAAATCATGACCGTTCCAGGACACCAAAAATCATAAAAGTTGAGAATTTCAAATTTGTGATTATGACATTTTCTTGCTCAAATCATGACCGCTCCTGGCGTTCTTGCAATTTGCACTCAGATAAACACTCAATTGTAGAGAACATCTGCTTCTCGCATTTATGAATAAAAGGCATTTCAGTGTAAAGAGCTGTGTCCTCCAACTCAAACATTTGAAAGGAAACAATGTATGAAAGAACAAACAGCTGCTACTACTCTGTGAAACAATGAGATTTTAATTGTACGTTAGGCAAGTTGTTTTACTTCTTGTTAGTGCGTCAGCACACCCGTATGACGTTAAGATATCTGCCAGCTGTACTGTTTTCATTTATCTCTCTCGCCTGTCATTGTATCGTGTGCTGCGCTGTGATCAGTCATGTCAACACAAGAAGTTATCGAAGAGCAGTCAAACATTATTGCTACGTTTCCGGAGTTATTTACAGAAATTTCAAAACGATATATTTCCAATGATAAGAAGGAAGAATATAACACTTTCATCATTGAACAAATGGAGAAATTTCCTATTAGTTTTGACCCTACATTTTTTGATAAGGAAAGAAAACGGAGAAGAAAAGCAAAACGCCTACTCGTGAAAGAAAAGAAAGAAAGAGAAAGGGACGGAAAGATTGACGACCTTCATCATCAATTAACGACGTCTTTATCTACCCGATATGAATTTGTGGATTCCTTAGAAGACTTTGTTGAGCCTTCAGGAGATACTGCTAAAGCCATTGCAAATTTAAATACTCTTTATGTGATGGAGAAGAAAAATAACGTTATTAACATAATGATGAAAATCTACCTGGGAAAACACGCGAATTATTTACTGGATCTGTGTGAAAAGGATAAGGCATACTTTCAACATTTATTGCAAACTAATAACATTTCTTATTCAAGGACTGAAATTGCATTTGCAATTAAATTAGGTAAGATGGCATCTATTTTTCCAAAGATTTGTAGACTAAATGTACCCTTACGTTTTTTGAAATCGAATTTATCATTGTTAGAAGATTGTCTTCGGAAATATGAAAGCTTTTGGAAAGAAGCTTAAAAGAACTTAAAAGTAGTAGTAGCTGATTTTATTTTCTTTTACTGGAGAACGAAAATTCGTTGTCCACGCTGTGGACATGTTGTTAATGCAATTTGTAATATTATATTTAATAACCGATTGTTTTAAGGAAGTTGAATAGTAGTAGCTGATTTTATTTTCTTTTACTGGAGAACGAAAATTCGTTGTCCACGCTGTGGACATGTTGTTAATGCAATTTGTAATATTATAGTTAATAACCGATTGTTTTAAGGAAGTTGAATAGTGGTAGCTGATTTTATTTTCTTTTACTGGAGAACGAAAATTCGTTGTCCACGCTGTGGACATCAATATTTGTAGACTTGTGTGGTTGCATTTTTGTAAATATACATATTGAAATATCCATGTGTTGTTTTTAATTTCTCATTTACGGGAATATAATAGAAACATTTTGTCTTCTATAAAAATGAGCAACATAAATGAGTTTTTTAAATTATACGGCAAACAAACTACGAATTTCGATTTAAATGAGATTGCTAATCAATTGGGAATAAAGAATTTTCACATATTGATGAGGGATGAATTACTACTGATGAAAGATGTACGAAACACTAACTCTACTAATAAAATGTAACAATGTAACGTTTTAATTTAGATTAAATTAAATCATTTAAAAATTGAATAAGTAGTAAGGAAAGACATCATTAGAGAACAGTTTTAAATCAATACCCCCCAAGTAGTAAGGAAAGTCATCATTAGAGAACAGTTTTAAATCAATACCCCCTCCCTTCTGTCTTCTAGGGGTCCCTTAAGAAATTTTTTATTATAAAATGAGCAACATAAAGGAGTTTTTTAAATTATATGGAACGCAAACCACGACAAATTTCGACCTAAAGAAAATCGCAAATGAATTAGGAATAAAGAATTTTCATGTTCTAATGAGAGCCGAATTACAATTCCTAAAAAATAAGCCAACAGGAGCCTTCAGTTCCCGGAACAAAGTTCCATCAATAACTATAAATTTCATAACAAATCTTCATACGTCAGATGAAAAGGTGTACATTGGTCAGCAGGACAAAGAAATATAAACTGTTCTAATTATTATTTTGACTCATACGGACTTCCACCTACAAACGAAGTCAAAAAATTACTTGGCAATGGAATTTATAATACATTTCAAATTCAAAAACCAGGAACTACATATTGCGGTCAATTATGTCTTTATGTTTTATTTAAATTACAGGAAGGAGTACCATTTCTAGATATTATGTTAGAATTGAACGAACCGTAGGTTCTATGGCTACGCCTAATGAAAATAATGATAATTAAAAATCAGTTCGTTGTAATTCATTTTGATAAAAACGGCCTCTGATATCCTCATTATTTAAATCTTTGATTTCGTAAGTAATCGGATAAGTTTGATTTATTTTACAAACTTCAAATATCTCTTTCGTCCAGCATCCGACGAAGCCTTTTTCAAATTTATTCTTACATTTAAATATTCTAACTCTATCACGAATTTTAAATTTCGGCTTAAGTTTCTGCAAATTCGGATTACTCTCATTCAAATTATTATTTTCGTTGGAATAATTATTCTCGAATATTTTTTTTCTTATCAAATCAGGGTCGTCAGAAGCATTCTTTGGAGTTCCTTCAATACCAGAATGAACTTTATTATTGTACTCTTCTACAATTCCTGGTAATATCTTCAACCATTTCTGATTTCTTTGCTCAGTAAATTTCTTGAATAATTTATTTTTTAACGTCCGATTGAATCTTTCTATCACTACGGCCTTCCCTGCATTTTCAGTTGAATAAACAGTTTCAAATAGTGGCTGAACGTTTCGGCTATAAAATTCCGACCCTTTATCAACAAACAATGTTTTTGGCTTTCTCTTACTTTCTTTAAAGATTTCTTCAAACGCATATTTAACTGATAGACCACTTTTATTTTTTAAAGGTTTTACCCAAGCATATCGTGTATATAAATCTATAACGGTCAATGCGTATTTGTAGTCCCTTTCATTCGGCATATGAATAAGATCAGCACTCCAAATATCATCTTTATTAAATACTTTTACTTTCAATAAATATTTCGGCTTTCTGTATTCCCCATGAATTTCAGACGCGTAGGTTCGAGCGTTGCTCTCAGACAGCTTTGCTGTCGTTTCATTTAAACCCTGACCGAATGATATTTTAGCTTGTAAAGCTTTCTTAACAAACATTCTTTCAATTTTTTCTCTAAATGTAGGATTCTGAATACTATCTAATTCTTGAATCATTTTCTCATCAGCTGCATGTCGAGAACTTAGATCATGATTTCGATCAGCTAAATCATGTCTATAAGCGGCGTCATCTACTCTATTTATTGGTTCTTCACCTGGTTTCGGATTATTATTCTCATCTAGTCTTATATCTAATCGAGTTCCTGGACCGGTATATGAATGACCAGGAAGATGTTTTTCTTTCGAATATTTACTCTAAATAAATCCAGGAAAGTTTTCTAATGTTTTTTGTATGTCACCACCGTAGGTGGTAGCCAAACTTTGTTTGTCGTCGTTACCTTCATAAATTTTACAATTTGAGTTTTTATGTACTTTTAATAGATAATTCAATAAATCTAAATTAGAAATTTTTAATTTAATTAAATTTTCGGAATTTTTAGAATTCATTTTAAAAGATAAAAAAAATTTAAAAGAGAAAATAAATGTTTACCTTATGGACCAAAGGTCCTGAGGTTATTACCGAATCATACTAGGACTTAGATATATTCCAGAACCATCTTTAGTTTCTTTAATTTCAATTAAATCATCAACATTGTGGAGAATATTTTTAAGAACTCGTTTTCCTTCATCAACTAATTTTAATTTACTAATAAAATTATCTACTATTCCGTCACCCCTAGCAACTTTCTCTAACTCTCTATTATGACGTTTTTGTTCTTCTAATGCTGCCTTCTCTTATTTATTTTTATTTACTGCTTGGACAATACCAGCTGTCCCGCCTGCAACACTTCCTGCAGGTGCTATGCCACCTATTATTAGTGGAATTAGTGGGAGAATTCCACCATTCTTTTCTTCTTGTAATTGAATATTCTCTATCATTGGTTTACTTATGTAATACTTTTTTTTGTTAATCGTAATAGTTTTAGGGGTATTTTTGTCAACAATATTACGTAATTTTAATTCAACAGTTTTATTATTATTACTTTTCGCTTGCGACATTTTTAATAAAAAAATTTGAAGTTACGAAAAATTTTAATCTATTCTAGTTATGAAAAAATTTCAAGTTACCAAAAAATTTTAAGTTACCAAAAAATTTTAATCTATTCTAGTAATTAAAAAATTAATTAATCGACGAAGTCTTGGGCTTTAACCAATCGGACCAAAGGTCCTCAGGTTACTAACCTATCCTAGCCATCTTTCCATTAAGAATTTCAATAGAATATTTTACATCTTCTAGCAATAAACCATAAGCCATCAATGAAGTTGTGGAATCTTTCTTTTCAATATTAATTGTTACATCACAACCAGTCTTGATAATATCTTCAGATTGTGCACTTAAATCGAAACAGAAAACAGGATATAAATGTCTCCAATCTCCAGGAGTTAATTGTGGTTCAACTCCAAATTCTATACAAAGATTTCGATAAGAATTATATCCTTCCATAAATTGATTATTGGTATCATCGAATCTTAATGGATCAATTGGATATCGGGTTTGATTTAATGAAACTTGTAAACTTCGAATTGTATTAATATGGAAGAGATTATTGTTCTTATCGAAACTTGGAGAATTATTTCTTTGAAAAGTTAGTAATAAATATCTTGGAGTATTCGCAGTTCTAGTAAAATGCCAGTTAAATCTTTGTTCGGAAAAAGTTACTGAACTAGCAGTACGCTTTAGAAAATTTACTGGAATTGGTTTGTTAGTATTTAATCTTTTTGCAATAGCTGTTTCAATCTCTAAACTAGGAGTAATATGCTTAATCCACCATTCAAGTCTATCAATTTTTAAATATGCTTTTTTTCCACTCTTACCAAAAAAGATTAATTCATTATTTGCTGTACGATGAATTATTAATTTAAATTTTAATTGATATGATATTTTATCGTAATCTAAATATCCGAATAATGGAGACAATGACCAAATTACTGTCTGTTTACTTTTCTTGTTAAATTCACGTCTTTCTTTATATGCATCATTATTTTTTTTATTTAAATGTTTTGCAATATTTTCTACATCTTTCGCAATTCCTGCGGCATCTGTTCCAGCGTGAGTTAAATCATCAACAATTATACCATCATTAGTATCAGGAAACCAACCTTCGATTTCATACTTTTTATTATTTTCACCAATTATTACAAATCTAAGCATTGTATCAATTACACCTGGAGAATCACTTATTGTTTCTATATTTTGAGTTGCAACATCTAAACGCATTTGTGTAAATAATCTTGGAAAAAAATTATTCTCTAGTGCAATATTATCGGTTTCTGGTAATGGTGTTGTAAAATTGGCATCACTATACAAAGAATATTCATAGTGTAAAAATGAATCAGGTAGATATATATAACTCTGCTGATTATCAACTTCAAAAATTAAATCACCTCCAGTATTTACTCTACTGGAAGATCCGGGATTCATAGCAATTCTTATATAGTCATTCTTTTTTTGATTATAACTAACACCTGGTGGTTTATCTAATTCAAATTTATTTTCGATAAGCGAAGACATTTTTATAAAAAATAATTTGACTTTTTGTTTTTCTCACACACAGAAAAAATTCTGCTAAAATAATTTTACTAAAATAATTTTACTAAAAAAATTTTGCTAAGAAAATTTTGCTAAAAAAATTTTACTAAAAAACATAATTTTAGAATTTTGCTAGACCAGCTCCGCTACAGCTTTGCTGGTTAAACCGAAGGTTGCTATTAATACCATTACCTCTTATTTCTTCAATTGAACGAACCGTAGGTTCAATTGAACGTTTTATGGCTACGCCTGATTTCTTCTTATGTTTGCTATCAGACGGAGCTCCGCTCCTCAAGGTTTCACCCCCCACAGCTATGTTAGCAATTTTATTTTTTGTTTCCTCTGAAAGTTTTTTTAAATTTTTTAGTTCTTCGGAATCATTCCTAAGTTTACGAATAGCTTCTAGTTGTTTTAATTCGTTTTGAGACTTGACAGCATTTGATATTGCACTAGCTGTACTACCTATAGCAGCTGCTCCTTTTGCAGCAGATGTAATCAAATCTTTATTATTTTTAATTAAGTTAACGATACTTCCAATACCAGAGAAGATCCCAGCTCCTTCCGTGTGAACTGTTTCTCTATTATCATAATGATAAACAGGATTCATACGTGGTTCATGAGCAATTCTTTGATTTGAAGCAAAATGTTTAAGATTGTGTTTATATATTATAGGCATTTTTTAGGATTAAATTTGACTTTTGGGAAAAAATATTTACGATCGGCTAAAGCCTCGAGGACCTTTGGTCCGTTTAATATTTACGTTTGTGAATGGACAACAACTTCGAGATAACTTCATTAATTGACTGTTGCACTTTATCTATTGCGTCAAGCAGCGTGTGATGTACTTTAATTTCTTTTCTATTAACTTGCATTTTCTGCTGATTAATCTTCAACGCCGTTTTAAGAGCATTTAACTTAATTTTAAGAACATCTAATTGTCTTTTAACAGAATCTAACTGTTCTTTATTTTCTTTAGAGTATTCTTGTAAATTTTTCTTTAATTCATTTTCTAAATTGATTTTAAGAGTTTTCATTTTGTCAACTCTTTGATTAAGTGAGTTTACTTCATTTATTATTCTATTCATCTTTTTCATTTGTTGAGTAATTTTAGAACTCAATTCATCAACACTTTTTTGGAATGTAGTTTGTAACTGCTTTAAATTTTTTTTAATTCTTTCAGGTAGTTTTTCTATTTCATCTTCTAATTGTTATTTTAACATTTTTATCTGATGTTTATTTTTAATGACTGCAGATTTTAAATTTATAGAAAGTAATATTAAAATTTTTGATTGTTCAGAAATCTTTTGAAAAAGTTTTGCTATATCTGCTTCTAGCTCTCTATCCTTTTTATTAAGTTTTAATAATTTTTCGTTTAATGATTTGTCATTAAGTTTTAGCAACTTTAATTCATTCATCAGTGGAACCAAAACATCGTTTATATATTTTTCTTTTAAGTCATTGATTTGTGTATCAACATATTGTTTATTTGTTAACTCTGTATTTTGTTGCGGAAGAATAGAAAGATGCAATGGACCAGATAAAACGTCTCCAGTTTTCATGATATAATTTTCTATTTCTATTTGTAATTCACGATTATTCGGGATATATGCACCTCCACCAACATTTGGTAACATCATTTTTTAACAATAAAAAAATAAAATTTTTTCTAATAAAAATAAAAAAATGGAAAAACCAAATTTAAAAAAATTATATTCGTCCGCATCATCCTGTTCTTCTTATTCGACGAGATCAACGGGATTTGAAAATAAATGTTTTGATATTAATAATAATAATAATCCATGTATAGATGTTAATCTTTTGTTTGAATTACAAGCCGAAATATTTAGAGAACAGACTAAAGGTTTACCTTCTATAGAAACTAATTATTGTTTATTTCCGGGGGATCCATTTATTAAATTTATGGATATAGTAAGTAAATATAATGATGTAGCTTATGTGGAATTAAATAAAGAAAATATGGTTATAATAGGTCATAATAATGTTTATGGATTTATTAGAGCAGTTTTGCCGATTAGTAATACTGATTGGATAGAAACTAAAATTATTAATTATATCAATATTAAAGAATTAGTTAAAAAATTAAAATCTTTTTCGAAAGAAAAAATTAGATTATTTGTTGACGATCAAAATCAATATAACATTCACATAGAGAGTAAAAAACATAATGAAGAATTATTATGCCAAGTTTATTATAGAGATACAATTTATAAACAAGAAACATTAGAAATGCCGCAAAGATATGATGATGATACTTATATAGAATTATATTCAAATTTAAATATTAATTTGTTAAAATCTTATATAAATGGTTTAGCTCAACAAGAGAAAATTTATATGTGGACTACACCTTATACTATTAACAATGACCATAATCATATTCATAATAATCCTCTGAATCATATTGAAGAAACTGATAATATAAATTATGATTCTGAAACATCTGAAAAAGGTGTAAATGGTAAAAAAGATTATAAAAATATTAGTAATTATAAAAATTTATCTAAATTTCATTTTCTTACAATTGAAAATAATAATGATGGTATAGTTGAAGATACTGTTAGACAACTATGTGTCGGGTCTACAAAATTTAAATTAGGATTTACATCTAATCAATTTAAAATTTTATCATCTTTAATAAAAACTAAAAGTGATTCAGATTATGGTGGTGTTATTAAATTTTCCAAAAGAGATCAAAGACCAATATTTTTCTCTATTATATTATTATCAGATAAAAGATGTAATTTAGAATTAGATATTCCAATAAGAGAATGGTATCCTATCAGGGAATGGCATCCTATACCAAAAAGTGTAATTTATGATGTTGAAGAAACAATTTATGATGATGACGAAGAATCAAATTATGATGATGAAGAATCAATAGTTAGTGAAAATAAATTTAAATTATCTTTTGATAAAACGTTATATGATAAAACTTAATATGATAAAACTTTATGTGATAAAACTTAATATGATAAAGAAAATAAAATAACTTAAGAATGTGAAATATATAATAATATATGATAACTCTCAAGTCCTTGATATTAGAATGTTTATATCTAAAATTATAACACAAATTTTTCTTTAAAAAATAAAAAATGGGAAATACCAAGTTTTATTGTGTCTTATGTAAAAAAAAGTTGCAAACAAAAAGAAGTTATCAATCTCATTTAAATAGTAAATTGCATTTACAAAATGTAGATCGAGTTGATGAAGGAAATATATTAAAATTAAATAGTTATATAAACTATCTAGAAACATTACCTACTGATATAAAAGTTAAAAAAATGTTTGATGATTATTCACATTCGGAATATAAAAAAGTTTTTAATAGTGAAGATGAGACCATACAAACCGAAGGTTCTAGGGCTTGGCCCGTACCAGATGGAAGATATTTATTTAGCGATACTGATGAATTTAACGAAATAGATGAATTTGATGAAGCTGAACGAACCGATGAAGCGGTAACAGATATAAAATATTTATTTAATCAGTCCGTTGAACATAATGAAACCGATGAAACTTTTTATAATGTATTAACAAACTTTTATAATATATTTAAGAAATCTTTCAAATGTTATATGAATGTAGAAGTACTTTATACAAAAAATGGACCTGATAGAATTCCTGAAGAAATAATACAAGGACATTTTACAAATTCACAAGAAATTCATAATGTAAATGATATACAACCCATATTTGAATCGATGATACTTAAATTAGAAAATTGTATAATTGAAGCCCAGTTACGTGAATCTGGTTGGAGATTTGTTAAAATACTATCTAAGAAAATAGTAATTGATAAATATAAAAATAATACTGGTGGTAGTTATGTTCCTTTGCCTTTCAGTTCACCACAAATAATCAACATAAAAAATGAAGATGATTATTGTTTTCTGTGGAGTATTATAGCACATTTACATCCTGCAGAATATCATAAAGAAAGACTAAGTCATTATAATAAAGAAGAATACATAAATGAATTTGATCTTTCTGATGGCTTACATGAATTTCCATATGATTATAATAGGTTAAAAAAGTTTCATAAAAAGAATAAAAATTTAATAGAAGTAAATGTTTTTGAATTAAATGTGAATTATGTTTCTATTGGTAAAATTACTCCACTTTACTCAGATTCAAAAAAATTTTATTTGAATAATAAAAATTTATGTCAATCAGAAATAGTATATAATGATAGGGGAAATTACATGCATCATAATATTTTTTACCAAGGAAATATAATACGTACTGAAAAATTTGAAATTGTTGAAACACTATCACCAATAATGATTAATCATAATAATTATAAAGGACGTAATTATAATTATGATTATGATTCCGATTATTTATCTTTATCTTTAGAATATCAACAAAAATTACAAACTTTAAATGAAATTTTACAAAAATGTAAAACAGATTATCAACAACAAACAAAAATATTAGTACAAGAATATGGCCATAAATATCAAAATAAGATAGAAACGATTCAAAAATTAAATGAAGACAATAAAGAATTAAATAATGAAGAAAATGAAACCAATCAAAAAATAAATTAATCTTTAAAAAAATGTCTACAACAATATAAAGAACAATATGATAAAGAATATAGTTATCAGCTACAAATATTAAATCAAAATTTTCATCGAAATACATTTAATCTTGCAAAAGAAATTGATGAAACACATGAAATATATAAAGATAAATTTGAAAAACTAGAACAGTCAAAACAACCAGCACAAGCGAATATATTATATTATCAGGGTCATTTTATATTGTGTAAAGATGTTTCTATATTCACAAAAACTTCAGATAATGCCAATTTTCCTTGTCTCCAATGTATGACAAGTTTTAGAACTAAAGAAGAAATGAATAGACATTTGGAGAATTGCCAACAAAATGAAGCAGTCAGAAACACATTTCCTAAAGATGATTATTTAGAATATAATAAATGGTATTTTAAAAATAAAGTACCCTTTACTATTTATTGTGATTTTGAAGCATATAATGTTAATATGACACAAAATCGAACGGAAAGTTCCAGGGCTTCGCCCGATCTTGAAAATGATAATTCTGAAAAAAGTGCAGCTGAACAAAGTAAAGAAAAATATTTATTTGAACAAAACCATTATGTTGGGGAATGTACATTCACTCAAATTATCCTGAATTATTTAAATCAGAATATTATCAATACTATGGTGAAGTTAGTTCAGAAATGTTTACAAAGAAAGTAGAAGAATTACAAGGACGTTTTTCACAATTGCTTGAAACAAATATTCCAATGATGCCATTAACAGAAAAAGAAAAATTAAATTTTATTAATGAAACAAAATGTTATTACTGTGGAAAAGAATTTACAAAAAATTATAAAAATGGCAAAGGTAGATATCTTGATAAGGTAAAAGATCATGATCATCTAAATGGATTATATAGAGGTGCAGC
The DNA here is from genome assembly GCA_907163375.1 of Prostheceraeus crozeri. NCBI lineage: Eukaryota > Metazoa > Platyhelminthes > Polycladida > Euryleptidae > Prostheceraeus > Prostheceraeus crozeri. Next base: position 221,553 of record CAJQUW010014492.1, read on the forward strand.
ACATAATTCTTGTAATCTTAATGCTAATAAATTTAAATATAACTTTGTTCCTCTATATTTCTATAATGGTTCTAAATATGATTTCCATCTAGTAATGAAAGATTTATTTTCATCTGAAAAATTACAACAACAACAAATAAATGTACTATGTAAAACAGAAGAAGAATATTTTTCAATGCAATTAGGTTGTATTAGAATTTTAGATGCATTTAGATTTTTTACTCCTTATTCATTAGATGTTATGGGAAAAACTTTGAAATCTGAACAATGTAAAATATTAAATAAATATAATTTAAAACCTTTAAAAGGAATATTTCCGTATGAGTATATAGCCTGCGGCTCACAGTCGAAGACTGATATAACTGGAGATAAAACCTGCGGTTCACAGTCGAAGACTGATTTTAATTCTGTGAATAAAATTATGGAAGAAAAACAACTTCCTCCAATAAATAAATTTAAATCAACATTAAAACAATCACAATTATCTGACGAAGACTATGCAGAAGCTGAAAAAAATTGGAGAGAGTTAAATTGTAAAACAATGTATGATTATACAATGAAATATCTACAGATAGATGTATTAATACTAGCTGATCTTTTCGAAAACTTTCGTGATATGTGTTTAGAATATTACGGAATAGATCCATGTTATTGTTATTCTACACCAGGTTTAACATGGCTAGCAGGATTAAAACATACAAATGTTAAACTTAAACATTATAAAGAAAATACATATGATAAATTATTATTTTTTGAATCTGGAATTAGAGGTGGAGTTTCATCAGTTTTAGGTAATCGTTATGTACGGTGTTACAATAAAAAAGTAAATCCTGATGATTATGGAATAATGAAACCTTTATCTCCAGAAGAAAGCGATCAGTTTATAAAATTGTTTAATCAAAATATAGAAGGACTTATATCAAATGAAGATAGTCAAGCAGCAGTTGATGAAATCATGAGAGAAAACTATTTGTTATATTATGATTTTAATAGCTTATATTCTTCTTGCATGATACAAGAATTACCAACAGGTGAGATGGAATGGTGTAATATTCGTACGATATCAGAGATGTCTACTAGGGCTTCGCCCGTTCTAGATTATCAAAAAACATATGATGGAAATTATAATCATGGTTATATATATGAAGTTGATTTAGTATATCCTGATGAAATAAAAGATAAAACAAAATATTTTCCTTTCTGTCCCGAAAACAAAATTCCTAATATAGAAGATTTTTCAGATTATCAAAAATCTTTAATTCCTAAAAAATACAAACCAACAAAAAAACTTATGTTAACACAAAGTAATAAAGGAAAGTATGTTGTTGAAGGAAGAATGCTAGATTGGTATTTAGATCATGGAATGATTCTCACCAAAATACATCGAAAACTATTTTATCAAAAATCTAGGTGGTTAAAAAATTATATAGAGTTCAATATTGAAAAACGCAAAATAGCTAAAAGAAATAAAGATGATTTTGGAAACGTGTTCTTCAAATTAATGAATAATGCATTTTATGGGAAGACTTTAGAAAATGTGCGTAATAGACAAAATATTGAAATAGTTTATGATAAAGATAGGTTTCAAAATTTAACAAGGAAACCTACATATAAAAGAACTACTAGATTTAGTGATGAACTATGTGCTGTACATTTACGTCGAATTAGCGTAAAACATGATAAGTTTAATTTCATTGGTTTCACTATATTAGAATTAGCTAAACTATTTATGTATAGATTTATATATGATTATTTAGCACCTGCTTATGGCAAAAACTATAAATTACACTTTACAGATACCGATTCTGTTTTCTTAGAATTAACAATACCGTATAATTCTTCACTTGACGAAGAAATTAATAAAATAAAAGATATCATTCATCCTTCTGATTTATGTAAAGTAAAAGATGAATTAGAAGGAAATGAAGATTTCATAACAGAAGCTATATTTTTAAAATCTAAATGTTACTGTTATGATACAACTAATAATATTAAAACTCATAAAACATTAAAAGGAATTTCAAAGGCATCAGTGGCTAATCAAATAACATTTCAAGATTATAAAAATGTATTATTTAATAATGAAATAAAAACAGCATGTAATCATAGACTTAATTCAAAGAAACATAAAATGTATTTAAAAGAAGAACATAAATTAGCATTAGATCCATTTGATGATAAAAGAAAAATTTTACCTGATGGAATAACTACTTTACCTTTTTAATTTTCTAATTGCTAAGATAGACAAATTTGATATATATATAATAAAAAATAAAATATTTCAACACTATATTTGTATATTTTTTATCACTCGGTAAACAAATGTTCTATAACTCTATCATGAATTTTTTTATCAATATTAATTGTGATAAATCCATAATCTTTTGACCAAGCATTGTTACACGATTGTTTAAATTCATCTTTATTTCTTACGCATAAATCTCTTAACAAATCACTTAAGTTTCTTGCATTTATTTCAAATAGTATAAATATATTTGCATTCTTTCTAATAACACTTCCGTCTAATGAATACATACTTTGTGTTAAATAAAAAACACTACAGTTATTATGTCTACCTCTTGTGAAATAATTTCTCTGAACTGACTGATTTCTATCATTAACACAATCATCAAAAATTACACAATGTTTCATTCTTTTATCTAGTTTACTAGGATCTTGCATATTACCACTATCATCTATTAATTGTATCTTTATATGCTTATTTTTATTGGTTTCAACTAACTGATTATTTTTTGCTGCTTCTTCACACCACGAACTTATTTCTTCTTCATCTTCAGATTTTTCATATTCTTTGAATAATGAAGCAATTGCTGTTTTTTTAAGATTATTTTCAAATCCATATTTTAAAAATTGATAGACGGGTTGTTCTGCCGTTGTTGTATAAATTATAAGATTGTTATAATCCAAAAAATTTGGAGTCGTTAAAATTTTAAATAATAGATACGTTTTTCCACATCCTGATCTTCCACAAATAACTGACAAAACTTTATTAGATAAATTTGGATGATGATTAAATTTAAGTTTTTTTTTATTTAATGGGGGTACTTCACTCATTTTTTAATAAAAAAATTTATTTTAATTTTATTTTTATTTTTAAAGAAGAAGAAGAAAATTAAACTTCTCTAGCTTCGCGTAGGAGTTTATACCTCTCATACGGGAGTTTATACCTCCCGAACCAAAAGATCTATCATAATCTCTTCACCTCCAAAATTTATTTCTTGTCCTTTTTCATCAGAGATTCTAATGCCAATGTTGTTAATAGTTTTTCTTGTAATAGGGAAATATATTAATGTTTGTGGAATTACATTTAATCTATAACCAATGGGTACAGTAAAAGCTGGAAAACTGAATATTAAATTTGATAATTTACCATTTATATATCCTCCTTCAATAAAGTCACAATGTACAACAATTGAATTTATTTCAGTTATTTTTGGAATCTTCTCACCTAAATGATAACCTTGACTTTAGGTTTGTTTATTAAATCCTAATAGCTTTGACAATGATCTATCATGATTAAAATCAACTTGATGATTTTCGTCTAAAGTAAGAGAAAATTTATTAACTGCCGGTTCAACTGCAAAATGTAATTGTTTCTTATCTTTAAATGGTATACCTAAATGTCTCTTAATTTCATTTGATATTGATTCAACTTCGTAAGAACCAGGAAGAAAAGTTAGTACTTTCCACGTTTTGCCTTTATCAGTAGAATATCTAAATTGATCATTCACATCTTTTATAACATTTTGAATAGTGTTAAATGTAGAGAAACTAGTCAATGCAATTTGATAATTTTTATTTTGTTCCAAATGTAGAATGGGTTCTAAATTACAAGTGTGTGATGAAGTAGTTGTTATAATTTTTAACGTCGTACTAAATTTTGATGAACCCAAAATCTCTGTCAAATTTTCGAAATGATTATTAATTTTGTCTAAATCTGCTGAACACATTTTTTAGTTTAAATTTTGAATAAATATTTTTTTATAAAAAAATTAGAGACAACATATTTCAGCTACACTTTTATAATCCTCTTCATTTAGAATCTTCTTTTCTAACAGTCTTTTCAATATAGCATGAATTTCATTGAAACTAGAATTATGTCCTTCTTTCATTGCAGATATTAAAATATTTAATCTATTTAGTAATTCTTGTGGATCATCTGGTAAAAATATGGTTGTTTCTGTTTTCTGTTTTTCAGATAAACCTTTCCCTACTTTAACTCCCGTTGATAATAAATTTTCTAATTGTTTATAACGTCTAAGAGATTTTACTGCACCAACTCTGTCTAACATAGCTTTATATTTTATGAGATCTTCTACAGCATAATTATTTAAATCTGCTCCTCTTAAAAGATTAACAAAATTTCTATCTAAATTAAAAGGAGATTTATCTGGTGAAAAAATTATACCTCGAAAAGGTTGTGGAAATATTTCTTTTTGTCCGAGATAAAATCTAGGTATTGTTTTCCATCTATAAATGAAATAGAATGTTCAAATTGCATAGATTTTGGTAATTTCTTATTAATGTTTGATTCTAGTAATCCATAGTCATCTAATATAGTTTTGTGCTCTGGATCTGTTATATCAATTTGTTTATCATTATTTGTAAGTTCCTTTTCAAGAGTTTTAAATGGTTTCATAGTTTTTTCAAAATCAGTTTTTACTTGCTCGGTTTGCTGCATTTTTTCAAACATATCAGATTGAATACCAGCTTTTATCATTCTATGTTGAAAATGATTTTCTTTCATAATATTTCTTTGTTTTATTAACTCTTCTAATTGTTTAATTCTTTTTAGATTATCAGCTTTAATTTTATCCATTTTTAAAATATAATATTTGAATTTTGTGGTAACATTGGAATACAGCAAAAACATTTTACTGAACAAATTATTTTTTTATTGCTTTGTTGTTTGACATCTTTTCGTTTTAAGTTTTGTTTAATAAAGTTTTGCTTAAATTTTCGCTTAAAGTTTTTAGTTCTTCTAAAAAAATTTTGTCATTTTCTTCATTAGAAATTTTACCACCAGTAAAAGTTTTACCATCACTCGAAATTTTGCCATCCTGTTTATTCTTATCATCAACTTTTTCTGACTGTAATTGAAATGATATTTGATTTACTTCATTAGCTATTTGATCAAATTTTTCAATCTCATCTAACGTAATAACATTATCATCACATACTCTTTGAAAGTAGTAGTGTAATTTGTCATAAACTTCTTTAATATGTAAATGCTTAGTTTTTAATGATTTTCGTTTCTTAGTTATTAAAGATTTATCTAACATTGTAACAAGTGAAGTTGCAAAAACACCCGTACCTGTTAAAGCTGTAGCAACTACTGGAATTACTAAAACACCTGAAGATATAACAATTGTTAAAGCACCTAAACTTATTGTTAAGAATATGCCAATTCCTTGTGTTACATTCTTAACTTTACTCCATCTCTTTCTTAATTTTTTATAATGCTCTAATCTTAATAATAATTGAGATTCCTTATCTTTCATATAACGTACTCTATCTTTGTGTTTTTCTTTGTCCATTTTTTCAATGTTAATCTTTTCAATGTCCATTAAAGTAGAACTACGTTCATATGATAACGAAGGATATATTCTTGCGGTTTCTTCCACTTTTGTTTCTTCCATTTTTAAAGAAATATTTTTAGTCACATGTTATATTTTAAAAACCTGAAAGATGGATAAAATTCATGAATTCAAAATTCTCAACTTTTATGATTTTCGGTGTCCTGGAACGGTCATGATTTGAGCAATGAAAAATGTCATAATCACAAATTTGAAATTCTCAACTTTTATGATTTTTGGTGTCCTGGAACGGTCATGATTTAAGCGAGAAAATTGTAATTCTCAAATTTGAGATTTTGAAAAATTTGAAAATTGGGTATTTTTAAAAACGCCTAAATTTATGAATTTAGGTCTTCATAACCTGAAAAAGGGTTCAAATTCATGAATTTAGACCATTTAAAAAGTACCATTTTTTGAAAAATCGGTATCTTTAAAAACGACTAAATTCATGAATTTAGGTCTTAGAAACCTGAAAAAGGGTCTAAATTCATGAATTTATGTCGTTTTTAAAGATACTATTTTTTTGAATTTTATGGTGTCCTGGAACGGTCTTTTGCCCATTACTTTGGCCTGACGACTGGTTGATGCGGCAAATAATGTAACAGTGTTCCTGAAGGCGTGTCATGGGCAGGCTCAATGATGCCTTTCTCGAGTTGTTCCTTCAGAATGCGTTCATACTCTTCCCGAATCTCTGGTGAACTACGCAACTGCTTCAGAACTCGATTCAGTCTCCCAAAACATATTTCAAATTTTGTATCCAAGCTAACATCCCTCTTGTCCAATTTCCACGGCAACTGAACACTGTATGATTGCTTGATCTCGTCATACGAAACTTCTGTCAGAAAATCATCTCGAATTCTATCGCAGTCTGCAGCAGCGATGCCAAAGTGTTCCAATGACCAAAAGGTCTCAAGTTCATCTCGTATGATATGGTCTGACACCATGTAGCAATCAGCAGTGTCAATGTCAACATTGTCCTCATTCAGTGTCAATACCCCGGATGCCAACCATCCCACTTTGCTTGATAGGGCTACCGGTCCGTTCAAACTTCGAACTATACAGTCCGTGATAATCTCATAATATTGATCAGCACCTATTAGGATTGATATTGGCATTGTATTGTCTCGTGGATCGTACTCATCCGCCATATCCAACTCTGAGAATTGCTCTAATTTGGTCAATCGATATGTAGGTCGAGTAGAACAAATGGATGCTATCAAATTTCCTGTCAAAGGTATTTGTTCTGTGCCTCCAATTTTCCTTATCTCAAATCTGACTCGTCCTAACGAATGAGGTACAAAATCTTCGGAGCCGAAGGAATTTACGTTTACCTTCTCATAGCCGTCTGGGGTTATACCTAGCTCCTTACATAAATCCTCTCGAATAAATGTTCGGGTGGAGCATTGATCAAACAGAACACGTATGCGTATTTCCTTGCCAGTCCTGGGAGAAATAACATCAACCTTTGCTGAGGGCAGAATGACTGTACTACTGCCTTGAAGACAGAGTGTTAGTGACTGATCAGCTGCAGGCACTTTTTTATCTTGGCTATCTTCTCTTTCAGTAGTAGGCCCATCTATCATCGGGCATATACTGATATGATGATAACGAGAGCAGTTGCAACAAATCAATTTTCTTCAAAGTACTCGATACCTTTACATTGTATTGAATAGTTTCATCAATATCATTTGCCAAAAGGTCCTCGTGAATACATTCAAGTATAGCGACATTCAATTGTTCTAACTGTTCATTCTTATCCTGTAGGGATTTACGTAGATAATAGAGACTTTCTGAATCTTCATCACGCAAGCTTTGCATAGACGTATTGACATATCTGGTTATAACAGCTCGCAATCTACCACGCTTTGTATAAGATCCTTACATTTCATTTCATCGTTGCCAAATAGCTTCGGCTCCTCGTGGTCAGACATCTTTACGGAATATGGACGGCAGAAACTCGCCTAAACTGTCCTTATACCCTTAGATTCTTAAAACGTAAGCACAAATGAAGTACAGTATCAGAAGACTGCAGTACAGAGTATATGAACTTAAGCACAACTGACGTAGCAGCAAAAAACTGCAGTACTGACAATTACTGTTGCAAATTTAAAATGCTACACGTACTCACATGCAAGAACAGTTGAAACAGTTTTCTGGATAACCAACAACGCGTAAATTCAAGTCTTTAAAGCATTTGTCCACGATTTAGCTTACTTAACCAAGTTGTACGAATTCAGGAGCGCCACCTCAGGAACAGACGTACCGGGAGCACCAACGTATCGACGAGCAGGGAACTCCAATTTAGGAACCGACGAACAGGGAACTCCAATTTAGGAACCGACGAACAGGGAGCACTTCCGCAAACTAGTTCAGTCTGACGAATACCGACGGTAAAGTAATTGAAAACTAGTACCATGCAGAAACCACGTTGGGCGCCATGTCTTGGAAATTCCGAAAGTGATACTATAGAACGCCAGCTTCTGACATGGAAAGTTTATTCGTCAAGTTTCAACAGTCGCAGTCGTTGTGTTGCACACAAAGCGCAATACAACGCTTTTTTATATAACTTGTCACCATCACAATCACGTGACATCGTCATCAGCGGGTAAGCATCGAATCACACACACCATGCGCACACGGTACAGAACACGACGTCCGTGCGCACACGCATACAGAACAATTAGTGTCGATAAAATTAGCTACAGCTGGATAGTATCCCGATTATCCCAATTCCTGGACCAACCTGGCTACTCACACATGGTCGCCTGCAAGCGCGTACTACGTTATCTCAAAGGCACGATGGCCAGCTGATATTCTCAACCTCGAACGGATGTTTAAGTGGCTACTCAGACTCGGACTGGGGCAACGATCCTGACGACCGGAAGTCTACAACAGGATTTATCTTCTGCCTGGGATCTTCACCAGTGAGATGGAAGACGAAGAAGCAGCAGTCTGTTGCGCTTTCATCCTGCGAGGCGGAGTACGTGGCTATGGCAGAGGCTGCGAAAGAGGCAGTGCATCTATGACAACTCATTCAATCCCTTGGATTTGTGTGCGTCAACCTATTAGCATTTTCTGTGATAACCAAGGAGCATTGAAATTACAAGCTAACAATGGTAAGCAGCATAGCCGATCCAAGCACATTGACATTAAATATCATTTTGTGCGTGCTTTAACTGACATTACTTTTTCATATGTAGAGTCTGAAAACAACATTTCGGATTTCTTAACCAAAACCCCTTGGTATTTCTAAATTTTCTGATGTAATACGTAAACTTCGGATTGAAGGGGGTGTTGAGTTGTCAATCCTTGTTTAGTTTGTTTTATTTCATGATCATGTCGAGAGATGCATTTGACAATTACAATTTGTTTTTCATTATCTTCATGTTACTATAATTTCATTCCAAGTAGAGACATTTCATAGACATTCATGTACATCCATTGTTCATTTAGTTATTGTCGTTTCATCGATTGTAATCAAGATATCAGAGACTGTCCTGTATTAATTTATTTTGTGGTCACGGTCTGTTACGTTGTGTTGAGATGTACTCTCTCTTATAAATGCTTTCTTCATGCATGAAATGTTCTAGTCTCTGGTGAAATACAGTACAACTGTGCACGCACGAGACGCCTTCTCAATGAAAACTTCAATACTGATATTGGATGAAATGGCAGCTATTCAAGTCTGTTAACTGAGGATGCAGCTCAATATTTAAGGATTCTATTTACATTTTGTTTTCATAATGTGGTACTTCAAATCTGTACATCTTTGTAATCTATGTGCAGATGAACTGGTTGCACTCTGCACTATTTTATGATAATGAGAAATCTCATTAAGTTGAAGCAGCATTGTCTCCAGCTGCACTTCAAGAATTCTGATGGCATCAATACTTTTGTTATCTCAACGATTTAACGTTTTCTTTTGAGGCTGCATATACTCGTAATTTATCAGGCGATAAAATCATAGTATTAAGTTTCCCTTTATATTTTCTCAACGTGATTTATGAAGGGAAGTGAGTTATTCCTGAGCTTCCTGTCTTCCGTTGTAAAGTCAGCCAGTGCAAAAATTAGTTCAGTTTCCGCTACAGATTTGATTGCATTTGAATCATTCGTATGAAAGTTTCATGAACAAATGTTCGTTGACAGTCATTGACAAATGTTAACTGAAAATTCGACTTTGTGTGTGGATATGTACAGCAACCTAGATCATCATTTTCTTAATCAACTTTGCCATCAATCCAAAGCACAAAGCCACACCAGAAAGCCATGGGCGAGACAGCTTTCACATACTCGCAACTTTCACCAGGTTAGGGTTAGTGAGAGCGGTGGTGCCCTTGAGAGCGTTCTTCACTTTCATATCGAAGAGTAGCCCTTAATCAAATGAGCTCACAGAATTTGTTTGTTTAAGTGTGTCAGTTTGCCAAAAGTGCAAACTGATTCAAAACGATGGCACATGCATGAACTTACTAATTGGGCAAAAAGGCATTTTTAATCCCTTGCAGTGATAGGAAAAATAGTCGTCGCTTGCATATTGCTGTGAATTCCTTCAAAACTCTCCGATCGCCACAATTTCTTCAGATTTGAAGAATTCAGATCATTGCGCAAACGTTTCATCGATTGTTCATCCTTCCGATCATCATTAAAAAGGATAGCAGACGCACGAAAGACGCTCACAAACTTCTCTGTAGAGCTCAATGTTGGGCTCTGAGTAACTTGATTTGTATGCAGCATTAATAGAAGACCCAAGTTTTGTATCACTTACCCAGGGTCGACCCGAAACCCAGGGTCCAACCTTGTAGAGCTTGACATCGTCTGTGTCTCTTTGCTGTGTGATTCGCTTGATAACAGTCACATGCACTTCACACAATTTGGCGTGTTTAATGGTGAGCTGGCTGCTCACTGTTCGATTGCTGTGGTATCATGTCAGCAGTTGTGCCATTTCATTGACGTTACATGTTCCAATGCTAGCCTTTCTAGTCAAACAGCAGAAGAGACGACCCAGAGAAGATAAATAACTGGCAGAGAAGGTTCACGGCGTCACCAATCCCCTGTCTGCAACCTGAATCACAAACGACCTGTCTTATTATGTAGCTGAGCTATTATATCCTACCAACGTCAACTTGAACTTCAAGCGAACATGAATGAAGCTGATTTGAAACTTGGACAGCACAAATTGGAGCCAATAATGAGACTTTCACAGAATGATATACACCCTATGTCTAAAACTAATGTGCATGTCTCAAGAGTTCTATCCGGTTCCTCTTCTTGTCAGACAGGATCAAAGAAAAACACTATTAATCCAATTAAATTCAAGGATTCAATTTTCTAGTTCGGATAAAATTGTCTGTGTTTTCTCTTGTAGAGTGAAACTCCCTCTGGCTGTCGGGTATGAGCTCATCGATGTGGGGAGGGTTAACAAAACAACAAAGAGTCTATTATGTATTCCATCAGATTGTTCATCAAAGATGACATGGGCTACCTCGAGTCCTTCAGATCAATTTTGACGAGGATCAGCGTTAAGCTGATGCATGTAATCCAAGGATCTGGAGCGGAGAGGGTGTCGGAGCGGAGCTGGAGCGTGAAGTGAATCCAAGTGGAGCGGAGCGACTCTGAACTGGTAGGAAAAAGTATACAGTAATACAGTAACTACATGGAGTAGGTCATAGACTGCCAAATACAGCAGCACCATATGTCATATTTTGAAGTTAATGATTGGACTCCTGTTACCTGACTTCATTCCACCGGCAAAATTCCAAAGCTCCAGATCACTAAATAATCATATGAAGTTATAAAAATGTCGTCAGAATTGAAGGAATAAAGAAAATTACCTTTCTTGGCAGCCGCAGTGCTGCATATCACCCCACAAATACTTATCAGGATGACTGGGAATGGCTCCATCATCGTTTAGGGTGTTTTGTCTACAGCGGAAGATATGGACATTTTGCTACCTAACACTCAGGTGAACTGACAATCTGTAATCTTTAAATTTTCAGTCTGATGAAAAGCCAGGATAAGTCAATACAACCTTTTGCGCAATCATTTACTTTGTTGAATAATTGTAGATATTTTGAGCCAGTTTTAGCCGTTCGGAAACCTGCTGATGAGTCCTTGAAGCGTCTGCGACTGCTAATGAAATTGTTGAGGAGCTCAATTTTTTCAAGTCAACTGACTTGCCCCAACGAGTTTTCAGTTTTTATGATCTTCCAAAGAAGTATTTCTCAAGGTGGGACATAGAAGAGATAGAATAACACATAGATTCTTTAAGTCAATTACCAGACATAGTGGTCACAGGAATAGGAGATTTATGGTCAAATATAGGTGACCGCTGTAAAGCGTGGTGCATGTTTAAGCCAAAAGGATAGTCGGTCATCAATTGACTTATAAATTTCATTTTATTTCTTTTTCGTTCATTTTCATTTCCTTCGATTCAATCCAATATGGAGACTTTCACGTTTTGTTCTTGATGGCCATGTTCTAAACAATTAAATGAAACTACTTTATTTTCATCATTATGTCTGATGTCAAAGCGATGTCCAGTTTTTCTCTCTCTAAGAGACCTCCCTATTTTCCCAATATATAAAAAAGAGCAATTTTCAAATTGAAGAGCGTATACAATGTTGGTAGTGCTGCATGTAGTGTTAGTTGCTTTTGTAGTATAAGAAAGACCTGTGACTGATGATATTATTGTTGTTACATTCGAAATCATGTGACATGTGGACATGTGAACCCTTAGCACTTGATGTACTGTAAGAGTGAGCAGAGAATGAAAACCTGTATTTGAAAAGAAACGATTATTCGCCAAGATATTCAGTGCTTTCGTTTGCTGCGACTTAGTTTGATCCAATGCAAAAAGGTTTTGATGCCCTTTAATTACTTAGATGTGTATCTACTGCATTTCTTAAGTTCAATGTATAACTGAGACAGTAGTTTAAAAACTTTCATATATTTTTAAAAACATCTATTTCAGTTATATTTGGCATGACTTAACTATGTTATCAAGCATGCTCTCAAACATTTTCCTATGACGTATTCATGTGAGAGCTGATCAAAACATATCTTTTATCAAATTAATGCACCTCCAATATCCATCAGATACTCAAAAAATCAATTTTTTGAAAGAAGTGGAATTCAATTTTAAACTGCCATCAAAGCTGAAATCGCCCCGGTAAAATGAGTATCTAATTGAAAGACGCCAAAATCAAAAATTACACACTTAATGGTCATTATCATTGTACAAGGAATTTTGTCAATAAAGGAAGATAATATTTATAAAACGAATGCTGATGACATTTTCTATTAAAATGTAGACGCAGAGGTTTGACACTACTGGATTTGAATGTTTTGCGTGACAAAAGAACTAGAAATCCTGTTAAAACTAGTGTAAAAATGCTATAGAGTATTTACTGGATGGGTGAGTAAATTCTATTTCACATTTTCTAAAAATCAGTTAGCCTACTTGGTTATTACCTTCCAAGAAACGATATTTCCAACGGGAAAAGTGTGTGTTTCATCAAAGGGTCGTAGAATCAAGAAAAATCGTCAGTGCAATTATAGTGAGGTATAATATGATGATACATATGATGATACCGCATTGTTGATAATGCTTTCATTTAATTACTGTAAAATGTACGCTACGTCGACGTCTAGGGCATCTCTTAGCATCATCTAGTCACCATGACGCATGCATTTTGGATTTATAGGGTGGCAGCCATGTGTGACAGACAACGCAGCAGCATGGCCGTAGGATGATGTTCAATTCAATGAAACTACCGGTATCTATTTTATTCGTATGTTATTGAGAGGCTATATGTGAATCAGTTTGCAAGTGACATGTAACTTTCCATCGAAATGAAGAGAAAACTAACTTCAAATCCACACGCTAAAAAGCAGAACTCGCTTCTTGACCAATAGGAGCTCTACGAATTGTAATGCGTTGGATTGTTAACTTGTCATCTCATGTATTTGTCATTAGTTCGTAATTGCAGATGATTTTGCTCAAATTGTCAGACTACTGTAAATATGTTTAAACAAGGGACGAATTCCTCACCGCTTTTGAAGTCAGTGGATTAGTTGGTAATTTTAAAGAAAGATATATTTGATGAATCACTGAGCTGCATCAATTTCATGTTTGTGGCTAAAGATCACAACAAGGCCACTCACGATTTTCTCTACTTTTAACCGATTAGCTGATGAATAATTTGACTTGTTAATGTTTCTGTTATGCAATTGGTTTTCAGGACGCAAGTCTTAGCACATTACTAAATAATAATTCATATTTATTCAAATTTAGATAAAACAGTACCTAGAAGTCTACATAGTCTAATTTTCTTCGCTTTTAGGGAGCATAATAGAACCTAATAAATTTGCAAAAGTGGATAAACATCTATACATCAGCCCAAGTTCCCCCTATCTATGATTTAGTCAATGAACTCTTCAAAATAAATTATCTTGACATTCTGCAGAACCGAGAAGCAAAACTTGAGCATTTTCCTAATTTTAGGAAGGTTTTTTAGTGCATAAGTAAAAATTGCTTCATATCATTGAATCGAATACTGCTAGAGGCTTTTCCATGCAGCATAGAACATTGCTTTTCCATGCCATTCGAGATAGTTAAATATACTTCATTAGAATAATATGATTTTCATGACTAGTGCAAGCAATTTCGCTTATTGTCAAATAGTGCAAACAAATGTATGAATGGTGAATCCTTCATGGTGAACATGCCCCATGTTCCATGCATTTCATCCAAGGTCGCCATAACCAGGGATGTCATGTTGAGGTAAGGCAGGTAAACGGCATTAACCACCGCTTAAAAATACTTTCTGGCGCTACCGCACTGCTCTGAGTTCCATTTAGTAGTAAATTAAGTCATTGAAGATAGTAAGTCATTTTGGCATCTGTTGCAATTGTTTTAGATTTCTCAGAATATAGAATATCAGTTTTGAAAAATGCATAATGAATATTAGACTGTTTTTATACATGTTGTAGGTCTACATGCTTACATGCATTGTACATGTACCGGTACAGTACATGCATTTTCTTGTTTATGAAAATTCAATTGCGATAAGTATGGTAATATATCTACATGCCATTAAAATGTGTGTATATAAATGCAAATGTATATAAGCCTACCTCAATCAGCCATTGATTTTATCGAAACTCTAACCATAACTTAATCAAATTTGAAAATTATGATGCAAAAATCACTAATGCGCTTGCAAAAATGTTGCTATGGAGCGCTACCCCACTGGAAATTTTGACATGACATCACAGCACAGCATGCAACAAGCACATAGCAAGCAATTGGCTACATTCCGAATATTCTGACATGTCGATTGAAGTCATGAAAAGAGAGACCTAAAGAGGTTCCTATGCACGAATAAGTTTCTGTCTCAAACTAGCACTCATCTGTATTTAAAAGTGATGTCATTACATCGCTCCATGTGCTGTTTAAAACATCAATCCTTCGACAGCAAGGTCGATAATAAATCAGCACCAGTAGTAACCCCATCCCAGACGCAAGCGCAAAATGTGAAATGCTGAGTCATCAGGCTGACTCAGCCCCCCCCCTCTGGAAGGAAGGTGAGGGACATGGCCAAGGATGTGCTGGGAGGAATGGGTCCGAGAGGAAGAAACGGGTCCCTCCCCCCCCTCTGGAAGGAAGGAAGGAAGGAGTGTTCGGGTAGGGGTTGGGAAGGAAGGTGATAGGAATGTGGGAGGGATAGAGTGAGGAAAGGGTAGGTTTTGGGATAAGAAAGTCCATGTTTCGGCATGAAGGAGTGCTCGGATGGAAAAACGGAGGCCAGATTCGGACTCTACGTGAAATTCTACATCTGTGGTGTGATTTCCAGCTCAATCGGAGAGAAAAAATTTCGAGGACGTCCTACCCCCCTCCTGCCAAACTTCCAACTTTGGTGTGAGAGATGGTAGAAAGTCGTGCAATAGCTCATTTGAAAGCTAAGAGTGAGAAAAATGCAGTGGAAAGTTCAGTTTGGACTAATTTTCTTTGGTTTAGGGAGGAAAATGGCAGGAAACCGTCAGAGTTGGAAAAGGCAGGTGTTGGAGGTTTTGGGATGAGAAAAGTCGTTTTTCGGGCAGAAGGAGACCTCGGATGGGAAAATGGAGTGCAAATTCGGACGTTTGGGTCAAAGTTGGGTCTAAAAACTTCTACCCAACTCAATCGGATAGAAAAAGTTCTGACCCCCCCCCTCGGCAACGATCTTCTAACTTTGGTTGTAGACATCGTAGAAAGTCGTGCAATAGCTCGTTTGAAAGCTGGGAGTGAGGCAAATTCAGTGGAAAACATGGCTTGTTCGTATCTGCCTTCGTTTGGAGGTGAGACGTTATTGAAAATTTTGGACATTGGCGAAAAACGACCGAGTTAGAATGTCTATGAAAATCGCTCTAGCGGGTGAAGCAAGCCTCGGACGGAAAAACAGAGACCAGATTTGGAATCAGCGTCAAATTCTGCTTCGGCATGCTAAATTTGAAAGCCATCGGAGAGAAACAATTTTTCATCATTTTTTCCGAAAAACGACTGTTAGAATTTTTGCGATGGCTGTGGGCTGTAGAGCCAAAACGAAGCATCGGATGGGAAAATGGAGGGCAGATTCGGATTCAGCATCAAATTCTACATGGAAATGGTGTATTTCCAGCTCAATCGGAGCACTAGAACCGGAGATAGACGGGTTTTTAGTGTTTGGATGATGGCTATTACGTCATCAGCTGATCGCCACACACTATATAAGTGGAAACTCGGCTTGTGGAAATCAGTTCTCCTCCCGACTGGGTTGGGGTAGTTGAACTCCGGAACTCCGATGATAGCATTGGAAATCTGAAAAACCGGGTTTCTGTTAGAAACCGACTTAGAAAATTTCATTGCTGAAGTCAGCTAAGGCGTCAGACTTAGAGGTTCGCCAGGAGATGGCCTTCGTCTCCAGGCCATAAAAGACTCCAAAACTTTAAAGGCTTGTAACTTTGCTTCTAAAAGTCCATTTGACTTGATTCAAAAAACGTTCGGTCGCTATTGACCTGCTCTAAGTGATAAACTACTTATAAAATTTCATGAGTAGTGCTAAAAAGTTGAAAAATTTAAATTCACTAGTTTTGGAGGTTTTCTGGGGTTTTCGACCCTGCTGAAGTCAATGACAGGATTTTTAATGATGTCTGAGCCACATATGTTACAAGAAGCTTTTCACTGAAAGCGAGCAAGACACGGAGAGTTTTGCTGTAATATTCCACTGACAGGGTGTTCCTTCGGGACGGTGGACGATGCCGTAGTGATAAGTGTGGCAAGGGAGTGTGTCATAGTTTAGACCGAAACCGCTGGGGCAACTCGTCTCATGTTGGGCATTTGACACAGTTCTCAACGTAGCACTTTGAACGCCAATCGGTTGAGTCTTAGCTATCTTGTCATGGGTAGCCTCTAAACATCTCCATTGCAAAACGCTGGTGAATCAAGCTCTCTACGGCTTGCTATCAAGCTGATCAAAGTTTGCCAACCTCTTACCAACTCCACCGGTTTTCATGTCTGGTGATCAAGTCATGGACGGTGCAAGTCACGGAGATTTTCGGTGTGATACTTCCTGTGGGTGGGCGTTCTTTCGAGACAGCGGTGAAGTCCGTAGCGATGAGTACTGCACGGGACGTGGGCAATGGTAATCCTTGTGAAACCTCTCTGCGTCATGTTTGCAAGTGGTTGCCTTTCGTCTCAACGTTGTACTCTGACCGCCAGGGCGACATTTAGCTATCTGCCACAGGTTACGTCATAAAATCGCCATTGCACTTGTCTCCCGACAGTTGACCAAGCATGTGAGAATGAACCATCAGTTCTTATTGTCTCTATCACGGAGACGAAATGATGAAGGGATGAAACGGGAGGACATTCATGCGCCACACGCAACACATCACAGATTTCTCTCTTCGCTAGTTAACAAGCTGTTGTCAGTGTCGTCAGAAACTTTGTCATGTTGTACAAAAGTTTTACTGCTACACAGGATGATGTATAGTTAGAAAGTTTGATCGTGACGTTTATTCGTGAGTGTCATCAGAAAGTGTATCATGGTTTGTAAAAGCAAAGTTAGTGTAGTGAAATAATATTACCGCGACACCCGTTTGAAAAAAATAAAGTTTGATCATGACGTTTATTCGTGAGTGTTGTCAGAAAGTGTATCATGGTTTGTAAAAGTTTTACTGCTACACAGGTTGATGTATAGTTAGAAAGTTTGATCATGACGTTTATTCGGAAGTCTAGTCAGAAAGTGTATCATGGTGTACAAAGGTTTTACTGCAGCACAGGTTGATGTATAGTTAGAAAATTTGATCATTGAAGTTGTATTCGTACGTCTAGTCAGAAAGTGTATCATGGTTTGCAAAGTTAGTGTAGTCGAATATTTTTACTGCGACACAGATTGATGTATAGTTAGAAAGTTTGATCATGACGTTTATTCGGAAGTCTAGTCAGAAAGTGTATCATGGTTTGCAAAGTTACGGTAGTGTAGTCAAATAATTTTACTACGACACACGTTTGCGAAAATAAGTAATGGGCAAAAGACCGTTCCAGGACACCATAAAATTCAAAAAAATAGTATCTTTAAAAACGACATAAATTCATGAATTTAGACCCTTTTTCAGGTTTTTAAGACCTAAATTCATGAATTTAGTCGTTTTTAAAGATACCGATTTTTCAAAAAAATGGTACTTTTTAAATGGTCTAAATTCACGAATTTTGGTCATTTTTCAGGTTATGAAGACCTAAATTCATAAATTTAGGCGTTTTTAAAAATACCCAATTTTTCAAATTTTTCAAAATCTCAAAATTTGTGAATTCCCCAAAATCCCCAAAATCCCAAAATCATGACCGTTCCAGGACACCGTAAATCATAAAAGTTAAGAATCTCAAATTTGTGAATTACAATTTTTACCTTGAAAATCATGACCGTTCCAGGACACCGAAAATCATAACAGTTGAGAATTTCAAATTCATGAATTTTATCCATCTTTCAGGTTTTTAAAATATATCATGTGACTAAAAATATTTCTTTAAAAATGGAAGAAACCGCAAGAATATATCCTTCGTTATCTCAATTAAACTTTTACGGAGCAGCGTGACTCCTTTCTTTCTTTCTCTCTCTCTCGATCCTGTCTGTTACAGGAATATTGTATTCACAATGACATGCATTCTTTAAAACAATTGTTTGTCTTCAATGAGAATAATTCCCGTATGCTTTTAATAGAATGACCTTGAACGCTAATGGAAATTTACACCAAAATTGTTCTGGGAGCCGGAAGATGTGTCGATATGGCTGCCGATAAAAGTGCCGACATGGTTCGACAATTGGTGTATTTTTCCATTCAAAATAATGTCGCATGAATGATTGTTATGGAAACCAAAATGAAGAGAAATGCTCATTCATTTCTCTTCTCTCTCATATGTCTATTGTGTTTAGATTGTATTTGTTCTTTTGTTCTCATAGTGTGAATGAGATTTCACAACCCACATCATGCGCTATTGTCTGTGATTTCCTTCACTCGTAGCAGCTGACACAATTTTAGCAGCTGCTACACGGCAATTCTTTTGAGAAATTTCTGAAATAGATTTTATTCCATTTAAAATGAGTAACATTAGAGACTTTCTAAAAATATACGGCAAACAAAACCTCGTCAAATTTCGATTTAAATAAGATCGCAAATCAATTGGGAATAAAGAATTTTCACATATTGATGAGAAATGATTTGCAGTTGACTAAAGATGTGCGAAACACTAACTCCGCTAATAAACCGATCTTTTACAAATGCACCTTTTCAATTTAGATTAAATTAAATGATTTCAAAATCGAATAAGTAGTAAGGAAAGACAACATTATGGAACAGTTTTAAATCAATACCCCCCAAGTAGTAAGGAAAGACATCATCATGGAACAGTTTTAAATCAATACCCCCCAAGTAGTAAGGAAAGACATCATTATGGAACAGTTTTAAATCAATATCCCCTCCCTTCTGTCTTCTAGGGGTCCCTTAAAAATTTTTTTTATTATAAAATGAGCAACATAAAAGAGTTTTTGAAATTATATCGAACACAAACAACAACGAATTTCGACTTAAAGAAAATCGCAAATCAATTGGGAATAAAGAATTTTCATGTTCTAATGAGAGACGAATTACAATTCCTAAAAAATAAGCCAACAAGAACCTGCAGTTCCCGGAACAAGGTTATAACTATAAATTTCATAACAAATCTTCATACGTCAGAGCAAAAAGGAATACATTGGTCTGCACGTATCTTTAATAAAAATCGAGATAATTACTATTTCGACCTCCCAGAGGTTGAGAACTATTGGTTGGACTCTTATGGTTTACCTCCAACAAACGAAGTCAAAAAATTACTTTGCAATGGAATTTATAATACATTTCAAATTCAAAAACCGGGAACTACTTACTGTGGTCAATTATGTCTTTATGTTTTATTTAAATTACAAAAAGGAGTACCATTTCTTGATATTATGTTAGAATTGAACGAACCGTAGGTTCTATGGCTACGCCTAACAAGGGAATTTCATTCCCGAAACGTTAGTTCCAATAATAATGATAATGATAATTAAAAATCAGTTCGTTGTAATTCATTTTGATAAAATCGGCCTCTGATATTTTCATCATCTAAATCTTTGATTTCGTAAGTAATCGGATAAGTTTGGTTTATTTTACAAACTTCAAATATCTCTTTCGTCCAGTATTCGACGAAGCCTTTTTCAAATTTATTCTTATATTTAAATATTGTAACTCTATCTCCAATTTTAAATTTCGGCTTAAGTTTCTGCAAATTCGGATTACTCTCATTCGAATAATTATTCTCGAATATTTTTTTTTCTGATCAAATCAGGGTCGTCAGAAGCAATCTGGAGTTTCTTCAATACCAGAATGAACTTTATTATTGTACTCTTCTACAACTCCTGGTAATATCTTTAACCATTTCTGATTTCTTTGCTCAGTAAATTTCTTGAATAATTTATTTTTTAACGTCCGATTGAATCTTTCTATCACTACGGCCTTCCCTGCATTTTCAGTTGAATAAACAGTTTCAGATAGTGGCTGAACATTTCTGTTATAAAATTCCGATCCTTTATCAACAAACAATTTCCTTGGCTTTCTATTACTTTCTTGAAAGACTTTGTTCAAACGCATATTTAACTGATAGACCACTTTTATTTTTTAAAGGTTTTACCCAAGCATATCGTGTATGTAAATCTATAACGGTCAATGCGTATTTATAATCTTTTTCATTCGGCATATGAATAAGATCAGCACTCCAAATATCATCTTTATTAAATACTTTTACTTTCAATAAATATTTCGGCTTTCTGTATTCCCCATGAATTTCAGACGCGTAGGTTCGAGCGTTGCTCTCAGACAGCTTTGCTGTCGTTTCATTTAAACCCTGACCGAATAATATTTTAGCTTGTAAAGCTTTCTTAACAAACATTCTTTCAATTTTTTCTCTAAATGTAGGATTCTGAATACTATCTAATTCTTGAATCATCTTCTTATCAGCTGCATGTCGAGAACTTAGATCATGATTTCGATCAGCTAAATCATGTCTATAAGCGGCGGCATCTACTCTATTTATTGGTTCTTCACCTGGTTTCGGATTATTATTCTCATCTAGTCTTATATCTAATCGAGTTCCTGGACCGGTATATGAATGACCAGGAAGATGTTTTTCTTTCGAATATTTACTCCAAATAAATCCAAGAAAGTTTTCTAATGTTTTTTGTATGTCGTTACCTTCATAAATTTTACAATTTGAGTTTTTATTTTTGTTTAATAGATAATTTAATAAATCTAAATTAGAAATTTTTAATTTAATTAAATTTTCGGAATTTGTAGAATTCATTTTAAAAGATAAAAAAGCTTTAAAAGATAAAATAAAATAAATGTTTTACCTTATCATACTAGGACTTAGATATATTCCAGAACCATCTTTAGTTTCTTTAATTTCAATTAAATCATCAACATTGTGGAGAATATTTTTAAGAACTCGTTTCCCTTCATCAACTAATTTTAATTTACTAATAAAATTATCTACTGTTCCTTCACCCCTAGCAACTTTCTCTAACTCTCTATTATGACGTTTTTGTTCTTCTAATGCTGCCTTCTCTTATTTATTTTTATTTACTGCTTGGACAATACCAGCTGTCCCGCCTGCAACACTTCCTGCAGCTGCTATGCCACCTATTATTAGTGGAATTAATGGGAGAATCCCGCCATTCTTTTCTTCTTGTAATTGAATATTCTCTATCATTGGTTTACTTATGTAATACTTTTTTTGTTAATCGTAATAGTTTTAGGGGTATTTTTGTCAACAATATTACGTAATTTTAATTCAACAGTTTTATTATTATTACTTTTCGCTAGCGACATTTTTAATAAAAAAAATTTTAAGTTACCAAAAATTTTTAATCTATTCTAGTTATGAATAAATTTTAAGTTACCAAACATTTTTAATCTATTTTAGTTACCAAAAATTTTAAGTTAAGAATTTTTAATCTATTCTAGTTATGAAAAAATTTTAAGTTATCAAAATTTTTTAATCTATTCTAGTTGTCAAAATTTTCAATTATCAAAAATTTTAATTAACTTATCCTTGCCATCTTTCCATTAAGAATTTCAATAGAATATTTTACATCTTCTAGCAATAAACCATAAGCCATCAATGAAGTTGTGGAATCTTTCTTTTCAATATTAATTGTTACATCACAACCAGTCTTGTTAATATCTTCAGATTGTGCACTTAAATCGAAACAGAAAATTGGATATAAATGTCTCCAATCTCCAGGAGTTAATTGTGGTTCAACTCCAAATTCTATACAAAGATTTCGATAAGAATCATATCCTTCCATAAATTGATTATTGGTATCATCGAATCTTAATGGATCAATTGGATGTCGGGTTTGATTTAATGAAACTTGTAAACTTCTAATTGTATTAATATGAAAAAGATTGTTGTTCTTATCAAAACTTGCAGAATTATTTCTTTGAAATGTTATTAATAAATATCTTGGAGTAATGGAAGTTCTAGTAAAATGCCAGTTAAATCTTTGCTCTGAAAAAGTTACTGAAATAGCAGTACGCTTTAGAAAATTTACTGGAATTGGTTTGTTAGTATTTAATCTTTTTGCAATAGCTGTTTCAATCTCTAAACTAGGAGTAATATGCTTAATCCACCATTCAAGTCTATCAATTTTTAAATATGCTTTTTTTCCAGTCTTACCAAAAAAGATTAATTCATTATTTGCTGTGCGATGAATTATTAATTTAAATTTTAATTGATATGATATTTTATCATAATCTAAATATCCGAATAATGGAGACAATGACCAATTTACTGTCTGTTTACTTTTCTTGTTAAACTCACGTCTTTCTTTATATGCACTATTGTTTGTTTTATTTAAATGTTTTGCAATATTTTCTACATCTTTCGCAATTCCTGCTGCGTCTGTTCCAGCGTAAGTTAAATCATCTATAATTATACCATCATTAGTATCAGGAAACCAACCTTCGATTTCATCCTTTTTATTATTTTCACCAATTGTTACAAATCTAAGCATTGTATCAATTACACCTGCAGAATCACTTATTGTTTCTATATTTTGAGTTGCAACATCTAAACGCATTTGTGTAAATAATCTTGGTAAAAAATTATTCTCTAGTGCAATATTATCGGTATCTAGTAATGGTGTTGTAAAATTGGCATCACTATATAAAGAATATTCACAGTGTAAAAATGAATCAGGTAAATATATATAACTTTGTTGATTATCAACTTCAAAGATTAAATCACCTCCAGTATTTGCTCTACTAGAAGATCCGGGATTCACAGCAATTCTTATATAGTCATTCTTTTTTTGATTGTAACTGACGAACGGAGGATCGTCTAATCTAAATTTATTTTCGATAAGCGAAGACATTTTTATAAAAAATAATTTGACTTTTTGTTTTTTCTCACACAGAAAAAAAATTTTGCTAAAAAATTTTACTAAAAAAATTTTGCTAAAAAATTTTACTAAAACTTTTACTAAAAAATATATTTTAGAATTTTGCTAGACCAGCTCCGCTACAGCTTTGCTGGTTAGACCGAAGATTGCTGCTCACACCATTACCTCTTATTTCTTCAATTGAACGTTTTATGGCTACGCCTGATTTCTTCTTATGTTTACTATCAGACGGAGCTCCGCTCCTCAAGGTTTCCCCCACAGCTATGTTAGCAATTTTGTTTTTTGATTCCTCTGAAAGTTTTTTTAAATTTTTTAGTTCTTCAGAATCATTGCTAAGTTTACGAATAGCTTCTAGTTGTTTTAAATCGTTTTGAGACTTAACAGCATTTGATATTGCACTAGCTGTACTACCTATAGCAGCTGCTCCTTTTGCAGCAGATGTAATCAAATCTTTATTATTTTTCATTAAGTTAAGGATACTTCTAATACCAGAAAAGATGCTAGCTCCTTCCGTGTGAACTGTTTCTCTATTATCATAAATTATCATAATGATAAACAGGATTCATACGTGGTTCATGAGCAATTCTTTGATTTGAAGCAAAATGTTTAAGATTGTGTTTATAAATTATAGGCATTTTTTAGGAATAAATTTGTCTTTTGGGAAAAAATATTTACGTTAATATTTACGTTTATGATCAAGATTTACGTTTGTGAATGGACAACAACTTCGAGATAACTTTATTAATTGATTGTTGCACTTTATCTATTGCGTCAAGTAGCGTGTGATGTACTTAAATTTCTTTTCTATTAACTTGCATTTTCTCCTGATTCATCTTCAACGCCGTTTTAAGAGCATTTAACTTAATTTTAAGAACATCTAATTGTCTTTTAACAGAATCTAACTGTTCTTTATTTTCTTTAGAGTTTTCTTGTAAATTTTTCTTTAATTCATTTTCTAAATTGATTTTAAGAGTTTTCATTTTATCAACTCTTTGATTAAGTAAGTTTACTTCATTTATTATTCTATTCATCTTTTTCATTTGTTGAGTAATTTTAGAACTTAATTCATCAACACTTTTTTTGGAATGTAGCTTGTAAGTGCTTTAAATTTTCTTAAATTCTTTCAGGAAGTTTTTCTATTTCATCTTCTAATTGTTCTTTTAACATTTTTATCTGATGTTTATTTTTGATTACAGCAGATTTTAAATTTAAAGAAAGTAATATTAAAATTTTTGAATGTTCTGAAATCTTTTTAAAAAGTTTTGCTATATCTGCATCTAGCTCTCTATCCTTTTTATCAAGTTTTAATAATTTTTCGTTTAATGATTTGTCATTAAGTTTAAGCAACTTTCATTCATTCATCAGTGGAACCAAAACATCGTTTATATATTTTTCTTTTAAGTCATTGATTTGTGTATCAACATATTGTTTATTTGTCAACTCTGTATTTTGTTGCGGAAGAATAGAAAGATGCAATGGACCAGATAAAACGTCTCCAGTTTTCATGATATAATTTTCTATCTCTATTTCTAATTCACGATTATTCGGGATATATGCACCTCCACCAACATTTGGTAACATCATTTTTTAACAATAAAAAAGTAATTTTTTATATAATGAGAAAAAAAATAAAATTTTTTCTAATAAAAAAAAAATTTTTCTAATAAAAATAAAAAAAATAAAATTTTTTCTAATAAAAATAAAAAAATGGAAAAAGCAAATTTAAAAAAATTATATTCGTCCGCATCATCCTGTTCTTCTTTTTTGACGAGATCAACGGGATTTGAAAATAAATGTTTTGATAATAATAATAATAATCCATGTATAGATGTAAATATTTTATTTGAATTACAAGCCGAAATATTCAAAGAACAAACAAAAGGTTTACCTTCTATAGAAACTAACTATTGTATATTTCCAGGTGATCTATTTATTAAATTTATGGAGATTGTAAGTAAATGTAATGATGTTGCATATGTAGAATTAAATAAAGAAAATATGGTTATAATAGGTCATAATAATGTTTATGGTTTTATTAGAGCAGTTTTACCGATTAGTAATACTGATTGGATAGAAACTAAAATTATTAATTATATCAATATTAAAGAATTAGTTAAAAAATTAAAATCGTTTTCAAAGGAAAAAATTAGATTATTTGTTGATGAACAAAACCAATATAATATTCATATCGAGAGTAAAAAACATAACGAAGAATTATTATGCCAAGTTTATTATAGAGATACAATTTATAATCAAGAAACATTAGAATAGCCCCAAAGATATGATGATGATACGTATATAGGATTATATTCCAACTTAAATATTGATTTATTAAAATCTTACATAAATGGCTTAGCTCAACAAGACAAAATTTATATGTGGACAACACCTTATACTATTAACAATGACCATAATAATAATCATAATATTTTGAAAGAATCCAATAACAATAAACGAACCGAAGGTTCTAGGGCTTTGCCCGATCTTAAAGAATCTTATAATAATAATAATAATGATAATAATATAGATGATGATAATATAAATGATGATTCTGAAACATCTGAAAATGGTGTAAATGGTAAAAAAGATTATAAAAATATTAGTAATTATAAAAATTTAAGTGAAGAAAAATTTATATCTCATCCTGATGTACATGATATTAATACTACATATAATCAAAATTTATCTAAATTTCATTTTCTTACAATTGAAAATAATAATGATGGTATAGTTGAAGATACTGTTAGACAACTATGTGTCGGGTCTACAAAATTGAAATTAGGATTTACATCTAATCAATTTAAAATTTTATCATCTTTAATAAAAACTAAAAGTGATTCAGATTATGGTGGTGTTATTAAATTTTCCAAAAGAGATCAAAGACCAATATTTATCTCTATTATATTATTATCAGATAAAAAATGTAATTTAGAGTTAGATATACCAATAAGAGAATGGTGTCCCATCCCAAAAAGTGTAATTTATGATGATGATGAAGAATCAATTTATGATGATGAGGAATCAATATTTAGTGAAAATAAATTTAAATTATCTTTTGATAAAACGTTATATGATAAAACTTAATGTGATAAAATTTTATGTGACAAAGAAAATAAAATAACTAAAGAACGTGAAATATATAATAATATAAAATAACACTCAAGTCCTTGACATTAGAATGTTTATATCTAAAATTAAAACACAATTTTTTTCTTTAAAAAATAAAAAAATGGAAAATACCAAGTTTTATTGTAACTTATGTAAAAAAAGTTGCAAACAAAAAGAAGTTATCAATCTCATTTAAATAGTAAATTGCATTTACAAAATGTAGATCGAGTTGATGAAGGAAATATATTAAAATTAAATAGTTATAAAAACTATCTAGAAGCATTACCTACTGATATAAAAGTTAAAAAAATGTTTGATGATTATTCACATTCGGAATATAAAAAAGTTTTTAATAGTGAAGATGAGACCATACAAACCGAAGGTTCTAGGGCTTGGCCCGTACCAGATGGGAGATATTTATTTAGCGATACTGATGAATTTCACGAAATAGATGAATTTGATGAAGCCGAACGAACCGAAGGTTCTAGGGCTTCGCCCATAACAGATATAAAATATTTATTTAATGAATCGGTTGAACATAATGAAACCGATGAAACTTTTTATAATGTATTAACAAACTTTTATAATATATTTAAGAAATCTTTCAAATGTTATATGAATGTAGAAGTACTTTATACAAAAAATGGACCTGATGGAATTCCTGAAGAAATAATACAAGGACATTTTACAAACTCACAAGAAATTCATAATGTAAATGATATACAACCCATATTTGAATCGATGATACTTAAATTAGAAAATTGTATAATTGGAGCCCAGTTACGTGAATCTGGTTGGAGATTTGTTAAAATACTATCTAAGAAAATAGTAATTGATAAATATAAAAATAATACTGGTGGTAGTTATGTTCCTTTACCTTTCAGTTCACCACAAATAATCAACATGAAAAATGAAGATGATTATTGTTTTCTGTGGAATATTATAGCACATTTACATTCTGCAGAATATCATAAAGAAAGACTAAGTCGTTACAATAAAGAAGAATACATAAATGAATTTGATCTTTCGGATTGTTTAGATGAATTTCCATATGATTATAATAGGTTAAAAAAGTTTCATAAAAAGAATAAAAATTTAATAGAAGTAAATGTTTTTGAATTAAATGTGAATTATGTTTCTATTGGTAATATTACTCCATTTTACTCAGATTCAAAAAAATTTTATTTGAATAATAAAAATTTATGTCAATCAGAAATAGTATATAATGATAGAGGAAATTACATGCATCATAATATTTTTTACCAAGGAAATATAATATGTACTGAAAAATTTCAAATTTTCAAAACATTATCACCAATAATGATTAATCATAATAATTATAAAAGACGTAATTATAATTATGATTCCGATTATTTATCTTTATCTTTAGAATATCAACAAAAATTACATAATTTAAATGAAATTTTACAAAAATGTAAAACAGATTATCAACAACAAACAAAAATATTAGTACAAGAATATGGCCATAAATATCAAAATAAGATAGAAACGATTCAAAAATTAAATGAAGACAAAAAAGAATTAAATAATGAAGAAAATGAAACCAATCAAAAAATAAATGAATGTCTAAAAAAATGTCAACAACAATATAAAGAACAATATGATAAAGAATATAGTTATCAGTTACAACTATTGAATCAAAATTTTCATCGAAATACATTTAATCTTACAAAAGAAATTGATGAAACACATGAAATATATAAAGATAAATTTGAAAAATTAAAACAAACAAAACAACCAGCACAAGCGAATATATTATATTATCAGGGTCATTTGATATTGTGTAAAGATGTTTCTATATTTACAAAAACTTCAGATAATACAAATTTTCCTTGTCTTCAATGTATGACAAGTTTTAGAACTTTAGAAGAAATGAATAGACATTTGGAGAATTGTCAACAAAATGAAGCAGTTGAAAATACTTTTCCCAAAGATGATTATTTAATATATAATAGACATTATTTTAAAAATAAAGTACCCTTTACTATTTATTGTGATTTTGAAGTTATTAAGAATTATTAATGTTAATATTATAAATGTCATTATTAATTATCATTATTAATGTTAATATGACACAAAATCACTGGACATCGGAGATGTCTTCCAGGGCTTCGCCCGATTCTGAAAATGATAATTCTGAAAAAAGTACATCTGAGCAAAGAAAAGAAAAATATGTATTTGAACAAAAACCATTATGTTGGGGAATGTACGTTCACTCAAATTATCCTGAATTATTAAAATCAGAATATTATCAATACTTTGGTGAAGATAGTTCAGAAATGTTTACAAAGAAAGTAGAAGAATTACAAAATTATTTTTCACAATTGCTTGAAACAAATATTCCAATGCTTCCATTAACGGATGAAGAAAAAATTAATTTTGTTAATGAAACAAATTGTTATTACTGTGGAAAAGAATTTACAAAAAATTATAAAAATGGCAGAGGTAGATATCTTGACAAAGTAAAAGATCATGATCATCTAAATGGATTATATAGAGGTGCAGCACATAATTCTTGTAATCTTAATGCTAATAAATTTAAATATAACTTTGTTCCTCTATATTTCTACAATGGTTCTAAATATGATTTCCATCTAGTAATGAAAGATTTATTTTCATCTGAAAAATTACAACAACAACAAATAAATCTACTATGTAAAACAGAAGAAGAATATTTTTCAATGCAATTAGGTTGTATTAGAATTTTAGATGCATTTAGATTTTTTACTCCTTATTCATTAGATGTTATGGGAAAAACTTTGAAACCTGAACAATGTAAAATATTAAATAAATATAATTTAAAACCTTTAAAAGGCATATTTCCGTATGAATTTAACCTGTGTTCACAGTCGAAGACTGGTTTAACTGGAGATTTTAATTCTGTGAATAAATTTATGGAAGAACAGAAACTTCCTCCAATAAATAAATTTAAATTAACATTAAAACAATCACAATTATCTGAAGAAGATTATGCAGAAGCTGAAAAGAATTGGAGAGAGTTAAATTGTAGAACAATGTATGATTATACAATGAAACATCTTCAGATAGATGTATTAATCCTTGCTGATCTTTTTGAAAACTTTCGTGATATGTGTTTAGAATATTACGGAATAGATCCATGTTATTGTTATTCTACACCAGGTTTAACATGGCTAGCAGGATTGAAACATACCGGTGTTAAACTTAAACATTATAAAGAAAATACATATGATAAATTATTATTTTTTGAATCTGGAATTAGAGGTGGAGTTTCATCAGTTTTAGGTAATCGTTATGTACGGTGTTACAATAAAAAAGTAAATCCTGATGATTATGGAATAATGAAACCTTTATCTCCAGAAGAAAGCGATCAGTTTATAAAATTGTTTAATCAAAATATAGAAGGACTTATATCAAATGAAGATAGTCAAGCAGCAGTTGATGAAATCATGAGAGAAAACTATTTGTTATATTATGATTTTAATAGCTTATATTCTTCTTGCATGATACAAGAATTACCAACAGGTGAAATGTCATGGTGTAATATTCTAGATGATCAAAAAACATATGATGGAAATTATAATCATGGTTATATATATGAAGTTGATTTAGTATACCCTGATGAAATAAAAGATAAAACAAAATATTTTCCTTTCTGTCCCGAAAACAAAATTCCCAATATAGAAGATTTTTCAGATTATCAAAAATCTATAATTCCTAAGAAATACAGACCAACAAAAAAACTTATGTTAACACAAAGTAATAAAGGAAAGTATGTTGTTGAAGGAAGAATGCTAGATTGGTATTTAGATCATGGAATGATTCTCACAAAAATTCACCGGAAACTAGTGTATAGAAAATCTAGGTGGTTAAAAGATTATATAGTGTTCAATTTTGAAAAACGTAAAATAGCTAAAAGAAATAAAGATAATTTTGGAAACGTGTTCTTCAAATTAATGAATAATGCATTTTATGGTAAGACTTTAGAAAATGTGCGTAATAGACAAAATATTGAAATAGTTTATGATAAAGATAGGTTTCAAAATTTAACAAGGAAACCTACATATAAAAGAACTACTAGATTTAGTGATGAACTATGTGCTGTACATTTACGTCGAATTAGCGTAAAACATGATAAGTTTAATTTTATTGGTTTCACTATATTAGAATTAGCTAAACTATTTATGTATAGATTTATATATGATTATTTAGCACCTGCTTATGGCAAAAACTATAAATTACACTTTACAGATACCGATTCTGTTTTCTTAGAATTAACAATACCGTATAATTCTTCACTTGACGAAGAAATTAATAAAATAAAAGATATCATTCATCCTTCTGATTTATGTAAAGTAAAAGATGAATTAGAAGGAAATGAGGATTTCATAACAGAAGCTATAATTTTAAAATCTAAATGTTACTGTTATGATACAACTAATAATATTAAAACACATAAAACATTAAAAGGAATTTCAAAGGCATCAGTGGCTAATCAAATAACATTTCAAGATTATAAAAATGTATTATTTAATAATGAAATAAAACAGCATGTAATTATA
Source organism: Prostheceraeus crozeri (assembly GCA_907163375.1). Taxonomy (NCBI): domain Eukaryota; kingdom Metazoa; phylum Platyhelminthes; order Polycladida; family Euryleptidae; genus Prostheceraeus; species Prostheceraeus crozeri. The sequence continues at coordinate 252,810 of CAJQUW010014492.1, forward strand.
GACTTAATTAAAAGAAACATAAAATGTATTTAAAAGAAGAACATAAATTACCATTAGATCCATTTGATGATAAAAGAAAAATTTTACCTGATGGAATAACTACTTCACCTTTTTAAAGTTTATTTATTATTATTTAAATCCGTCTAGAAAAAATTCTTTATTATTTAAATCAGATTAGAATAAAAATTTTATTATTTATTACTCAGCATAAAATTTTTTTATCATTCGGCAAACAAATCTTCTATAACTCTATCATGAATTTTTTTATCAATATTAATTGTAATGAAGCCATAATCTTTTGACCAAGCATTGTTACACGATTGTTTAAATTCATCTTTATTTCTTACACATAAATCTCTTAACAAATCACTTAAGTTTCTTGCATTTATTTCAAATAGTATAAATATATTTGCATTCTTTCTAATAACACTTCCGTCTAATGAATACATACTTTGTGTTAAATAAAAAACACTACAGTTATTATGTCTACCTCTTGTGAAATAATTTCTCTGAACTGACTGATTTCTATCATTAACACAATCATCAAAAATTACACAATGTTTCATTGTTTTATCTAGTTTACTAGGATCTTGCATATTACCACTATCATCTATTAATTGTATCTTTATATGCTTATTTTTATTGGTTTCAACTAACTGATTATTTTTTGCTGCTTCTTTACACCACGAACTTATTTCTTCTTCATCTTCAGATTTTTCATATTCTTTGAATAATGAAGCAATTGCTGTTTTTTGAAGATTGCTTTCAAATCCATATTTTAAAAATTGATAGACGGGTTGTTCTGCTGTTGTTGTATAAATTATAAGATTGTTATAATCCAAAAAATTTGGAGTCGTTAAAATTTTAAATAATAGATATGTTTTTCCACATCCTGATCTTCCGCAAATAACTGACAAAACTTTATTAGATAAATTTGGATTATGATTAAATTTAAGTTTTTTTTTATTTAATGGTAGTACTTCACTCATTTTTTAATAAAAAAATTTATTTTAATTTTATTTTTATTTTAAAAGAAGAAGAAGAAAATTAAACTTCTCTAGCTTCGCGTGGGAGTTTATACCTCCCGAACGGGGGTTTATAACTCTCGAACGGGAGTTTATATCTCCCGAACCAAAAGATCTATCATAATCTCTTCACCTCCAAAATTTATTTCTTGTCCTTTTTCATCAGTGATTCTAATGTTAATGTTGTTAATAGTTTTTCTTGTACTAGGGAAATATATTAATGTTTGTGGAATTACATTTAGTCTATAACCAATGGGTACAGTAAAAGCTGGAAAACTGAATATTAAATTTGACAATTTACCATTTATATATCCTCCTTCAATAACACAATGTACAACAATTGAATTTATTTCAGTTATTTTTGGAATCTTCTCACCTAAATGATAACCTTGACTATAGGTTTGTTTATTACATCCTAATAGCTTTGACAGTGATCTATCATGATTAAAATCAACTTGATGATTTTCGTCTAAAGTAAGAGAAAATTTATTAACTGCCGGTTCAACTGCAAAATGCAATTGCTTTAAATGCTATACCTAAATGTCTCTTAATTTCATTTGATATCGATTCAACTTCGTAAGAACCAGGAAGAAAAGTTAGTATTTTCCATGGTTTAACTTTATCAGTAGAATATCTAAATTGATCATTCACATCTTTGATAACGTTTTGAATAGTGTTAAATGTGGAGAAACTAGTCAATGCAATTTGATAATTTTTATTTTGTTCCAAATGTAGAATGGGTTCTAAATTACAAGTGTGTGATGAAGTAGTTGTTATAATTTTTGACGTCGTACTAAATTTTGATGAGCCCAAAATCTCTGGTAGATTTTCTAACTGATTATTAATTTTGTCTAAATCTGCTGATGATAATTCTCTCGAATACATTTCTTAGCTAAAATTTTAAATAATTTTTTTTATAAAAATTAAAAACAACATATTTCAGCTATACTTTTATAATCCTCTTCATTTAGAATCTTCTTTTCCAACAGTCTTTTCAATAGAGCATGAATTTCATTGAAACTAGAATTATATCCTTCTTTTATTGCAGATATTAAAATATTTAATCTATTTAGTAATTCTTGTGGATCATCTGGTAAAAATACAGTTGTTTCAGTTTTAAAACCTTTTCCTACTTTAACTCCTGTTGATAATAAATTTTCTAATTGTTTATAACGTCTAAGAGATTTTACTGCACCAACTCTATCTAACATAGCTTTATATTTTATGAGATCTTCTACAGCATAATTATTTAAATCTGCTCCTCTTAAAAGAGTAACAAAATTTCTATCTAAATTAAAAGGAGATTTATCTGGTGAAACAATTAAACCTCGAAAAAGTTGTGGAAATATTTCTTTTTGTCCGAGATAAAATCTAGGTATTGTTTTCCATCTATAAATGAGATAGAATGTTCAAATTGCATAGATTTTGGTAATTTCTTATTATTGTTTGATTCTAGTAATCCATAGTCATCTAATATAGTTTTCTGCTCTCGATCTGTTATATGAATTTGTTTATCATTATTTGTAAGTTCTTTTTCAAGAGTTTTAAATGGTTCCATAGTTTCAAAATCAGTTTTTACTTGCTCGGTTTGCTGCATTTTTTCAAACATATCAGATTGAATACCAGCTTTTATCATTCTATGTTGAAGATGATTTTCTTTCATAATATTTCTTTGTTTTATTAACTCTTCTAATTGTTTTATTCTTTTAAAATTATCAGCTTTAATTTTATCCATTTTTAAAATATAATATTTGAATTTTGTGGTAACATTGGAATACAACAAAAACATTTTACTGAACAAATTATTTTTTTATTGCTTTGTTGTCTGACATCTTTTCGTTTAAAGTTTTCTCGTTTTAAGTTTTGTTTAATAAAGTTTTGTTTAATAAAGTTTTGCTTAAATTTTCGCTTAAAGTTTTTAGCTCTTCTAAAAAAATTTTGTCATTTTCTTCATTAGAAATTTTACCATCACCAGAAATTTTGCCATCCTGTTTATTCTTATCATCAACTTTTTCGGACTTTAAATGAAATGGTGTTTTATTAGCTTCATTAGATATTTGATCAAATTTTTCAATCTCATCTAACGTAATAACATTATCATCACATACTCTTTGAAAGTAGTAGTGTAATTTGTCATAAACTTCTTTAATATGTAAATGCTTAGTTTTTAATGATTATCGTTTCTTATTTATTAAAGATTTATCTAACATTGTAACAAGTGAAGTTGCAAAAACACCCGTACCTGTTAAAGCTGTAGCAACTACTGGAATTAATAAAACACCTGAAGATATAACAATTGTTAAAGCACCCAAACTTATTGTTAAGAATATGCCAATTCCTTGTGTTACATTCTTAACTTTACTCCATCTCTTTCTTAATTTTTTATAATGCTCTAATCTTAATAATAATTGAGATTCCTTATCTTTCATATAACGTACTCTATCTTTGTGTTTTTCTTTGTTCATTTTTTCAATGTCCATTAAAGTAGAACTACGTTCATATGATAACGAAGGATATATTCTTGCGGTTTCTTCCATTTTTAAAGAAATATTTTTAGTCACATGATGTATTTTAGAAACCTGAAAGATGGATAAAATTCATGAATTTGAAATTCTCAACTTTTATGATTTTCGGTGTCCTGGAACGGTCATGATTTTGGGAGTAAAAATTGTAATTCTCAAATTTTGAGATTTTGAAAAATTTGAAAAATTGGGTATTTTTAAAAACGCCTAAATTTATGAATTTAGGTCTTCATAACCTGAAAAATGACCAAAATTCATGAATTTAGACCATTTAAAAAGTACCATTTTTTTGAAAAATCGGTATCTTTAAAAACGACTAAATTCATGAATTTAGGTCTTAAAAACCTGAAAAAGGGTCTAAATTCATGAATTTATGTCGTTTTTAAAGATACTATTTTTTTGAATTTTATGTTGTCCTGGAACGGTCTTTTGCCCATTACTAAAATAAAGTTTGATCATTGACGTTGTATGACTGACCGAACTCATCACAGCACTAAAAAGTTTTATCGAAAAGGTTTCACTGCACAGTGTAGATTGTCCTGTAACTTACTTTCACAGTGTTAGAAAGTTTTATTGGAGACAGTTGGCAAATGTTCCCTTATTAGAAAATTCAAACTTCATGACTGTTAGATTAGCTTGATCAGGTTTACTAAAAGCAGTTTTTTACTGCAATGAGAGTTTAGAATGTTATATGAAAACAGTGTTCACCAGAGCACTAGAAAGTTTAGCACAACACAAGTGTCATGAAAAAATACTTTATTTGGTCTTTGATTTAACATCATTGAAACCCACTTTACTAATAGCAATGACAATATGCTTTATTTTATTCAGAAGCAAATGATCGCCGTAACCATGAAAGTTGTCCATCCGAGAAATAATCTTCCGCAGATGTCGGGTATAAAACTCAGAAGCATCAGTAACATATTCTTGTCCATAGGAACGAAATTGAAAGTCAACACTTTCCGCTACTTCACCTTGTGGAAAATGAATGTAATTGACATGTGCAATTAAATGAGCCTTGATGAGACTGTCTTTGAAATAAGATATCAACTCCGTAAATATTTTTCGTGTGTAGTCTAAACATGCTTCCAATTCTGTCTCCTCCCTTTGAAACTCAAGGATGTAATCTTGTATTAAGCCTCCGAAGCTCTCTTGATGAAAACGAATCGAGCAATCATCATGTTTTAATGTATTGACTTCAGGTGCCATGGTTGAGTCTATTGCTAAACAACATTTCTGCCTAACACGATTTCAATAACGCGTTACAAATGTGCGTGCGCACATCGGGAACTCTAGCTCGTCTGTGATTGGACGAGAGGTCTGATCCATTCACCGCTTAGGAAAATCTTATAAAAGGCAGTGCACCAGCTCTGCTCTTCACATTTATCTTTCACAAGGTGAGTGTCGGTGAGCTCCTGCTATCAGGTTGTTTTGACTTGGTATCAAGTTGAATAGTCTCTTGCTAACACATCTTCTGCTCATAAAACATATCATCGCTGTAATACCTCCTTTGCTCGAGCGTTCCTTTGGGACGGCGGATACTGCCGTAGAGGGATTGCGTTGCACGGGTTGTTCGTCGTTTGTTAGACCGAAACCTCTGAGCCGTTGCTCATGTTGGGCGTTTGACTTCATACTCAACGTGACGCTTTCTCTCGCCAGGTCAGAGTACTTTAGCCATTCGACAAAGGTTAGTCTTTATGATATGGAGTAGAGTGAGATGTAACTCATTAGATGTCACTTCAATGATTGTTCCCAAACGTTGACTAGGCAAATGAAACGATTTTCATCTTTCCTTTTCAGTGATTGAAATCTACTAACATAATCTGCTGTCTGTAATCGAACAAAAATGGAATTCGCAAAAATTGAAAATTATCGCATTGCTGCTGAGATGGAGAAAGCCACCATCGAGCAATGTAAGTATTTCTATCAAGGTTGACTCTATTACTAACATCATTAGAGTAGACATCCTCATTAAAATCAAGAGCCCCTCCCTTATTTTGTTCATGTCTAAACCGAATTCAAATTTTACCTCTGCTCATCTTTGCTGTCATTATTTTTCAGTGCATGAATGTATTCGTAACGGGGAACCCGTCCCCCGAGGAGCAATCGGGCAAGCTTACGAGCGGCTTGGCAAGTGTAAGTATCCTCACCTATGAGAGTTGGAATGTCATGTTTTAGCACTTCTGTATCCGTATAGCTTACTCTCTATCATTATTATCTCCGCAACCTCTAATCTAATCTCTCTTTCCTCTCTACAGATATGGCGAAGAGAAGAAGTGGGAGGAAGCCGCGAGGCGGAAATACCACGACGAACTTCCCGCTCATCTACCTCCGCCCAAGGTGCGACCCCTTTCTCGGGCATCGTTATCGCCCCAACTCCACCGCCACCAGCTTCGGTACCTGTGCCCGTCCCTGCGCCAGTCCCTGTGCCAGTCCCTGCTCCTCGCCATCACGTCCCTCCGACATCGAAGCCCAGGACCCTTCCACCCTCGGCTCGTGTCCCTCTCCTGCCTCCGCACCCATCCTTGCTGCCGGAGTTACAGTCCTTAGATGGTAAGTAATCGTGATTGGGAAATGGGGGGCTAAGACTTCAAGCTTGAAATGTTGATCATGTTACTAATCTCTTTTCTCTTTTTCTCAACAGATCTGGCGGCCTACCTCCTGGACGGTGACGTTCCGTCCCGTCCCATCGTCATCCCAGCATCACCACCACCACCTGCAGCGGTCGACCTCCCTCTCCTCTCCGTCAAGTCGGTGGAGAGATTGTTGGAGCAGGAGGAGTTGGAGATCGTCGGAGAGGAGAGGGAGATGGAAGTCGAAGAGGAGGACTTTCAATGCCAGCGGTGTGACAGGGTCTTCGCCTCAGCCTACAGTTTGAGGCGTCATACCGCTGGCCATGCCTGCAGGGGAGGAAAACGCCGACCCATCCCTCAGCGGCCCAAGTGTGAAGGTTGGGGACGCACGTTCTACAACAGCACCAACTTGCGAGTCCACATCGAAGGCAGTTCCTGTGGCAGTGTGAGGCAGCCACCAACGTCATTAGGTAGGAAGCATCCTTCATCGCACGTCGGCTTTTTCTGTTCTTCGTGTCAGAAGACCCTTCCTACGGAGTTTTTTCTTTCTTCACACACACTCTGTCACACTCATCCCACTGAGCTTTACACTGACAACAACGTCACTCTAAGGCTGAGCAAGTTTTCCCTTGAGAGGCTCGTTCGCGATTATCAGTTGGAAAGCTGTGAAGCTCTGCAGGACATTCATCCTTTCTTGATGAATCATACAGGCTTAATTCATCAAATGTTGGCGAGATTAGATAGATTTTTACTTAAGGGCATGTTCTATCTCACTGCTCGTTTCAATAAGGTAGACAGTAGCACGGGAGAAGTAGAGTCCACTGTGACCATTAGGATAGCCTCCTGTACTGCTGATCTCATAGGTGATGTAAGCGAGTGGATAGAGAGACATGCGACCTATCTCGTCAGCAACTTAAATAAATTTAATGAAAGAGACAGCGGTCTGGTCTTTGATGGGTTAGAGAAGGTAGACATCAAAATAAATCTTTTAGAAAATTTACAAGGGAGCGGTTGTTTCACCCTCCCCAAAGCACTGGCTGACAAAAAGGCTGTCATCAATGTAGAATATCAGTCCCAGTGTTTCAAGTATGCCGTCCTCTCCATTCTTCACTATAATGATATAGATAGGGATCGTGCACGAGTCACTCACTATCGTGAATGGGAGGATGAGCTTAGGTTTGACGGGTTAGATGTCAACACATTAGACTTTAAAGGCATCGCCCAATTTGAAAAATTGAATAACATTAAGATTGTCATCCATCTCTGGGAAAAAGGTCTGAAGGGCGTTAGGTATAATAATCGCCAAAGTAACTTCGACCGGGTTGTCAATCTTCTCCTAGTCTATAGCGACAACCACCCAGAATGGCATTATTGTGGCATTCCTAAAATTTCAAAGTTATACCATCATCAAGCAACCTATAGGGATAATTTCTACTACTGTGATCGCTGCACACGGCGTTTCACATCAAAACCATATTTTGAACAGCATTACGAGTGGTGCTCTCGGGGTAAACTTCAAATGGAAGTCATGTCCAAAGATAAATTTTATAAGTATGAAGAAAACGGCAATGAGCTCAGTCCCATATGTACCATCTATGCGGACATTGAATGTTATATTGAACAAGAAGACCTAAGTCATGAGCCAGCAGCCATTGCCTGCTATGAAGTTTGGCATCCATATTATAGGAACCAAAATAATATGCATGTGTGGCAAGGCGAGGAGTGTGTTGAAAACTTCCTCAACTTTTTAGATAGGAAAGCCCGTTTTCATCAACGCTATGAAACGGAGCTAACTAGGAAACCCATGTGCTTCACAGAAGCCGATAAAATCAAGTTTGATAGGACCACGGAATGTCCCCGCTGCTGTTCATCCTTTGATGATCAGCAACATAAGAAAGTGAGGGATATTGCCATCTCAGTGGTAAATTTAGGTCTGCCTTATGCAGTAAATGCAATATGAAACTTAGGCTCAAACGGCGAACGCTCCCCGTCATCTTTCATAACTTTAAATGTTATGATGCTCACATCATAATTCGCCATGGATTCGGTAAAATGAAATCCTGGTCATCTAAAGTGATTGCACAAAGTAAGGAAAAATTTATGTGCATCACTGCCAAGGTACAAGTCGACAAGACGAAGGAGGGGAAGCCTGTGTTCTATGACATAAAGTTTCTAGATAGCTTTCGATTTATGTATTCTTCCTTAGCCGCGTTGGCTAATAGTTTAGAAACACTTCCCCTCACTCAACATTTAAATACAGACTATCCCAACATAAGTGACAGTCTGATACGACGGAAAGGGGTGTTTCCTTATAGTTATTTTAGTTCAGTGGACACATTGAAAGAAACATCCCGTCCGTCCATCGATAAATTTAAAAATGATTTGACGGGTGAGGACTGTTCGCTGGATGATTATAGGCATGCAGAGCAAGCATGGTTAGAATTTAGGTGCCGGACGTTTGGTGACTACATGCTCGCCTACTTAAAATTAGACGTCTATCTGTTGGCTGACGTGTTTGAGACTTTTAGGAAGGTCACATTAGAACAGGACGCCTTAGACCCCGTTCATTTTGTTAGTCTGCCGGGTCTGTCCTATCTGTCAGCCTTCAAGATGACGAAAGAGAGCATTCATTTACTGCAAGATGCAGAAATGTACACGTTATTTGTACGTGGTATTAGGGGTGGCTTGACATTTTTCAACAAACATGTTGTCAACAGCACCCAAGACATAGGATCGACCACGTATTTAATGTACATAGACCAAAATAATTTGTATGGGAGTGCACCCTCCAAGCCTTTGCCACAGTCTGACTTCCAATGGGTAGAACCCCATGACATTGAACACTTCTCCAATCCAGCACACATCATGGCACTGGGAGATGAGGCCGACATAGGTTATTTATTTGAAGTCGACCTCATCTATCCAGACTGCATTAAGAATAGGACCGTTGATTTTCCTCTCGCACCCGAATATGGCATAGTCAGTCCAGATATGTTCTCTCTCTTTATGGAAGAACACAATAAGCAGTATGAGGTGGAAAATGACTTTAAGTATAAAGCCACTAGGAAGTTGTTGCTCACCCAATTGAACAAGCAGCATTACATCGTGCACTATTCCATCCTCAAATTCTATCTAGGTATGGGGATGCAACTTGATAAAGTCCATCGCGCTATCCTGTTTAAGCAGAAGCCCTTTCTAAAACCGTATATAGAATTTAATAGCAAGAAATGGGCTGAATCCAAGAATCCTTTCGAAAAGGACTTCTTTAAATTTAAGAATAATGCTCTCTTTGGTAAACCATTGAGGATGTAAGAAAGCGCATGGACTATCGCATCGTAACTGATCCGGAAACGAGTATCAAGTTATGTCGCTCGCCGTTGTTTTGCCACCATAATGTCATTTCCGAAGACATCACTGGTTTTAAAATGCTAAAATCTAAAGTAGAACTTTGTAAGCCCATTTATGTCGGTCAAGCTGTCTTGGATCACTCCAAGTTAGAAATGTATAAGTTATTTTACCACACTTTCAAGACATGTCCACTTCTCCAACGTGTGGAATTAGTAGGAGGTGATACAGACAGCTTCTTCCTAGCTTTGACAACCACGAGCCAAGTCAAGCAGGAAGACATTTTAAAATATTTAGCACCCAAGTTTGATAGTTCCAACTATCCCACTGACCATCCGCTTTACTCTACCTCAAATAAAGCGAAGCTTGGCTGCTTCAAGGATGAGTGTGCCGGCAAACAGATAGAGGAGATGATCTTGCTTCGCCCCAAGATGTACTCCATGAAGCTAAAATCCTCATAGCTTTCTATAAATCCGGCGAAAGGTATCTCGAAGTCAATCGTTAGAAAAATGACACATAGGGAGTATCAAGATGCCTTAGATTCACTTAAAATTAAAAAAGTAGAAATATCCATTTTAAAATCTCAGTCGCATCAAGTCAGAACAACGACGATTAGGAAACGAGGTCTCTCAGCTTGGGAAGACAAGCGATGCTGGATGAGTCCTAACCACTCATTACCGTACGGCCATCCAGACACTTATCTACCTCCACCCAAGAGACAGAAACTTTCTCCTCCTCCGTCCGGCGTTGTCTGATGATGAATGCTTCCTCTCTGTTGTGGTTGATGTTTTGCTTTTTACTCAATGGCGTTTTCTATGGGATGTTGTGAGTGAGTGCCTTGGAACATGCGTCCAACTCCTGATCACTTCATATCATGACTTACATATCAACTGGTTTTTCCTGACGTTGTTTTCTCCCTGCACATGAGTGACCTTGTTTTCTCCTTGCATATCAGTGACTTTGTTTTCTCCGGTGATGTGAGCCATAAAAACTTTGTTTTGTTTTCTGGTACCATCAGTATTAACTGCATGTGGCTGTGATGAAAATCGGTTGTGTTGATGAATAACATATCATGTACATACTGTGTTGTTTTTCTTTTGACATAAAGATGGAATTCTCACTCATTAGCCAGAAGTAAAAATTTTAATCATTTTGTAAGATGGGTAGGGTTAGAAATATAGTTGTTGATTGTAAGTTAGAAATAAAGTTATACCCATGTCGCTGTTTGTAAGATAGGTGAATTATAAAATAAAGTCAGAATCACTTCACTGTTTGTAAAGTTAGAAATAAAATTATCACCATGACGCTGTCTGTAAGATTGGTGAAATATAAATGAAGTTAGAATCACTTCACTGTTTGCAAAGTTAGAAATAAAGTTGACGTTTGTAAAGTTAGAAATAAAATTATCAACATGACGCTGTTTGTAAGATAGGTGAAATATGAATGAAGTTAGAATCACTTCACTGTTTGTAAAGTTAGAAATAAAGTTGACGTTTGTAAAGTTAGAAATGAAGTTGATGAATGTAAAGTTTGAATTAATGTTAGAATCATCTCACTGTTTGTAAAGTTAGAAATAAAGTTATACCCATGTCGCTGTTTGTACGATAGGTGAAATATAAATGAAGTTAGAATCACTTCACTGTTTGCAAAGTTAGAAATAAAGTTGACGTTTGTAAAGTTAGAAATAAAGTTGATGAATGTAAAGTTTGAATTAATGTTAGAATCATCTCACTGTTTACAAGATAGGTAAAGTATAAAATAAGTTATAACCATATCACTCTTTGTAAGATAGGTGAAATGTAAATGAAGTTAGAATCACTTCACTGTTTGTAAAGTTAGAAATAAAGTTATACCCATGTCAGAGTTTGTAAGTTAACATCCTCACCAGCGAATGTGACATCATGGCAATTTCTTCGGCTTAGGAAACATCAACCACTTTGCTGACTCATGTCTATAAATAGCTCTGACTCATGTAGGAGTAAGGCGCCAGTCATACAAATCTAATCAGTCTTGTTCAACTTTTTCACCGACATGTGTGTGGGCGTTATTTATCAGACAAAGCGATGGCGCCTCACGTCAGACAGCGTGACCTTTTCGACGACAAGTGTGTGGACATCATTTCATGTCTACAAATAGCGCTTACTCATCATAAAGCGAAGAACCTTGTTGATGACCTTTTCACCGACACGTGTGTGGACGATAGTTCATTGCTATGACTCATTCAAAACGCATCATGTGATTAATACGATTCTATTAACTGTGACTCATGCAGATAACGCATTAAAGATTTAACAATGTCAGCTACTTTACTGATATCACATAAACCAGTCATGATACAATGTCCGTTGTGAAACACTGCAATATGTACAGGATGCCACTTCCGAATCAGAGCAGCAGGAAAGAGTTCAGTTTCATAAAATATACAATGATTAGTGGTTCTAATGTTGGCTAGATTCACTAACATCTTCAATTGAACAGACACTACTATATTCTTCAATGTCAGGGAACTGAGGCGGAGATGAGGCATGAGTGTTCGCATTTTCTTGACGACTTCGTAACACATGGACTGCATCACGAAATGAGAAAGGTTTTCTAGGACTTGGATTTTGCCGCAGCGAAAGATTTGAAGATTTCGACCGTTGCTCATGCAAATGACCAACATTTGCGGACGACCGCGATGATAGACTGAATCGGGAAGATGGGTATGCAACTGTTCTAAATCGATGTCTCTTCTGAGATTCATTTCGCGCATGGCGTTGATGATGCGGATGGGGAGCATGACTCACAAATGACATGAGGATGGAGTGAACTTCCATTTTATACTTTTCCCATGAGGGTTTTGGAATCACAATGTAGCAGTGATCATTATGTAGAATCATCTCTTGAATGCGAATAAATACAATGCCGTCTCCTACGTTAATGACACGACAAGAGTTGGATAGGATAGCGCGATGTAACCTTCGTAGATGAAAGCGTTCTAGAGTTATCTGAAGTTGACGTTTCGTATCATGAAATGTAACACACTGACTTTTCCATGATACATGGAGCCATGCTGATAATTTCCACATGATTAAAACTTGAGTGAAGAAGGGTATGCCTAAGAAAGAAGGAGAGAGAGTTATGTTCATGTGTGGCATGGTGAGTGTACATTTTCTTTCTTGATACGGTGGCCGTTAAGGTCGTGGTCTCATAAAGACCGATGGTGCGTTCTCAGTGTGTGGAGAGTGTTACTGTAGTTGATCATCATCAACATGGACTTCATTTTTAAAGGTGATGGAGAAAAGATAAGGATTCAACGTAAACAACCTTCCGTCCCTGCGCGGACCCATGTAGATGGTTTGAATTTTAATTTCGAAGGAGTAGAATCCTTTTCCCAAAATTGGGAGTGGTTTGCAATTGAATAAGTCGAATTCGCTGCCCTCCTTTTCATGGATGATGAGACAGTGTCTATCCATATGCACATACATGTATCGTCTTTCCATGATGGGAACTTGTGGCCGTTTCCCATTGTGTCGAACAATTTCTTTGGGAATGGTGAGATTTTCTTTTAGGAATGTTTCAAGAGTATTGAATTGTAACCGTGTCCAATAGTCTAACGGTGCACAAACAGCGAGTCCATATTTTGTTGACACAACCTTTAGATAATCCATCCGATGACTTGGAGTTTTTATGGTCACGACTTCTCCATGACGAGTTATCTTTTGATTGAAAGCATTTTTACCCGATGCTCAAGTAAGGGAGTTCAGTGTACCCAGTGCGAGAGCAGAGGAGTTGATGGCTTCGAGCAACTGCATGGTTAGCGCAAGGACGGAAATGATTGCCATGCGCTCAGTCGTTTGTTTTATAAGCAGACCTAACTCCAATCACATGCGTTTCCCTTTTCTAGTTTTCCCTGTCTTTGTTATGTGACAAAGAGTTATCACACGTGAACTTTTGACTGCGTGGATGGAAACCTTCCCTCTTACAAAGTCGTTCTAGTCCTCACAAAGACTTGAGTTACAGGCCCCTTCTAGCGAACAAAGACGCATTCATTTATCTAACAAAGAGCGTGATAGTAATGCACAAAGCGCAATGACTCATGTTATGACACGCCCCTTTTCTCGAACAAAGACGCATTCATTTATCTAACAAAGAGCCTGATAGTAATGCACAAAGCGCAATGACTCATGTTATGACACGTCCCTTTTCTCGAACAAAGACGCATTCATTTATCTAACGAAGCGCAATGACTCATGCTGCTCTATACACCATTACAAAATACTCAGTGAAAAGAAAACTTCATTGTATCTACACAATGTGTCGACGATCAAACAAAGTCGTGGATGTAAACACACTCATTTGAATCATGATATATTTAACAACGTATGCATTTCCTTCCATCGTCCCTTCCATTTTCTCCATAATTTTCTCCGCATGTCGTCCATAAGATAGGTCACTAAGAGTAGTCCATTCTGAGCAATAGAATTCAAAGCGAAGTGGCTTTTGCAAATCTTTCAACTCAATATAAGCAATTAGTCTACCCTTCACATCTTCAGGTTGTAAACTCTCTATTAATCTTTTGAAGAGAGGAAGACTTTCAGTTGCTGCCACTTTCATATCATTCATCTCTACTTTAAATGTAAGTTTCCAAGCTTGTAAAAATCCATCGAATCCTTGTTTATCAAGAGTCAAATCACACATGTGGTTACTTAAGGTGCGATGCGCCATCATAAACGTTGTGACTATAGATTACACATTGCTTCAATGACTTCCACTATGAATAAAACAGAAATAACAATCATGTTCCACTTTAAGTCTATTCAACACCAGACAAAATTTACAAGTACAGAATACACTTCATAAAATGATCATCATTCATTCACAAGGAGTAAAAACATGTTTTACATAGACCCATGCTGTTGACAATAATATAGATACAGTTCATAAACGTCATAGAGACTACAATAAGTATTTTTTCATGACACTTGTGTTGTGTTAAATTTTCTAGCGCTGTGGTAAACACTGTTTTCATATAACATTCTAAACTCTCATTGCAGTCGAAAACTGCTTTTAGTAAACCTGATGAAGCTAATCTAACAGTCATGAAGTTTGAATTTTCTAATAAGGGAACATTTGCCAACTGTCTCCAATAAAACTTTCTAACACTGTGAAAGTAAGTTACAAGACAATCTACACTGTGCAGTAAAACCTTTTCGATAAAAATTTCTAGTGCTGTGATGAGTTCAGTCAGTCATACAACGTCATGATCAAACTTTATTTTCACAAACGTGTGTCGTAGTAAAATTATTTGACTACACTAACTTTGCAAACCATGATACACTTTCTGACTAAACTTGCAAATAAAACGTCATGATCAAACTTTTCTAACTATACATCAATCTGTGTCGCAGTAAAAATATTCGACTACACTAACTTTGCAAACCATGATGCACTTTCTGACTAGACTTACGAATACAACTTCAATGATCAAATTTTCTAACTATACATCAACCTGTGCTGCAGTAAAACCTTTGAACAACATGATACACTTTCTGACTAGACTTACGAATAAACGTCATGATCAAACTTTCTAACTATACATCAATCTGTGTCGCAGTAAAAATATTCGACTACACTAATTTTGCAAACCATGATGCACTTTCTGACTAGACTTACGAATACAACTTCAATGATCAAATTTTCTAACTATACATCAACCTGTGCTGCAGTACAACCTTTGAACAACATGATACACTTTCTGACTAGACTTACGAATAAACGTCATGATCAAACTTTCTAACTATACATCAATCTGTGTCGCAGTAAAAATATTCGACTACACTAATTTTGCAAACCATGATGCACTTTCTGACTAGACTTACGAATACAACTTCAATGATCAAATTTTCTAACTATACATCAACCTGTGCTGCAGTAAAACCTTTGAACAACATGATACACTTTCTGACTAGACTTACGAATAAACGTCATGATCAAACTTTCTAACTATACATCAATCTGTGTCGCAGTAAAAATATTCGACTACACTAATTTTGCAAACCATGATGCACTTTCTGACTAGACTTACGAATACAACTTCAATGATCAAATTTTCTAACTATACATCAACCTGTGTAGCAGTAAAACCTTAAACATTGAACAATTACACTTTCTAACTATACATCAATCTGTGTAGCAGTAAAAATATTTGACTACACTAACTTTGCAAACCATGATGCACTTTCTGACTAGACGTACGAATACAACTTCAATGATCAAATTTTCTAACTATACATCAACCTGTGATGCAGTAAAACCTTTGTACAACATGATACACTTTCTGACAACACTCACGAATAAACGTCATGATCAAACTTTATTTTCTCAAACGGGTGTCGCGGTAATATTATTTCACTACACTAACTTTGCTTTTACGAACCATGATATAGTTTCTGACTAGACTTACGAATAAACGTCATGATCAAACTTTCTAACTATACATCAACCTGTGTTACAGTAAAAATATTTGACTATACTAAGCTTTGCTTTTACAAACCATGATACACTTTCTGATGACACTAACGAATAAGCGTCATGATCAAACTTTCTAACTATACATCATCCTGTGTAGCAGTAAAACTTTTGTACAACATGATAAAGTTTCTGACGACACTGACAAGAGCTTGTTAACTAGCGAAGAGAGAAATCTGTGATGTGTTGCGTGTGGCGCATGAATGTCCTCCCAATTCATCCCTTCATCATTTCGTCTCCGTGATAGAGACAAGAAGAACTGATGGTTCATTCTCACATGCTTGGTCAACTGTCGGGAGACAAGTGCAATGGCGATTTTATGAGGTAACCTGTTCAGATAGCTAAATGTCGCCCTGGAGGTCAGAGTACAACGTTGAGACGAAAGGCAACCACTTGCAAACATGACGCAGAGAGGTTTCACAAGGATTACCATTGCCCACGTCCCGTGCAGTACTCATCGCTACGGACTTCACCGCTGTCTCGAAAGAACGCCCACCCACAGGAAGTATCACACCGAAAATCTCCGTGACTTGCACCGTCCATGACTTGATCGCCAGACATGAAAACCGGTGGAGTTGGTAAGAGGTTGGCAAACTTTGATCAGCTTGATAGCAAGCCGTAGAGAGCTTGATTCACCAGCGTTTTGCAATGGAGAAGTTTAAAGGCCACCCATGACAAGATAGCTAAGACTCAACCGATTGGCGTTCAAAGTGCTACGTTGAGAACTGTGTCAAATGCCCAACATGAGACGAGTTGCCCGTGCGGTTTCGGTCTAAACTATGACACACTCCCTTGCCACACTTATCACTACGGCATCGTTCGCCGTCCCGAAGGAACACCCTGTCAATGGAATATTACAGCAAAACTCTCCGTGTCTTGCTCGCTTTCAGTGAAAAGTTTCTTGTAACATATGTGGCTCAGACATCATTAAAAATCCTGTCATTGACTTCAGCAGGGTCGAAAACCCCAGAAAACCTCCAAACCTAGTGAATTTAAATTTTTCAATTTTTTAGCACTACTTATGAAATTTTATCAGTAGTTTATCACTTAGAGCAGGTCAATAGCGACCGAACCTTTTTTGAATCAAGTCAAACGGACTTTTAGAAGCAAAGTTACAAGCCTTTAAAGTTTTGGAGTCTTTTATGGCCTGGAGACGAAGGCCATCTCCTTGCGAACCTCTAAGTCTGACGCCTTAGCTGACTTCAGCAATGAAATTTTCTAAGTCGGTTTCTAACAGAAACCCGGTTTTTCAGATTTCCAATGCTATCATCGGAGCTCCGGAGTTCACCTACCCCAACCCGGTCGGGAGGAGAACTGATTTCCACAAGCCGAGTTTCCACTTATATAGTGTGTGGCGATCAGCTGATGACGTAATAGCCATCATCCAAACACTAAAAACCCGTCTATCTCCGGTTCCAGTGCTCCGATTGAGCTGGAAATACACCATTTCTATATAGAATTTGACGCTGAATCCGAATCTGCCCTCCATTTTCCCATCGGATGCTTCGTTTTGGCTCTACAGCCCACAGCCATCGCAAAAATTCTAACAGTCGTTTTTCGTAAAAAAATGATGAAAATTTTTTTCTCTCCGATGGCTTTCAAATTTAGCATGCCGAAGCAGAATTTGACGCTGATTCCAAATCTGGTCTCTGTTTTTCCGTCCGAGGCTTGCTTCACCCGCTAGAGCGATTTTCATAGACATTCTAACTCTGTCGTTTTTCGCCAAGGTCCAAAATTTTCAATAACGTCTCACCTCCAAACGAAGGCAGATACGAACAAGCCATGTTTTCCAATGAATTTGTCTCACTCCCAGCTTTCAAACCAGCTATTGCACGACTTTCTACGATGTCTACAACCAAAGTTAGAAGATCGTTGCCAAGGGGGGTCAGAACTTTTTCTATCCGATTGAGTTGGGTAGAAGTTTTTAGACCCAACTTTGACCAAAACGTCCGAATTTGCACTCCATTTTCCCATCCGAGGTCTCCTTCTGCTCGAAAAATGACTTTTCTCATCCCAAAACCTCAAACACCTGCCTTTTCCAACTCTAACGGTTTCCTGCCATTTTCCTCCCTAAACCCAAAAAATTAGTCCAAACTGAACTTTCCACTGCATTTTTCTCACTCTTAGCTTTCAAATGAGCTATTGCACGACTTTCTACCATCTCTACAGCCAAAGTTGGAAGATCGTTGCCGAGGGGGGGTCAGAACTTTTTCTATCCGATTGAGTTGGGAAGACGTTCCTAGACCCAGCTTTGACCAAAACGTCCGAATTTGCACTCCATTTTCCCTTCCGAGGTCTCCTTCTGCCCGAAAGACGAATTTTCTCATCCCAAAGCCTCCAACACCTGCCTTTTCCAACTCTGACGGTTTCCTGCCAATTTCCTCCCTAAGCCCAAGAAAATTAGTCCAAACTGAACTTTCCACTGCATTTTTCTCACTCCCAGCTTTTAAATGAGCTATTGCACGACTTTCTACCATCTGTCACACCAAAGTTGGAAGTTTGGCAGGAGGGGGGGGACGTGTTAAAACCTTTTTCTCTCCGATGTCGCTGAAAACATCCTTCCTAACCCAAAATTGACCAAAAAGTCCGAATCTGGCCTCCGTTTTCTCATCCGAGGCCTCCTTCCTGTCGATTTCCAACTTTTCATCCCAACACCAACACCCGCCCTTTCCTCACTCTATCCCTCCCACATTCCTATCACCGTCCTTCCTTCCTTCCTTCCAGAGGGTGGAGGGACCCGTTTCTTCCTCTCGGAACCATTCCTCCCGGCACATCCTTGGCCATGTCCCTCACCTTCCTACCAGACGGGGGGCTGAGTCAGCCTGATGACTCAGCATTACACATTTTGCGCTTGCGTCTGGGATGGGGTTACTACTAGCGCCATAAAGGGGAAGCACAAGCAGATAGAGGAAGAAGTTGGCTTAACTCGAGTTGAATATATCTCTAGCTGTTGTTCAGATTTAGAGCATAATGGACCGCAGTAGTATAGGATATGATATCCGGCGCGTCGCTTCGCTCGCAGCGGATATCACACCTTGCGAGATTTTCCAAATTTAGGTAGTCTCCAAATTTCACGTGGCCGAAAATTTAGGTAGTGACAAAATTTGGAAAATTTAAGTTGTCTGAAAATATCACGTAATCGAAAATTTAAGTTGTCTCAAAATATCACGTAATCAAAAATTTAAGTTGTCTCAAAATATCACGTAATCGAAAATGTAAGTTGTCTCAAAGTATCACGTGGTCTAAGAATTTTGAAAATTTAGACAGACGAAAATTTAAGTTGTCTCAAAATATCACGTAGTCTCAATATACCAGAAGATTGTATTCAAAATATTTATTCAAAATATTTCTTAAAAAATGGAAACCTCAACGGGGACGAAAATGGAAGAAACCTCAACGGGGGCGGCGACGACGAAAATGGAAGAAACTTCGAAATCCTTCATTATCATATGAAATGGATATAGCAAAACATAAAGATAGAACGGCGTTCTCTTCTTTTCATTCTTCTTTACTTTCATAAATTACTTACATTCACTTTAAAAGTAAAGTCTGAAAATACACTTGCAAAGTGAGAACGTTGTTCTCAACTTTAGATTCTCCAGCAGAACAAGGTTGAAATAAATTACTTACATTCACTTTAAAAGTAAAGTCTGAAAATACACTAAGGGCGTCCTCTGAAGTCTGAAAATACAGTTACAAAACTTCATAAATTTAACTCGTCTATTTCTTGAGTTACGCCAGTTCTTTTTCCCCAAATTTCATCAGAAGATTCCAACAGTCTTTTTTCTTTTTCATTTGTGAGAAAGTCCTCAATTTGATTCAAGTGCTTTTTGACAAAATGAATACTCAATGTTGAAGTATTGAGTTTCGGGAATTCGAGAGGTAGTCTATACAACTTGATTAAGAAACTAACATACGTTCTAGAAAAATTGATTTGGTGTTCATCATTCAAACATTTAGTGAACTTTACAAATGAACACTTGATTAATGTTTTCAACTTACACAATCTATACAGGTAGGAATAGAAAAATAGTCCACTTTCTCCGGATAAAATTCCTCCAACTCCGTATCAACAAATGAATTTGAAATAAGGTCTTTCACTTCCTTTTCTTTGTTTTTGTTAACAGTTGCTTTCTTGTTTTTCAAATTTTCTTCAATGAAGTTTACAGCCAAATCTTTAAACAATGGTTGCTGGTCAGGAACTATTAGAAGGAAAACTGAATCGCAGAAGATTGCAAATGCACGTTCTAGAGGTGTTGATGACATATTCCAGGATGAAGACATGAAGTGATTGCAGACAAAGTCAATCTCGTAGAACACTCACAGAAAGAATGAAATTGTCAATACGTGGCAGCATCTGCTCCTAATGGCAACCGCTGCTGCTTGTGGCAGACAATGGTGTCATGCATAATGCGCTAGACGCCGCCTCGCTTGGGAACAAAGCTTTGAATCATACAGATTATCTCTCTAAGATTGACTCTCTTGGCGGGGGTGGTAAACAATTCTTTTGTGTCATTTCTGAAATAGAATTTATCTCATGTAAAATGACAAGTCTGTCTGAGTTCTTAAAATTATATGGGAAGCAAACAACTACGAATTTCGATTTAAATGAGATCGCTAATCAATTGGGAATAAAGAATTTTCACATATTGATGAGAGACGAATTACAATTCCTAAAAAATAAGCCATCTATAAATTTCATAACAAATCTTCACACATCAGATGAAAAAGGAGTACATTGGTCTGCGGGACAAAGAAATAAAAACTGTTCTAATTAATATTTTGACCGCCCAGAGGCTGAGAACTATTGGTTCGACTCTTATGGACTTCCCCCAACAAATGAAGTCAAAGAATTACTTGGAAATGGAACATACAGTACTTTTCAAATTCAAAAACCAGGAACAACTTATTGCGGTCAATTATGGTTATATGTTTTGTATAAATTACAAAAAGGAGTACCATTTCTTGATATTATGTTAGAATTGAACAAGGGAATTTCATTCCCGAAACGTTAGTTCCAATAATAATGATAATGATAATTAAAAATCAGTTCGTTGTAATTCATTTTGATAAAATCGGCCTCTGATATCTTCATCATCTAAATCTTTGATTTCGTAAGTAATCGGATAAGTTTGATTTATTTTACAAACTTCAAATATCTCTATCGTCCAGTATCCGACGAAGCCTTTTTCAAATTTATTCTTATACTTAAATATTCTAACTCTATCTCCAATCTTAAATTTCGGCTTAACCCTCCAGGCGGTGGGGGGGGCATATTTATGTTTTTTGTGTATTTTTGACAATTTCCTGTAAAATTATTTTATCACGGTTTACCAATTCAAATTTGGATTTTTTTGTGAGATTATTACAATGCGAGCCAGCATTTCATAAAATTCGCACATTTAGTTAAGTTTCTGCAAATTCGGATTACTCTCATTCGAATAATTATTCTCGAATATTTTTTTTCTTATCAAATCAGGGTCGTCAGAAGCATTCTTTGGAGTTTCTTCAATTCCAGAATGAACTTTATTATTGTACTGTTCTACAACTCCTGGTAATATCTTCAACCATTTCTGATTTCTTTGCTCAGTAAATTTCTTGAATAATTTATTTTTTAACATCCGATTGAATCTTTCTATCACTACGGCCTTCCCTGCATTTTCAGTTGAATAGACAGTTTCAAATAGTGGCTGAGCATTTTTGTTATAAATTTCAGACCCCTTATCAACAAACAATTTCCTTGGCTTTCTATCACTTTCTTTAAAGATTTCTTCAAACGCATATTTAACTGACAGACCACCTTTATTTTTTAAAGGCTTTACCCAAGCGTATCGTGTATATAAATCTGTAAAGGTCAATGCGTATTCGTAGTCTTTTTCATGTGGCATATGAATAAGATCAGCACTCTGAAAATCATTTTTATTAAATACTTTTACTTTCAATAGATATTTAGGCCTTCTATATTCTTTAGGAATTTCGGACGCATAGCGTCCTAGGTCATTCGACATTTCAGACGCGTAGGTTTCAGTGTTCTGAGTTTTGTATAAACCCTGACCGAACAATACTTTAGCTTGTAAAGCTTTTTTAACAAACATTCTTTCAATTTTTTCTCTAAATGTAGGATTTTGGATAATATCTAATTCTTGAATCATCTTCTTATCAGCTGTATGACGAGATTTTAGGTCATGATTTCGATAAGCTAAATCATGTCTGTAAGCTGCCGCATCTACTTTATCTATTGGTTCTTCACCTGGTTTCGGATTATTATTCTCATCTAGTCTTATATCTAATCGAGTTCCTGGACCAGTATATGAATGACCAGGAAGATGTTTTTCTCTTGAATATTTACTCCAAATAAATCCAGGAAAATTCTCTAAGGTTTTTTGTATGTCACCTCCGGAATGCTGACAATTTGAGGTTTTATGTACTTTTAAGAGATAATTCAATAAATCTAAATTAGAAATTTTTAATTTAATTAAATTTTCGGAATTTGTAGAATACATTTTTAAAGATAAAATAAAGTAAATGTTTTACCTAATCGGACCAAAGGTCCTCAGGTTACTAGCCTATCGAACATTGGTCAGAGGCTTTAACCGATCGGTCCAAAGGTCCTGAGGTTATTACCTAATCATACTAGGACTTAGATACATTCCAGAACCATCTTTAGTTTCTTTAATTTCAATTAAATCATCAACAATGTTTAGAATGTTCTTAAGAACTCGTTTTCCTTCATTAACTAAATTTAATTTACTAATAAAATTATCTACTATTCGTTCACCCCTAGCAACTTTCTCTAACTCTCTATTATGACGTTTTTGTTCTTCTAATGCTGCCTTCTCTGATTTATTTTTATTTACTGCTTGGACAATACCAGCTGTACCACCTGCAACACTTCCTGCTGCTGCTATGCCACCTATTATTAGAGGAATTAATGGGAGAATTTCGCCATTCTTCTCTTCTAGTAATTTAATATTCTCAATCATTGGTTTACTTATGTAATATTTCTTTTTGCTAATCGTAATAGTTTTAGGTGTTTTTTTGTCAACATTGTTACGTAATTTTAATTCAACAGTTTTATTATTATTATTACTTTTTGCTTGCGACATTTTTGATAAAGAAATTTTAAGTTAGGAAAAATTTTAATCTAAGAATTTTTTTAATGTATTCTAGTTATGAAAAAATTTTAAGTTACGAATTGTAATCTATTCTAGTTATAAATAAATTTTAAGTTAAGAATTTTAATCTATTCTGCTTATGAAAAAATTTTAAGTTAACAAAAATTTTAAGTTACCAAAAATTTTAATTGACCAATCGACGAAGTCTTGGGCTTTAGTCAATCGGACCAAAGGTCCTAAGGTTACTAACCAATAGAACCTTGTTCAGAGGCTTTAGCTGATCCTAGCCACCTTCCATTAAGAATTTCAATAGAATTTTTTACATCTTCTAGCAATAAACCATAAGCCATCAATGAAGTTGTGGAATCTTTCTTTTCAATATTAATTGTTACATCACAACCAGTCTTGCTAATATCTTCAGATTGTGCACTTAAATAGAAACAGAAAATTGGATATAAATGTCTCTGATCTCCAGGAGTTAATTGTGGTTCAACTCCAAACTCTATACAAAGATTTCGATAAGAATCATATCCTTCCATAAATTGATTATTGGTATCATCGAATCTTAATGGATCAATTGGATATCGAGTTTGATTTAATGAAACTTGTAAACTTCGAATTGTATTAATATGAAAAAGATTATTGTTCTTATCAAAACTTGCAGAATTATTTCTTTGAAATGTTAGTAATAAATATCTTGGAGTATTTGAAGTTCTAGCTAAATGCCAGTTAAATCTTTGTTCTGAAAAAGTTACTGAACTAGCAGTACGCTTTAGAAAATTTACTGGAATTGGTTTGTTAGTGTTTAATCTATTTGCAATATCTAATTCGACCTCTAAGCTAGGAGTAATATGCTTAATCCACCATTCAAGTCTATCAATTTTTAGATATGCTTTTTTTCCAGTCTTACCAAAAAAGATTAATTCATTATTTGCTGTACGATGAATTATTAATTTAAATTTTAATTGATATGATATTTTATCATAATCTAAATATCCGAATAATGGAGACAATGACCAATTTACTGCCTGTTTACTTTTCTTGTTAAATTCACGTCTTTCTTTATATGCATTATTATTTGTTTTATTTAAATGTTTTGCGCTTTGTTCTACATCTTTCGCAATTCTTGCTGCGTCTAGTCCAGCGTGAGTTAAATCATCAACAATTATGCCATCATTAGTATCAGGAAACCAGCCTTCGATTTCCTCCTTTTTATTATTTTCACCAATTGTTACAAATCTAAGCATTGTATCAATTACACCTGGAGAATCACTTATTGTTTCTATATTTTGAGTTGCAACATCTAAACGCATTTGTGTGAATAATCTTGGAAAAAAATTATTCTCTAGTGCAATATTATCGGTATCTGGTAATGGTGTTGTAAAATTGGCATCACTATATAAAGAATATTCACAGTGTAAAAATGAATCAGGTAAATATATATAACTTTGTTGATTATCAACTTCAAAGATTAAATCACATCCAGTATTTGCTCTACTAGAAGATCCGGGATTCACAGCAATTCTTATATAGTCATTCTTTTTTTGATTGTAACTGACGAAGGAACTAGTAACTAGTAAAAAATAGTAAAAAATAGTAAAAAATAGTAACTAGACGGAGGATCGTCTAATCTAAATTTATTTTCGATAACCGAAGACATTTTCATAAAAAATAATTTGACTTTTTGTTTTTTCTCACACAGAAAAAAAATGTCTCATACCCAAAAAATTTCTCACACCCAGAAAAAAATTTCTCACACCCAAAAAGATTTCTCACACATGGAAAAAAATTTCTCACACAAAGAAAAAAAATTTCTCACACCCAAAAAGATTTCTCACACATGGAAAAAATTTCTCACACATGGAAAAAAAATTTCTCACACACAGAAAAAAATTTCTCACACTCAGAAAAAAATTTCTCATGCCCAGAAAGATTTTTATCTAAATATAATTTTAGAACTTTGCTAAACCAGCTCCGCTGTTCACACCACTACCTCTTATTTCTTCAATTGAACGAACCGTAGGTTCTATGGCTACGCCTGATTTCTTCTCATGTTTACTATCAGACGGAGTACTACTCCTAAAGATTTCACCTGCCACAGCTAAGTTAGCAATTTTGTTTTTTTTCCTTTGAAAGTTTTTTTAATTTTTTTAGTTCCTCAGAATTATTCTCAAGTTTACGAATAGCTTCTAGTTGTTTTAATTCGTTTTGAGACTTAACAGCATTTGATATTGCACTAGCTGTACTACCTATAGCAGCTGCTCCTTTTGCAGCAGATGTAATCAAATCTTTATTATTTTTAATCAAGTTAACGATACTTCCTATACCAGAAAAGATGCCAGCTCCGCTGTTTACACTAGCTACGCTGTTTACACTATCTCCTTCTTCTTGAATAGTTTCCACATTGTTATAATGGTAAACAGATTTCATAGATGGTTCATGTGCTATTTTTTGATTTGAAGCAAAATGTTTAAGATTGTGTTTATAAATTATAGGCATTTTTAGGATTAAATTTGTCTTTTGGGAAAAAATATTTACGTTAATATTTACGTGCGTCATCAAGATGTACGTGTCTGATCGGCTAAAGCCTTTGGACAAGGTCCGATAGGTTAAAACTCAAGACTTCGTCGATCAAGATTTACGTGTGTGAATGTCGAACAACTTCATGATAACTTTATTAATTTTCCGTTGCACTTTATCTAACGCGTCAAGCAGCGTGTGATGTACTTTAATTTCCTTTCTATTAACTTGCCTTTTTTGCTGATTCATCTTCAAAGCCGTTTTAAGAGCATTTAACTTAATTTTAAGAACATCTAATTGATTTTTAACAGCATCTAACTGTTTTTTATTTCCTTTAGAGTTTTCTTGAAAATTTTTCTTCAATTCATTTTCTAAATTGATTTTAAGAGTTTTTATTTTATCAACTTTTTGATTAAGTGAGTTTACTTCATTTATTATTCTATTTATCTTTTTCATTTGTTGAGTAATTTTAGAACTTAATTCATCAACACTTTTTTGGAATGTAGCTTGTAAGTGCTTTAAATTTTTTTAAATTCTTTCAGGAAGTTTTTCTATTTCATCTTCTAATTGTTCTTTCAATAATTTTATCTGATGTTTATTTTTAATGACTGCAGATTTTAAGTTTATAGAAAGCAGTATTAAAATTTTTGATTGTTCAGAAATTTTTTTAAAAAGTTTTGCTATTTCTGCTTCTAGCTCTCTATCCTTTTTATCAAGTTTTAATAATTTTTCGTTTAATGATTTGTGATTAAGTTTAAGCAACTTTAATTCATTCATCAGTGGAACCAAAACATCATTTATATATTTTTCCTTTAAGTCATTGATTTGTGTATCAACATATTGTTTATTTGTTAACTCTGTATTTTGTTGCGGAAGAATAGAAAGATGCAATGGACCAGGTAAAACGTCTCCAGTTTTCATTGTATAATTTTCTATTTCTATTTCTGATTCACGATTATTCGGGATATATGCACCTCCACCAACATTTGGTAACATCATTTTTTAACAATAAAACATATATATGTCATGGAAATAAATTTTAGATATAAATTTGTTAGATATAAATTTTTTAGATATGAATTTTTAGATGTAATAATATTTTTAGATATAAGTTTTTAGATGTAATAAGTCTTTAGATGTAATAAAAAAGTTATTATTCCAACCCGTCATCATCATCACTTAAATTACTCTCACTGACGATTGTTTGAAATATTTCAGCTTGAATATCTTCACCGTTATAAGGTAACATAATTTCATTTTCATGAGGTGCTTGACGTTTAAGAATATTTATTTGAGCAGAAAACCTTTTTTTGTTTAGTATTATTGTTTTTATCAGGAATACTAATTCTAGTTTCTAAAGATCTTTTCCATGGTTTATTAACTGTAGTCGATAATGTTTTACCCGAATGTAATTTTAGAAGATCTTCTACTTTTACTTTATTTTGTGAATATCCTTTAGATGTTTTCTTTTCACTAAGTCTTCCTTGTTCATCTACAGTAATACAGTATTTTACTTTAGGTGCAATAAACATTGCAAAAATAATTCCACCATTTCCATAATCATTTTTTCGTTGACACAATTCTTCCCCAACATATCCAGCAGCATCTAATTTATTGAAGAGTTCATTAGAAATGTATATTAAAACAGTGTTTTTCACAATCAATGGAAAACCACAATTAAATGCGCCATCTTCTGTTTCCATATCATAAACATATTGTGGTTTATTATTTAAATATCTTACAGTGGTAACACTTTTGGTAATATCATTTTTGACTTGAAACGCATCAAAACACATTGGTTTATCTTGTCTTTCGCTTACTACCAATTTAGTACCTAGAGATGATGCCAAATTGTATAAACCACTAAAGTTTTCTTTATTTTTCTGTGTAAAACAAATAGTTGCATATCTACTTGTAAAAAAAGATTTCTTGCTCCCATCTGCTGCATAAAATCCAACAAAGAACCAATATCTAATATTATATTCAGCATTTAGAACATTCCAAGGAACACGTTTTCCTCTAAACTGATTATAATAATTTTTACTAAAGTATATAGCATATTGTTTTGGATTTTGAAAATTAAGTTTGTATACTCTAGATGATCTCATTGTATCATATATTTTACAATCATTTTTATAAACTTCATTAATATATGTTTGTAATTTAATTAAGAGGTTAAGGTCTTGGTTATTTAAAGTACAACAATATCTGACTCCTGATTTATAATCATAGATTCCAGCAGAACCATCTCCTAAAAAGAACCTTTCTATAAATGCTTGCTTACATCTTAAATTAGGTGGATCATTAAAATAAATATCACTTAAAATTTGTTCTAATATGATTTTATTGTCGTGTAAAAATAATTTATTATGTAGTAAATTTGTTTATTTATTTAATTCTTGTGGCTTTATTTCATTACCTGTTTCATCTAACAATGAATGATCTTCAGTAACATCTACTATTCCCAGTTTTGTTCTTATTCGATAAATACGTTTATTTGTAAGATGTCTAATAATTTTTTTTACTTTGCTCCATCCATTATGAGTATAAATTTCTAAATTATCAACTAATGAAATTTCTTTCATATCATCACTAATTTCAAACGGATTGATTTCATAGTTGTCTACATTACTATCTATCCTAGAAATAAAAAATAAATTATTCTTTCTCAGTATTACAGGCGTGTCAGCTGTTACTGAATCGGTATAATGAATGTATTTTTCGTTGAAACCATTAATTTCTAAAATAAAGTTATTCATAATTCTTCTAGAGTGAGAAAGAATAAAAGGACCTAAGTGTGATGGCATGAATGACGTCTTCCCATCTTTTACAATATTAGTTTTGAGAAATTCATCATCTTCCATTTCTACTTTCGCTAAATATTGTTCATCATTTAATTTTTCATAATCTTTTACTTCTTGAGTGAAATTTTTTCTCAATGTATTCTCATTCCATAAATGATATTTAGTGGTTATATCTTTTTGTGCAGTTTTGCCATATAGCGAATTCATCAATATTTTAATTAACTCATCGCCTACAGTGTTTCCTTCTGTTTTATATTTTTTCTCAAATTAAAAGGTTTTTCAATATAATTTGGAAATGGTGAAACTTGATAATTTTTTTCATAAATTATACCATCAGTAATATGCAAGATTTTTCCACCACATCTAAAAATTTCTTGTATGTCTACAGAAGTTAATACATCATAACATATACCATTTCTAAACCTGATTACTTTTACATGAGAATTATTATTTTGATTTTTAACTTTATCTTTTATAGGAACTGGTTGAAAAAACATATCATTCGAATATTGAAACACAACTGTAAATATTCCAGTTTTAGGTCTAAATGTTTAAGTATTAAATTTAGATACTATTTCTCGTTCTTCTTCTTGACGAAATTTTCTAGCTGATTCAGATTTACGGTCTTCTGAATTTTCATCAGACATAGCTGATAGATATGAAGATGTTGCATCAAAAGCCATTAGAAATTCATTTTTTTGTTCAAGTAGTTGATTTGAAATTTTCTTACAAATTTAAGTTTTATCTCCTAAATCTCGATACTGTTTCATTAAATCTATTAAATTACTTCCAGGTGACAAAGTCCCCCCAGCGTACCGACCAGGTAAACACTGTTTTAATATTGGTAACAAGATGTTACAAAATGGAGATATGTATTTTCTTATATTTGCTGAAACTCTTCCACCTTTAACAGATTTTCTAATATAATTTCTAGCCCATAAATCTATATGAGAATGAATATTTATATTGTCATTTTGTACGCTTTTCATCCAACCGTTAAATGTCAAAGCGGAGGATGTTAAATTAGTAGTTATATCTTCACCAACTAAATCTCGCATAACATTATTATATTTGTAGATACAAAAAGCCAAAGAAAGAATATCGTTAACTAAATATGGTCTCCATTCATTTTCTTTTTCTTTATAATTTTCATGTGTTATGTCTCCAATTTCATAATTTAATTTACACACATTCATAGGAATTTTAAAATTCTCACACCATTTAGAAAGACTTGTTTTTACATGTTGATAACTACATTTCATTATAATAGTTTGAAGTGCTAATTTACCTGGAGGTGAATTTTTTTTCGTATTATTATTATTATTACTATTTTTAAATCTAAAAGATTTTTGAATATATTTACTAACACTTTCAGTTGTATAAGGATTTTGTAATGAAGCAGTCAATATTCCTCTTGAAGTTTTAAGAGGCGGTTTAGATAATTTAAAATCAGCTTTTATCGGAAAATAAGAATCAAAACCTGATGAATTTTGAGCTGTTAAAGTTACTTTCGAATAATTAAATTTTCCGAGAGTTTTGAAAAATTGATGTATCGGACATGCGTCCTCTGGGTTTCCCCCGATTGGACGTTCCTCATCCTCAGTTCTCGTAAATATTTTCACACAATTTTGAAGTTCATTAAATTCTAATTCAGATAAAATTATTATACTCATTAATTTGTTTTTTAGTTTTTTAATTTCATCTTCATCTTTTGTTCGTTTAATTTTAATCATATCATATAAAAAACGTGTTTCTAATTCTTTCAATCTTTGTTTCGGTAAGCAACATATAAATTTATTAAAATGAATAGCTCCTACAGCATAAGGAATAGGATGAGCTGTTGAACAGTTGCGATCAAGAAAAGTTTCGAGATCCCAAATATATGTTGAACTATAGTCAATTTTTTTCTTTGTTATGATTTTATATGGACGCGTTGTTAGATTCGCATCAGTAACTGCTTTATATATTGGTTTGAAATTATTTTCAATTTCTCTAATAGCTTTTAATTTATGAGATTTATTAATTAAACAATAGTGTCCAATTGTTGAACCTTCGTGAAAATAATTGTAATAAACATAATGAAACGTTATGAAACGTTTCAATTCGTCTAGGATTTAAATGACGATTCGAAGGACTGTAATACTGAACACTTTCTCCAAAAAATTTATTGAACTGAGAAAATTTGCAGTTTGACATTACCCCTGTTCTAGATGTGGCTTTCTCTTTATATAAAAAATTATTAAACATTTCTTTCATCATTTCTCCTTGTTCTTCATTAAAACCTCGTAAAACATTATAACATTTAATGAAGGAATGTAACAATATTCACCGAAATATTCTTTGATTCTATATTTCATATTAATACCTGCACCTCCATGTGATCTTTGTACTAACTTCATTCCAAAATCTTTATATTTAATATCACCTGTAAAAATCCATTCCTGGCTATCTGATTTCTCTTCCAGATTGGAAAACCATGTTTCAAATGATTTTTTATTATAGAAGGTTACGTAAAAATTTTGAATTATATTTTCCTGATCTTTAATAACTTTTCCAAGTAAATTCATAATTTTACCATTTGCTAAAAGTATCTGCATATCATTTACTACATTAATAAAAGATACATTTTCATATTTAATTTCATTTGGATTAATTAAATTACATGAATCACCACCAAGTTGATCCTTAATTCTATCATCAAAAAAAATATCAGTAATAGGAGTTTCTAATATTTCTTTTGTTCCACGTTTCTGTTTTTTAATACTATGTTTAATACAACGTTTCTGTTTTTTAATACGTTTACTAAGTTTACTACGTTTAATTTGTGCATCGAATTCTGCAATTTGTTTCTTGTTTAATTCATCAATCCTAGACGTTTGTCCGAGAGACATTTCACGATTCATATTTTTTAAAAGAAAAAATGTATTTTTACATATACAGAGGAATATTTAATTGATGTAATGTTTCCAATTCATGTGTTGCGAAATTTTCTTTCTTAACCAACCACCAAAAATTATTGAAAGCCAAAAATACTCTAAAACTTCTTAAACAAAGTGGAAAGTCTTTTGCTTTAACACACGGTTTTATACCATGTTTTGTTTTATAATCTGTAACGAGCGCTACATATTTATGATGATAATAAAATCTAACTTCTTTCTTCGAATTGATAGGGTTTGTAGGATGACGATAATCTTTTAAAACTGGTACATGTTCTATCTTGTAAGCATTCAACATATTTTTTTTATTTTCATTAATAAGAAAATTATAAGAATAAATTATTCGATCACTCCGCGAAAATATTTTCTGTAACTCTGTCATGAATTTTTTATCAATATTAATTGTAATGAAGCCATAATCTTTTGACCAAGCATTGTTACACGATTGTTTAAATTCATCTGTATTTCTTACGCATAAATCTCTTAACAAATCACTTAAGTTTCTTGCATTTATTTCAAATAGTATAAATATATTTGCATTCTTTCTAATAACACTTCCATCTAATGAATACATACTTTGTGTTAAATAAAAAACACTACAGTTATTATGTCTACCTCTTGTGAAATAATTTCTCTGAACTGACTGATTTCTGTCATCAACACAATCATCAAAAATTACACAATGTTTCATTGTTTTATCTAGTTTACTAGGATCTTGCATATTACCACTATCATCTATTAATTGTATCTTTATATGCTTATTTTTATTGGTTTCAACTAACTGATTATTTTTTGCTGCTTCTTCACACCACGAACTTATTTCTTCTTCATCTTCAGATTTTTCATATTCTTTGAATAATGAAGCAATTGCTGTTTTTTAAGATTATTTTCAAATCCATATTTTAAAAATTGATAGACGGTTGTTCTGCTGTTGTTGTATAAATTATAAGATTGTTATAATCCAAAAAATTTGGAGTCGTTAAAATTTTAAATAATAGATATGTTTTACCACAACCTGATCTTCCACAAATAACTGACAAAACTTTATTAGATAAATTTGGATGATGATTAAATTTGAGTTTTTTTTTATTTAATGGGGGAAATTCACTTATTTTTTAATAAAAAAATTTTATTTTTATTTTTTGTTTTTAAAGAAAAAGAATAAGAAGAAAATTAAACTTCTCTAACCAAAAGATCTATCATAATCTCTTCACCTCCAAAATTTATTTCTTGTCCTTTCTCATCAGTGATTCTAGTGCTAATGTTGTTAATAGTTTTTCTTGTAATAGGGAAATATATTAATGTTTGTGGAATTACATTTAATCTATAACCAATGGGTACAGTAAAAGCTGGAAAACTGAATATTAAATTTGACAATTTACCATTTATATATCCTCCTTCAATAATGTCACAATGTACAACAATTGAATTTATTTCAGTCATTTTTGGAATCTTCTCAACTAAATGATAACCTTGACTATAGGTTTGTTTATTAAATCCTAATAGCTTTGACAATGATCTATCATGATTAAAATCAACTTGATGATTTTCGTCTAAAGTAAGAGAAAATTTATTAACTGCCGGTTCAACTGCAAAATGTAATTGTTTCTTATCTTTAAATGGTATACATAAATGTCTCTTAATTTCATTTGATATTGATTCAACTTCGTAAGAACCAGGAAGAAAAGTTAGTTTTGGCTTTATCAGTAGAATATCTGAATTGATCATTCACATCTTTTATAACATTTTGAATAGTGTTAAATGTGGAGAAACTAGTCAATGCAATTTGATAATTTTTATTTTGTTCCAAATGTAGAATGGGTTCTAAATTACAAGTGAGTGATGAAGTAGTTGTTATAATTTTTAACGTCGTACTAAATTTTGATGAACCCAAAATCTCTGTTAGATTTTCTAAATGATTATTAATTTTGTCTAAATCTGCTGATGATAATTCTCTCGAAGACATTTTTTAGTTAAAATTTTGAATAAATATTTTTTTATAAAAAAATTAAAAACAACAACATATTTCAGATAAACTTTTATAATCCTCTTCATTTAGAATCTTCCATTCTAACAGTCTCTTCAATATAGCATGAATTTCATTGAAACTAGAATTATGTCCTTCTTTTATTGCAGATATTAAAATGTTTAATCTATTTAGTAATTCTTGTGGATCATCTGGTAAAAATACAGTTGTTTCAGTTTTAAAACCTTTTCCTACTTTAACTCCCGTTGATAATAAATTTTCTAATTCTCTATAACGTTTAAGAGTTTTTCCTGCTTTAACTCTATCTAACATATCTTTATATTTTATGAGATCTTCTACAGCATAATTATTTAAATCTGCTCCTCTTAAAAGATCAACAAAATTTCTATCTAAATTAACCGATATTATACCACTGTCCCTAAAAAGGGACGCTTAATCTTTCGACAGTCAACGTCAAAATATAACATTAATGAACAAACTTAGAGATTAACGGGAAGCTATTTACCAAATATATTAATAATATACATGGATTTGTCTTGAATATTATCTGTACTACTACTCAGACTACTCAGATGATAGAGTTCTGTATTTTTAAGATTTATTAGTAAAAAAATAAAAAAATATTTTCTAATACTCATTTACATGACCCATTATACTTAACTTCTAGAAATGTGATAATCCTTAGTTGTTTGATGCATTGTTGTGATACAGTCAAAATATGATTGCAAAATAATTTATCTGTTTGGAGAAATAATCGATTATGTAACCGTCCCGATTTAGGGACGTTGGGTACGAATGACCCCCGTGACATTGAAAAATGAAAACATTCAGAACGTCATTTGAATAAACTTCTGACTCATTTTATATGTTGTGGTACACATGTTTCTTTCATTTTTTCTAAATTTAGTTATGTTTTGTAAAATTATTTCAGTTAGTTTTTGTTTAAATCTCATGGAATTTGAATTCATGCAGTCTAATCTATGCGAAATCAAGAAATGGCGTCCAAAAAGACAAGAACCAAAAGTCGAAAACGGTAAGTTTTAATTTCATCTAAATAATTGTTCTCAGGGTATGCTATGATAATCGCAATGAACTGTATGTAGTAGAAGGTTAGTATCTACATTAAATGCGCCAGTCAATAGCAAGATTAATATTTTACCTATAGGTAGGGGTAGGCCTATAAATGTTGTATATAAACATATTGGCTACATATTAGTAATATCTCAATGGCGGTTAACCGACGATTGAATGAATAGCTATCCATTATCAAAATAGGCTGTAGGCTTGATAGTTAGACAGTTTACATCTGGTTTAATCAATTTACTTTCCAAAGTAGGCTACTGTTAATTTCTGTATCGCTCTCATTAGTTTGAAGCTTATTAGTCTACACTAGCGCTTTAATGATATGTTACTATAATCATAATCTTTTCATTAGATATGGAATTATCTTAGTTTCTGTAAGGTAAAACGTCAATCGAATGCAAAATGATGACAAGCATCTTCATTCATCTTCTTTACATTTCAGGAAGATGAGTTATCAATTGCGGATGCCTCAAATCAACCAAAATCACGATTTGCCAAATACCGAAATCGAGAGTGCAGGAGAATTATATCATCTCGATGGAGAAAGGAAGATATTCCGACGAATTTATCTACTCAAAGAAGTTGGACAAACGATATGCCATCACTGATTAATGAATCCGATTCCCCTAGCACGATATTTGAAAAATTTTTTGATGACGATGTTATTTCTATGATAATGGAAGAAACTACAAGGTATGCTGTTAGTAATGGAAAACATAATTTTCAAGTGGTATCAAATGAGATACGCTTAGTTTTGGCAATTCTTATCATTTCTGGATACGTTCCTCTTCCTAGAAGGAAAATGTATTGGGAGTTAAAGTCTGATGTTCACAACGAAGCTGTATCAAAGGCAATGTCCAGAAATCGTTTTGATGAAATCATTCGATATCTACATTTGGCAGACAATGACCATTTATCTTCGGACGACCGGTTTTCGAAAGTTCGTCCTCTACTTGACAAAATGAATGAGAGATGCTTGAAAATCCAGCCAAATGAACAAGAATTATCAATTGACGAGTCGATGACTCCATATTTTGGACGTCATAGCAACAAACAATGTATAAGGAATAAGCCCATTCGATTTGGTTTCAAAACATGGGTGTTGGCTACCAGTGGAGGCTATGTAATACAATTCGATCCGTATCAAGGCAGTAAATCAACGTATGACAAAAATCTTGGACTAGGTTATAGCGTGGTCACCAATCTTCTTGATTCGCTTCCAAGCCACCTCCCCTTTTGTGTGACATTCGACAATTTTTTTACGTCATTACGTCTTGTTTCTGATTTAGCCGAAGAAGGATTCGGAGCAACAGGGACAATCAGAGGTAATCGGCTTCAAAAATGTTCGATTTCCTCTTCCAAAGAATTAAGTAAACAACCGAGAGGAGCATTTGATTACCGCTACGATCGACAAAATGAAATCATAACTGTAAGTTGGAATGATAACAGCGTTGTTACACTGGTATCCAACATACGCGGTGTCTTCCCTTTGAATAGCGCCAAAAGGTGGTCAATGAAAGAAAAGAAATTCATGCAGGTTGAGCAACCACGCATCGTACAAGCGTATAACAAAGCTATGGGAGGGGTCGATCGTATGGATCAAAGTGTCTCTTGCTATCGAATAAACATCAGGACAAAGAAATGGTGGTGGCCTTTCTTTGCGCATTGCTTAGATATGGCATTGCAAAATGCCTGGCTATTACATAGA
Source organism: Prostheceraeus crozeri (assembly GCA_907163375.1). NCBI lineage: Eukaryota > Metazoa > Platyhelminthes > Polycladida > Euryleptidae > Prostheceraeus > Prostheceraeus crozeri. Next base: position 288,938 of record CAJQUW010014492.1, read on the forward strand.
AAAAACAGTTCAGAAAAATTGGATCAACTGTCTTTCAGACGAGAGATTGTTGATGTCTACTTGCGACGGTATTCAGCTTCAAATGAAAATTCACCAGTAGCACGAAAGATTGCACGCATGGATAATAAAGTCCCAGGTGAGATTAGACGTGATGGAAAAGGCATTTCATCATCTCAGAAAGTACACAAAGAAGATGCGCCTATTGTGGGAAGAAAACTTACAGACGTTGCATGAAGTGCCAAGTGCTTCTCCACCTTGAATGTTTGCAAACCTTCCATCAATGACTTCTGATTTAAATGTTGTAAAAGTGAACAATCGATCACTGCATCAATCCTTGACTTGATGAAGAAGTGTAAATTTAATAAAAACGAAAAGAAAAAATCATATGCTATATATGTCTTATGCGGAATACCAGTACCCATTCGTACCCAGTGTCCCTATAAAGGGACGTTTACTAAATCGTATATAATTACTTATAACCTTGATTATTTTCATAAATAATGTCGAATTGGTGATTAATCAAAGTAGAAAAAGGCAATTTTCAGAAAGAAAATAAAAAAATCAATTTTGGGTTAATATGGGTTAAAAGGATATTTATCTGGTGAAAAAATTAAACCTCGAAAAGGTTGTGGAAATATTTCTTTTTGTCCGAGATAAAATCTAGGTATTGTTTTTCCATCTATAAATGAGATAGAATGTTCAAATTGCATAGATTTTGGTAATTTCTTATTAATGTTTGATTCTAGTAATCCATAGTCATCTAATATAGTTTTGTGTTCTGGATCTGTTATATTAATTTGTTTATCATTATTTGTACTTTCTTTTTCAAGCTTTTTGAATGGTTCCATAGTTTCAAAATCAGTTTTTACTTGCTCGGTTTGCTGCATTTTTTCAAACATATCAGATTGAATACCAGCTTTTATCATTCTATGCTGAAGATGATTTTCTTTCATAATATTTTTTTGTTTTATTAACTCTTCTAATTGTTTAATTCTTTTAAAATTATCAGCTTTAATTTTATCCATTTTTAAAATATAATATTTGAATTTTGTGGTAACATTGGAATACAACAAAAACATTTTACTGAACAAATTATTTTTTTATTGTTTTGTTGTGTGACATCTTTTCGTTTTAAGTTTTGCTTAATAAAGTTTTTAGCTCTTCTAAAAAAATTTTATCATTTTCTTCATTAGAAATTTTACCATCACTAAAAGTTTTACCATCCTGTTTATTCTTGTCATCAACTTTTTCTGACTGTAATTGAAATGATATTTGATTTACTTCATTAGCTATTTGATCAAATTTTTCAATCTCATCTAACGTAATAACATAATCATCACATACTCTTTGAAAGTAGTAATGTAATTTGTCGTGGACTTCATTAACGTGAGAATGTTTATTTTTTAATGATTTTCGTTTCTTAGTAATTAAAGATTTATCTAACATTGTAACAAGTGAAGTTGCAAAAACACCCGTACCTGTTAAAGCAGTATCAACTACTGGAATTACTAAAACACCAGAAGATATAACAATTGTTAAAGCACCTAAACTTATTGTTAAGAATATGCCAATTCCTTGTGTTACATTCTTAACTTTAGACCATCTCTTTCTTAATTTTTTATAATGTTCTAATCTTAATAATAATTGAGATTCCTTATTTTTCATATAACGAACTCTATCCTTGTGTTTTTCTTTATTCAATTCACTTATTTTTAACTGTGATAACGAAGGATATATTCTCGAAGTTTCTTCCACTTTTGTTTCTTCCATTTTCGTCCCCGTTGAGGTTTCCATTTTTAAAGAAATATTTTGAATACAATCTTCTGGTACATTGAGACCACGTGATATTTTGAGACAACTTAAATTTTCGTCTGCCTAAATTTTCAAAATTCTTAGACCACGTGATATTTTGAGACAACTTAAATGTTCGATTACGTGATATTTTGAGACAACTTAAATTTTCGAAATTTGGAGACTACCTAAATTTGGAAAATCTCGCAAGGTGTGATATCCGGTGCGAGCGAAGCGACGCGCCGGATATCTTACCCTATACTACTGACCGCATGGAGTTTCTCTGACTTCAAATGAGTGCAAATTAAAATAATTTGACGAGTAGTAAGATAGGCTTCAGCTACTAGCATACTGATGGGCAATTGATTACCCCGAAGAACCTAGAAGATAGTCTTATCTGACGCAAATCTTAGAATCCTTAGTAAAGCTAAATACGGTAACGAAATTCCCTCATACAATTGCACGTACGTGTAGAGTTCACTTCTCTCTCGTAATTTTATTTTTTTCGTGTGAATTGTCAAATGTGCTGCGTCTGCTGACTACCAGCAGACCTTTGAAAAAAGATTATTTTGATGCCAATGTTTTCCATCATCTCCGATTGTGCTTTGTGCCTTGCCCACGTTTACCCACTTCGCAAACTGCACCTTGAGTCTTGTGCACATTTTATTGATCCAAATGCATTTGTGTTTAATTGCCAAAGCAGTTCTTCGATAGATGTGTGTATGGGATATAGCGGGTTAGATATGCCATATGTCATTTTTCGATATAGTGGTGGTGTTAGTCATATGCAACTCATTAAATGAGTACGAATTAAGTACTGTAATTTTGAACCCAAAGAGTTCTAAAATGAGTACATATGTTTTCGCACTCAAAGAGCAGTAGAATTTGGGACTCATCTCATGGTCGTAGTTTATTACTCAGGTTAAGTACTCATTTGGGGCTTTATGAATTATTGTGTAGTGCAAGAGCTACTGACGTGTTTTCCTAAATTCGCATACGAGCTTCTTATTAGTAGTAAACTTGTAGATTGTCACCAAAAATCAGCAATACTACAATTTTTAAGCTATACATGGTTCATGGTTCAAGTCGTTTTGCAAGTTACAGAGCGTCAAAAATCACAATATTTCATCTGTTCATGTAAATAAACGGAATTTCGAGTTTGGTGCACTTAATAACGTGATGATCTAGCATTCATTTAGTCACCTATGCTATTGTTACAGATAGACAAACAGACTTTCCTGATCACAAAAGTACACTTTTACAGAATTTATTTCTGTGCAACACGTCTTATTTAATGAAGATATAAATTAAGCGAATTTAGCAGAGGATTGTGATTTGAGATTTCTTTTTCAATTCGACAATCCGACAGTGTAAACGGTATCCATATCACTTACGTGCATGATGTATTTTGGTCATTCTGCTAATTGTTTTAGTTTCTAGTGGACCAGTTCATCTCGTCAGATTAACGCTAATTATGATCTGCTATGAATCAGTTCAATATCTCTTCGACAAAAGTCTTTCTGTTCAATTTTGTTTCAACTGACAGATAGATCTAACCATAGAAGTCCAGCTTTTCGCTTTGCTTAAGTTAGTGGGACTAGAATAGACAATCTGCCTGCTCATTAATTCAAATTCTGCCGGCAGAATATTCAGCCGATTTAATGAACGACGTTATAACACCGAAACCGGCAGAATATTAAGTCGGCTTCGTTGTTATACTGTGGATCGGTCATTACGTCTGCTGAATATTCCACCGATAGAATTTAATGAACAGTCCCAATAGCTGTTTGTTAATGTTAATTTCAACTGCTCGGTCAAACGCCGATCTAAGTAGTCAAAAGTCAAGAGACAATCGGGCAACCGCATAGAAACACCGCTAAGCTAACAAATCTCTAACGGCATCATTCATCCATTGAAATTTGCTTGTGAGTGGGATGAGAGAAGTCTTTTGTATTAATAAAATACTTTTATCGGACCTTTCGGACGCACCAAGCCTAGGTCGAGGCCTTTCGGACGCATCAAGCCTAGGTCGAGGCCTTTCGGACGCACCAAGCCTAGGTCGAGTCCTTTCGGACGCACCAAGCCTAGGTCGAGTCCTTTCGGATGCACCAAGCCTAGGTCGAGTCCTTTCGGACGCACCAAGCCTAGGTCGAGTCCTTTCGGAAGCACCAGGCCTCCGAAAAGCCTCCACTGAAAAAAGTATTTTATCAATTCAAAGGACTTCTGTCATTCCACTCACAATGTCTGTTTCTTTCCTCAACAAATTTGCTTGTCACTAACAACTCACTATCTAACACTGCTTCTGCGATGTCTCCACAGATCCATTGATCACAAGATTGATATGATTAATGATGAATTCAGTTACAGTGGCTAAGGCACTATTCAGCAAGGAAGAGTCTTATATCCATGTTTGCAGAACCATCAAAAAGAATTTGAATGTGAGAATTGTTTCGAAAGATATCATACATCAAAATTGTATTTCGGCGCCCACTCTGCACAACCTTTGTCATGCTAGCCTGAGAGACCAGATGACTTCGTTACGGCAGGAAACAATACTCACTTCGAGGATATGGCTCTATTGAATTAATCGCATTAATAAATAATAATTTGAGAACGAGGATATTCATGAGCCGAAGTTGTATGGATCTACACTGGCCACGATGCCTCTTTTAGTGCGAACGGCAGAAAGAATGAGCATTCATAGATATCATCTACACCAGTTGTGAATTGATCGTGAAGTCGTGATTTGTATCGATTTTTAATTCTTAGTATTTCATTGAACTTTGTAGGCCTACTGTTAATTTATTTCAATATCATTCTTGACTTCGTGTAAATCTCAGGTTGTAGATGTAAATGATGTTCAATGCCGCTTGTTGTAGATGATATGCATGAATGCTCATTCTTTCTGCCGTTCGCACTAAAAGAGGCATCGTGGCCAGTGTAGATCCATACAACTTCGGCTTATGAATATTCTCGTTCTCAAATTATTATACAAATTGGCAATCACAAAAAGAACATTATTAAATGCTAAATATAGTCCAAAATTGTGTAGCAATCGTAATTTCAATTACAAATATGACTGCGCAATTGGAATTAAGCCTAAAGGCAAGTGGTAAGCAATTGGTAATTGTTTGGAATTAATTGCTCTTTCTGAAAAATTGACACAAATGCGATGCGTGCCTACTTGTAACCTCAAATTCAAGATCTCGGCATTTGGAAACTTTTGAACCTGAGATCGAGCAGCGAGATCAAGATTGAATTCCCTATTGAGATCATCTATAATTATCAATTTGACCTTTGATTAATATATGAGTTACCCTCTAAGTGGCCGTATTCCCCATTTTACTTACTCGAGATAATTTCATTACTAATATAGCGCATTCCTTTTGCGAAATGAAAATATTAAATGACGTTAATGTCTTCGTTTTAGACACTAACATATTCGCATAAGTTGAATGGATATTTTTGGTCTGAAATAAATCATTAGGTTGTTCAGAAACTTTGAAGGTCTGTCAGTGCAAATAACATCAATCGCTCTCTACGCAGAAAGCAATTATGGCCATCTGTTTGATGTCAATATGACAAAGATTTGTAAATCCGCATCAATGATAGGAAGATACATCTAAATAGTGCCTTGTCAAATCTATTCATGAATTTATCATAGCGTTGTCCGATTTATACCTTCAGATACAAACTCATGTGTTTTTATTGCGCACTTCACACGCCTCGTTGCTTTCTTTCGTTTCATCTGCTTTCAGGAACAATTACGCACTGAAGATTTACTTTTCAATTATAAAACATGTGCAATTTTGAATTATATGAAACTTTTATATATCGAACATTTTTGTAAAATAAACACAATGTTTGTATATAAAAACATGTGGTATTTACAGAAAGTACAGCAGCAAACCTATAGCATTCTGATGTTTCAAGTGAGCCTCATTCTCTAACCAAGAATTGTACATTTGAGAACTTTGCGTCAAGGGGTGTTCACATGGGTTAACTTGGTGAACTTTCAATAAAACTCATGCGATTCGTCACCAGAGGTTAGGCCCCATCGAAAATTAATTAAATTGAAATTAATTGGTTCCAATCAACTGATTGTTGTAATCGAAAAATTAGTTAACTGGTTAGTATCAGTCAATGATTGTAATTAATTAATTGATTAATTTGTGTTATAATGGGGAAGGTATTTAATAGACTAATTTGCTTGCAATGGTGTCACCGTTTGCACGAATGACATTCCAACTTCTATGCTTTATTAATTAACTAAGCTGCTAATATATTATTGTATAAGTACTGTATGTTACTGTATATGTTACTGCATATTACTGTATGTTACTGTACAAGCTGCTATATTATTACTATATAAGCTGCTGATATTCTAAACATATTCTAAACATATCTTACTCACAACTGATCGCATTCAGGATCCTAGCTACGAAATTCTGCTGCACAACGGATTTAATATCTATAAATTATAATGCTTAATACTTTCATGACAGCTTTTAAAACTCTATTTTAAGTTCTCCTATAGGCACGTGTGAATATATTATTGTGATTAACTTATTTCAATAATTTATTGCAACTATATACACTGTACCCCAAAAGTTTTTAACTTATAAAAGGAGTATTCAAAGTATTATTTTCATGGAATGCTCATCATAGACAATCTTTGGGACGTCTGAAACGCTTTTTTGCGAATGACAAAAATCAAAAACTTCCAATTTTTCAAAAGAAATAACCTTTTGAAGTAACCTAAACTTTTGACAGTGTCACCTCATGGATCATAAACTCTTTCTAACTCAAGATGCAGCAGACCGGCTTTCTATGATGTTTCACGGAAAACTGTTATGCTGTATCGCTATTGATAAATCACTTTTTATTGTATCGCTATCGTTGAATGAACGGAATTAACATTAACATCATAGCTAGAAAATGACGAATCCTGCTGTAGCAAATGTCGAACTTAGCGATTGTAGAAGAGTCTATCTTGCATCGTGGGCGACTGTACACGATAATTGAGAGGATAGTCGACGATTATTTCTAATGAAATACGGCAAGGAGGCCCCTGCCCCGTCTATCATTAGATACTGGTGCCTGAAATTTGTCGAAACTGGGAATTCCAAATCTTCAAGCACTTCAACGAAGAATTGAAGAAAAAATTGAAAGTGCGTGATTGTCGATGCTTCGCATTCCCCTGAGAGCTTTCCTGAAACGCTGCGACAAATGCTTGGATTTAGACGATGAACACTTTGAGTTTGCATTGCAGCCTACGATTTTTTTTGCTTACTTGATGAAAAGATTGTGTCGATTTTATTGCGTTTATACAGTCAAATTTGGAAACAAAGATTTTTCATTTGAAGTACGGGAAATTTTTTTATTTGAAAGACGGAAAATACTAGTTATAAATGAACAGATTTCAATAGTAAAGGCTACCTGATTCAGTGAAGCATTTTCTATCATGTGACGCACCTGATTTTCTCAATTCAGCAAGCATAAAAGCTTTCATATGACAAGCATTTTATTGAAATATTACTTTGGGAGCTCTTTTTAAGATTCAAAATAAAAAAGCAAAAGACTTTTGGGGTACCCGCTAGAATTTACATGTACATATCTCACAATTTAGCTTGCTTAACCCTTTGATGCATGTATTATTTTCAAAATTAAAGTTTTTTTGAAAAATAAAATTTTTCTTCAAATGAGATTTGCGGGCGTTCTAGGGATTGTACGAAGTCAAGAGAGATGCCTTAAGAAGCGCATTGATCTCCTCTTTCTTTTGGTTACAATTTTTTGCCGCTTTGGGGTCAACATTGTTGAGCAATGTTGACCTAAAAGATGTGGGTCAAAATGTCCTTAAGAGAATACAATATGCATGAAAGGGTTAATTATTCGTTTAATTAAAAAATAAACTTCCAGCAACATTATATTGCAAAATGTATTGCAGTAATTCTATTAAAATTCAGTTCAGTGAAATTCACTACACAATGACACCCAATTTCGAATAAGCGAGGAACGTCTGAATTACTGGTCTCGAAAAATGAGAAAATATTAATCTGCAGTCATATTTGAGTCGAATGTCGATGCACAATAGTTGAGCAAATTGTCTAGAATTATCAGGAATTTCTTACAATTTTCAGCCATCGCCGCATATCAACATATCAAACCGTTCATTTCTCAAAAAAGAGTACACGAGGATAAAATGATACATTACACTGCCTTTTACAAAGAAGATGATATTCTACATTTACGCAATGCGATGAAATATATACTCATGAAACAATGTCGTGAAATGTAAAGATAATTGACAGGAGATGATGGTAAGATGATAATTGAGACAGTGGAAGAAGAGGACGAGGACATTGAAATTTTAACAAGAAATGGCATATGATTTAGTGTTATCGCCGCCTCACGTTCTTCAGTCCTTCACATTTTCTTTTAATTAGGCAGATCAAAAGGGGAGCATCTACATTCAAGAGATGGAGGATTTGTCGTGTAATATACTACGAAATCGCTTCAATTGCTTGGAGGACATAAGATGATACTTCTGCTGGGCCACAATTCAGCCTGCGGGACACATGATCATGCTTACCAACGTTTTTCAACATAAGACGTTTTCAGCACCACATGGGTCATACCTAAAACGTATAGGGTCTCTCGGGAAGCAAGGATGTCGCGATACCGAAGTTGAAGTAGGAACCACGAATATCAAAATCATGTGTCACCCATGTGTCCCTCCTATCCTCTTTAGCACTATACAGCGTTAGTCTTAGTCAGCACACACAGCCACCGTCACACACGAAAAGGCGTCTTCCATCTTCCGTCTTCCATGCCACTAGTCTTTTTGTACATTGTTCATAAGGCGTCTTCCATAAAGCGCTATGAGACGCTTTTCATCTGCTGTCTTCCGCCTTCCATTATCCACCTACCGCAGTCACATTAGGGAAATCCATTTCCGATGCAATTAGCGCTATTTTTCACTACTTCCCGTTGCTATAACTACTGTCTTGATCCTCATCCTCATTTGACATTGTGAACAAAGGCTGTTTTCTGATTGCTTCTCCTCGCAAAACACAGTTTCCTGTATCCTCCTTCAGACGTCACTTCATGTTGTTCTATTTGTAGAACAGTCTCGCGGCTGACGCCTGACGGCTTATGGAATGAACTTCATCAGCCGCATGATTTCATGGCTTTTGTCTGATGGACGACGCTTTATGACCTTTCCTGTGTGACAGCGTGATGGACGATAAAAGATGGAAGACGCCTTATTCTGTGTGACAGCGGCCTTATGGGAACTGTTTCCTCATTCAGGCTCTGAAAATTACCTTCAACGTTCTTCCACAAGAACCACACAGGATGAAAATAAAAGGGCAGGTCTACCTTGTAGCAGTTTCCTACTTCAAGTCTGCTAGGAAACTGTCAATTTTCAAATCTTGTTTGGTCTTCTAACGAATTTTGCTGCATGCGCAATCCTCAAAGCAATCGCATTCCTATCAGAGTCCATCCAATCAAACATCGCAATAAATTGTGCGAAAAATGATATATTGACATATTGATATATATTGTCACCCAGGTGTGATTTGAATTACACCAGAAGATTCAATGCACGAGTTATACTCTCTGTTTGCAGCAGTACTGAGAACGAAGTCATGATTCAACTGCACTGCCTATTAGTATTGGGATTTTTGACTTCACACAGCGTTCATGAATTTCAAGATTTCACACTTAAGAGAAATTCTAGTTGATATCTTTGTATAGACCTCTATAATACTCTATTGACAGCGCAACTCATCAACTATTGAAAAAATCGGATTGAAAAGCTTTTATCTGCTGATATATCTGGTTCATGATAACCCGCCCAGAATACCCTTTCTGAGCACGTGCACATCAAATCTTTCATTAACATTACAAAGTTGACAGTTTAAAAGTACTTTCGAAATTTATATCAACTCCTGAGCATCAAGCAAAAGTATTTTATGACAATGACAACAATTAGTTAACATGTACAGGTCTAATTAGGCTGATTTCATCGGCTTATAGTAAAAAATTCAGAGATAACGGGCTTTGAATGTACTTTTTGTCAACATCGAAATAAGCAAGATAAATGAATAAATGAAGCTAGAAGTACATCGCCTTTCCTCCATGTGGCAGAGTTTGCTTAAATAATATTTTATCATTGAACAGTCAAATTGTGGTCCCTGTTGCGATATAGATCTAAACGCTTTGCATTCACAAACTCATTGAAGAAAATATCACTGCGTTTGAGTTAAGGTAATGAGTTTGCAAAGTGCATAGTATCGGTACTACTGACGAATACTGAATACAAGTTGGACATTTCAAAATTCAAAAAAGTTTCTTTCCAAATAATTAGACAAACTTATTTAAAAAAGAGCAAGATAGACAAAAAAACATTTCCGGAGCAGCTGTTGATTAAAACAGTTCTAGAAGAAGAAGTTTTCTTGGAGGAGTGAGTATAACGATTTTATGAAGTGAAATCGAAGGAGAGGATTTAAATATGATTCATCATAGTCATGTACAGTACAAGTATGCATAGTTTACTCTATGTCAATGGCTTATCAGGAATTCATACTGTAAGGGGTATAACTTCTTTTTAGTACGCATATTTTTACATCGGACGACCCAGTTATTTAGTTCAATTATTGCTGACCTATAATCTATTACTTATTGAGAAGACCGATCCTTTCATTTTCATGCATCCCTGTCTATAAGGCTAAACACATTAAGATTTGACAAGCCTCCTAATCTCGGCAAACACAAACATTTTGAACAACTTCATCCACATCCAACCACATTCTCGCATACATTGGCGATCATGTGCATGATAAAAGCACATGCACATCATAGGAAATGACCCGAAGACATTCCATGTCAAAGATTATGACTCTCGGCTTAGTACTTTTCCTTTAATCAGAGAAAACATAGAAAATTTCATTTTAGCCAAAAACTGCAATCTGAATCCCATTGGATTTACATGTTTTTTTCTTTGATCCTCTCTGACAAGAAGAGGAACTCATTAGAACTCGCCAGATGTGCCGATTCGTAGTAGGCATAGAGTGTACATCATTCTGTGAAAGTCTCACTTTCGGCCTCGTTCCCTGCAGAAACTCTTTCTGGCTGCCGGACTATAATGTCATGGACACAGAATTAGACCGGTCATCTCTTCTTCTGTTTGACTAGAAAGGAAACATTGGAATATGTCATAGAAATCGACAACAATAAAACCTCTAGAACGGAGATTAAGCTTCATGCAATACACAATAGTGGCACATAAATCGCACGCATTTTCACTTAGATACACTTGTCAACGGCTGTATCATTGGGTCAGAATCAGTCACATGTGTAAATCAAAGCTTTTCATTGGTCATTCATGCCCCAACTTAGTTCCCCCGGCGGTGCCGCGACCTTGAGTCAATTTCCATTCTAGTCAACTTCAGTTAAACAATCTATTTCTATGGAACATGTACCGCTAATAAAATGGCACAATCTGCTGACATAATAGGACGTTCAAAGCGCAACAGGCAACACATAACACGTAACATGTGACGAGTAGGAGATGTGATGCGGTCTTGAGTTTCATTCATTTTTGGTGTGCGTCACCCGTTGTTTTTCGTCACCTACGTTGTATTATGTAGCTTCTTTTGCTTCACTTCAATTATCGAAGTCCGCTAATTAGAGCTTTGTTGTTTCATTTGCTTTAACGTCATCAATATAGTTGTCACTTGTAACACCTACTGCTCAGTTACTTAACTGACACTAATATTTCCGTGGTAGACAACGTAAGTGTGACAGATACTCGTATCTTTACAGACAATTCATAATCATTTATGTTCTGCAACGAATATGTAATGCTAGTCCGGCAGAACTTTATTACACCGTCACCATGTATGAGAATTCCCATGAATTTTAAAATACTAAATATTGACCATTGTACTTCGAAACCCTTTCAATTGTTCACCTAATGAAGATGTCTTCATGACCCAAACTTATGTCGAACTTGTGCGTGACTTTGTGGGTGAGATAATAGCGCTTTATAAGTGCATGCTAGACTTATGAAAAAGCATGAAGCACGAAAAAAATCAACTACATGGACCATCTTGTCATATCGTGCTGAGCGAGCATTAGTGATCAGTATCTTACAGGTGTATATTTGAAAATTTTAAGTAGAAAAAAACAACTTGATATTCAATTATTCCGAAGTTTTATTTCTAGCAACCCCGACGTTCTTCCAATCTTTAAAAGCATAAAATCAAATGTGAGATTTTCTGAAATTCGAAATAGTGACTTAACAATGCACCTGGTACATACACAGTAGGAAACATGCACTGAAATAGAAAAGTTTCCAAACTGAACGTGCATTTGAATAGCCGCTTATAGAGATGTACGCAATGTTGCGTATATGCCAAAAAGGGCACTCTCTCGGTTATTAAACATCGTCTTATCATCTGATGTGTCATTATTAATTCAACTTATGTCGCTTCATTTCAATGACATGCTCGCTCCAGAATGATGACATCCACAGAGGAACAAACACGACAGTTCAACGACAAATCCAGTGGCTTCATTATTACGTAGGAATCATCGGCAGACAAGTTTCCAGGTTAGCGTAGCCTATAGCCTGACTGAAGAGCTTTCAGTGTAGTTGTATTTCCTATGAAAATATTTGGGCTACTTTAGGCTATCACGACTTGGGATGACAGGTCCTTAATCTGCAGAGTTATGTTTGAGAAAATGCACTTATCAGTAGTACGACCACTGCTTATGTGTTCGCTACACAATTGCATCTTTCTGTAGCTATAATGTCATAGCCGTTGTCGACGCCATTTGGACATTGCAGCTGCGAAATTGATCCTTAAAGGAAAATAGCTGATAATTTCGCGAACTGACTCAAAATCTCTGCCATTTGTAGTGTAATTGATTCTTTCCTTGTGAAAGTATAAAAGCAATATACCCTCATTTAAAGTAGCTGAAAGATCTGTAATGCGAAAGTACAGCATTTTGATAAATTAATGTTCAAATCTGACATTTAATAGATCGAAAGAACTTCGCTTCTTAAGTGTTTAATCTCATTCTTGAGACTAAGTCAAACTTGTTAAGCCAGATCAGATTTAGTAAAACTAAGGAGGCAGATATTATCTGTTCAAAGTTTTTCTCTTATCGTCTGTAATGGCTGCATTTACAGATTCTCTAAATGAAAGAATTAAAAAGTCAAGTGCAAGGTGACACAAGGAAAGTCGGTCTTTCAAACCACTTTTGCTGAACTCTTTTAGACTGATTGTTGCTTGTCAAATTTCTTATTTCAAAGTTTGATTAGTTGTAAATTATTTCCAAGTTTTAGCAGTGAAATCAAGAGTGATTGTTTATGAAAGAATTTTGATTTGAATAGATTTCAGGAATTAAAAAGGAAAACTGGAAGAATTGTCAGGACAAAGGATAATTGAACACAATAGTGAATGATATCTTATTAGCGTAGAACCGTATCTTACTTAAAGTAGAGAAAAGATGCCTGATAGCCACAGACCAGCCCTATAGCCGACGAACCAAAAGCTTTGATAGAAGTCGAAAATACCAATGTGTCAGAAAATGACGATAACTTCAGAAAAGAATAAAAAGTCCTTGTATTGATGACATTCGATTGTTTATTGATGTTTCGAATTGTTTTGATATTTTCTTGTCATTTAAATTTCTTTTGATTTTTTTTCCACTCTATTGTTTTATTTTTGATAATTCAAAAAATTTGTCTCAAAGTCATTTTGATCAAACTGTCACGCTCTATTTTCGTAAGGCAAAAGTGCAAGAACGGTTCCGCCTTGCAAAAGCGTTTTATAGCGCCATTCACATGGAATGGCACTTTCATCTGAAGTAAGTTAGTTTAAGTAAACTGAAATTCATATTTTAGATACATATGGCCGCTTTATGACTATTTTCGGAATAGATTTTGACAGTGAAAGCTTGCAATACAAACTTTCATATTTCATAACTCTCTGCACAGGATTTGATCAAAGCGGAACAATTACAGAATCAAGTCACCAAATGAGAAATGCATTTACTTGATGATTCAATTAAAGGCAAAGAATTTCTGCTTGAACTCCTTACAATATATCATAATATTTGATAATGCAGCAGTTACCTGGTTGCATTTCGTTGAATAATCTATCAATAGCTAAATACTTTGCGCGCTGATATGATAATAGAATCCTTGAAATATTTGAGCACAATCACATTGAAAAATAGTCATTCTATGAAAGTCCTTACTGAGGAATCCATCACCTGTCAGTTTTGTTTCATCACGCTCTCGAAAACAATTTTAAACCTGCTTGATTTAGTTTGTTTATGTACTTCTGTCATTTTTCCAATTGAAAATCAATGAGATGAGCGAGTTTTGTTGCTAAACTATGCTGATTTCAATGCAACATTGAGGGAATCTTTAAATAATTTGCGTGTTGTGTGCGTCTTTTAAAGAGAAGCAATCATTCGGAATTTTCATCCTATCCCAACAATTCTGGATCAACTTCGAAGCCCTCTGGCTGCGAACTCGAATAATATACGAGGTCTAAAACACAAATTACACATTTACATATAACTTGTCAAGTGATGTCTGACGAGATTCTGTGTTTGAATAAATCAACAGCGTTCTTCTGACGCTAATATTAAAGACTAGAGTGGATCGCTCGTTGAGAACAGCATTTCGCCGTGGACACACGTTGTCATGACAACAAAACGAAGACAATGGCGGTTTACAATGGCTGCCAATGATTAGGTACTGGTGCCTTGTTAGCGTAACAATTCAAAGAGACACGATTATTGTCATTTTTCATCTGAAGGTGTCCTTATGCATGATATTGAAATTGCAACACTACATGGGCTGGCTTATTTTCCCATATTTTTCACGTCGGAAACAATGTGTAGTCCGAGACTGACCGAGAGGGAACTATGGACACGTATAGGAAAATATTTTTCAAAATGACACACTATAATTGACCTTAAAATGTGGGACGCTCAATTGTGACCAAAGTTTTTCAAAAGCTGTGGTTCACATTTATTCTAAAAGGAGCGAGAATTGATGCTAGCCAAAACATTTAGGCCTATTGAGGATTATCTAGTAAAGTTTATAAGGAAGTCCGGTGAAAAATGGAGTTAAACCACAGAAATACGGATTTTCACTTTCTCTTAGCTAGCAGGAACGTGGACGTCTAGATATCTATAATTCATTGTCACAGTTATGCAGTGGAGGCCAGCTGATTATTGATAGTAAGACACCGATCTAGGTCAATGTTGATGGAACTTAACCCATTAATAGCTAACAGTCGCGTTTGCGACGTTCAACATTTTTGTAGTTTCTACACAAATCTAGAAACATTTCAATCTTGACCGCTACATATTCTTTTATCGTGAAAATAAGCGTTATAATGATTGAACAAGTTTTTTCGAAATTACTGTGTAGTATGAGACACATTGACTTTTTCTCATCTTGTATAGCTTTTACAATCGTAAGTGTTTGTACTGAAGGTAAATTCAATTAAATCGAAAACTATTATCGTCATTGATGAATGCTTGCCAGGAAGTCTCTGTCTATTACCTATGATTCATGACATTATGTTTTTTTGAAAATCAAATATTTTATTTAGTCACATCGAGCAGTTTGTTGTCACGTTGCAATTGCGACGGTTAGCAGAGTAGCGCATAATGCATAGAAATTGACAACAATAAAACCTCTAGAATGGAAATTAAGCTACATGCTATGCACAATAACGGCACATAAATCGCACGCATTTTCACTTAGATGCACCTGCCAACGTCTGTATCATTGGGTTAGAATCAGTCACATGAGTAAATCGAAGCTTTTAATTGGTTCATCATGCCCCAACTTAGTTCCCCCGGATGTGCCGCGACCTTGAATCAATTTCCATTCTAGCGAACTTCAGATAAACAGTTTATTTCTATGGCATAATGGATATCTGGAATCAGGAGTTTATACGTCCAATTTCTATGGTCTTTCTCATTGTAGCAGATCTATTTTTAGATATTACTTCATTCTGCCTCGTAAAATAGCAGAGCCCGACAATGATTCACTCATTCTTAGAATTTGTCTATGACATTGACGACGATGAGGAGACGATCAAAGCTTACTGTGGATGAGGCAATCGAACTGATAACGGCACATAATGACAGCGACGAATGCGAAGAAAACCAAGACGTTCAGGAAATGATAATTATCCCACCCACAGAAAATCCACATGTGGAGACCGACAAAGATAGTGAGTGATACTTCTGATGATGAAGCCAGTCATTACTTTCATCATTTGCCACGTCGAATCTTACAGTCTGAAGCGGAGATACCATCACAAGATGATTGTGAAGCACCACCACCGAAACGAAGAAAAATTGAAAAAAGAAATTGGACTGATTCTGATCATTTCAAGTCACTCAAGTTGGACAAAGACTTTACTTCTGATTTTACGTCATTTCATAATCTTCGGTCGGGCATAAATTCGCCTTATGATTGTTTCAGATGTTTCTTTGATACTGAACTTATTGAATTACTGGTGGAACAAACAAATCTATATGGAACTAATAACGGTAAATTTCTAAACGTGACATCCGACGAAATGATAACTTTCATCGCGATTTTACTCCGCTCAGGGTATATGCGCCTACCCACTACACAATTACACTGGTCTGAAGACTTCGATGTAAATGGTGATTGTCCTGGAAACTGCATGCGTCGTGACTGTTTCCTGTCCATTTTGAAACACCTACATTTTATTGACAATAGCTTGATGAATGACGACAAATATTTCAAGAAAATGGGTAAAATTATAAAAATATGAAAAAGCTCTAAGCTGCAAAATTTGAATTTTTATTGACCAATATTTCGGTTTCACAACCAGCATCAGGGTCAGATAGCATTACAAAGAAAGAAAGCATTACAGAGAAGGCATTACATCACAACCCTGATGCTGGTTGTGAAACTGAAATATTGGTCAATAAAAATTCAAATTTTGCAGCTTAGAGCTTTTTCATATTTTTATAATTTTACCCATTTTCTAAGACAATGCTGCTGAAAGAAAATTTCAATATCTTATCTAAATATTTCAAGGTGAGACCTTTATTTGATTTCTTTAACAAAAAGGCGAAAGTGTTTCCTCTTACACAAAATTTATCGATCGATGAAGCAATGATAAAGTACTATGGTCAGCACAGTGGTAAACAATACATCACATGGCAAGCAAACCAATAAAGTTTGGATACAAGTGCTGATGTTTAGCATCATCTAACGGGTAGCCTATTTGTATCACGCGGAACCTTACGCAGGTGCTGGCACTCATATCAAAACATTCGGTCCTGGTCATTCTGGAGACATTGTTCGATCTTTAGTCGAGAAGTGCAACGTACCTAGTGGTTCTTCCATCTTTGTTGATAACTACTTTACTTCACTGGAAATGTTTGACGATTTAAGAAACAGTGGAATTGGAATTACCGGAACGATTCGGTCAAATCGACTTCGAGGGTGTCCATTGCAGAACAAGAAAGTATTTGAGAAAACTCCTCGGAGTACGATCGATTCAAAGTCAGATGGTAACAATATCATAGTACAATGGAATGACAACAAAAGTGTACTCTGTGCATCGAACTGCTTTGAGATCGAGCCATTCAAGTACGTCCGACGATGGGATCGGTCTACAAGAAACCATATCAATCTAAAGGTTCCGAAACCAATTACTGAATATAGGAGGATGCATATGGGAGGCGTAGACCTGTTTGATCAGCAAGTTTCATCATATCGAATCCGTGCTCGATGTCGCAAGTGATATTACCCTCTTTTCTCATGGATTATTAATGCATTAATGGTAAACTCATGGAGATTTTACCAGGATGTGAAGAATCCACAAATATCTCTGCTTCAGTCTACTCGAGAAGTTGTGATTTCAGCTCTTGCTCGACATGGAGAGGAAAGAAAGCGTTCTGGTCGCAGGGCAAAAGTTTCGCAACTGCAGAATTCTACCCTCAGATATGATGGCATGAATCATTGGCCTATTGATACAACCATCAAGGGCGGAGTTTGTCCAATGTGCTCTGGAAGATCAAAAATCAGATGCAAGAAGTGCAATGTTGCTCTTCATATTTCTTGTTTTGAAAATTACCACAGAAACCCTGATCTGTAAACCAAAAGTAACTAAAGGTGTGGTAGTCATCGGCGTGCTCTATGTTGTAATTGTACCGCAAATATATTTGCTATGCCTTTCTAGACGTTCTATTATGCATCGACTAAATGTGGTAGATGAGAAGTAATAAAACAAGTTTGATGACTAGAGTGTTTTGTATTTTTTTTGAAGTTAGCCAACCGTCGCGTTTGCGACGTATGAATATTTCCATTTTGTCTGGTGTTACTAACCGTCGCGTTTGCAACGTTTTCAAAAAGTGTTTCTGTTTCAATAGAAAATTGATCATTCCTAAAACTGACATTATTGTATTTGGTTTTGACTTGAAAAGATGTCATACCAACAAAAGATAGAAAAACAAAAATTTCGTTGTTAATGGGTTAAGAAGAATCTACATACAGTAGAACCCACTTATAACGGACTCGGTTATAACGAACTCTCGGATATAACGTACTCCTCTTGCGGGCACGGACAAAAATTCCTATTATGTCTATATAAAATGCCTCGGTTATAACGTTCTACTCGGATATAGCGAACTCTTTTCAAGGGTCCACAGAGCAAATTTTGATTTTTTACAACGTACTTAGGGATGAAAGTACTTAAGTATTCTGAATCATCGAAACGAAGCTGACACGATTCTACAATAGCTTGCTGCGTTTGATGATGGCAGCAACAGCTCTTGTCATTGGCTCGGAGGAGGACAACTTTTGAGTGTCGAATCCGTCCAATGAGCAATCGATAGAAGTGAACTGGAAGTTCTTCTTCTAGAAGTTCGTTAGAAGTGTCTTCTTAACGCGTCACTGCGCTGTTTACATTGTTTTTTAGTCATTCAGATTTTTAGATTCATGTTCAGAATATTGCATGTTTTTTCTTACACAGTAGAGAATTGTTAAGACACCATACTGTTTTCTCGAGTAGGCATGATCATACATGTAGGGCCAGGGCAAACAAATAAATGTACATTGCATGTACATGTATTTATGGTGATGCATAGTGAGAATTAGCTGGTCATGATGGATAGGACTTTACTATTGCAATTGACAACTTAATTTGGTGCAGAAGTAGGCTTCAATACTTCTTATACAGCTTGTTCTTGCACACCTCGGACACAACATATCTCGGATGTAACGCACCAATTCTTTAAGTCCCTTGAAGTACGCTATAAGTGGGTTCTACTGTATTTGGTGATACATGTAATAGGTGCTGATCTCTGCCTTAGGCGATCTATTGCAAATTACTTTCATTGCAATAATTCTATATTTTTGAGGAATGAGGATAATAGTAGTTATTCTTTACAAAGTACACTAAAACGATTCTTGGTATCATAATTTTAATCGAAGGCGAATAGATACCTTTCTAAAAGTGATTAAATTTATCATAAAATTGTTATATGGTCACGATGTTCTATATGTACCGGTGCATAACCTGATAAAGCAAGATATTACACACTTGCTGTGGGACGGGGTTTCTTCATCCATTTCCCTTCCCGTCCCATTCCCATGACATTCCCACAGAATTTTTCAAAATGTACGATTATTTCCCATAATTACTCAAATAAACCAAGATCTCTCTGATAAGCTCAGCTGACAGGTAGCCCTTAGGTCACGGGGACATTCTAGTCCACTGTAGGTCTACCGTGTGCATGAATGACAAGTCAACATCAAGTGTTATGTTTCCCAGTGGAACCTAGTACCTCTATAGAGCTATAAGATTATGTAATCAGATTAATTAAAGGAAAAGGCTCTACAGATTTGTCGACAATCCATGATATCAGACTATCCTGCAATACCCTTGTATGGGTACATTGTTTCAACTATTTGAGCCCTAAGAAGTTTTACCAAAACATTTAAAAACGCTATCAATATGTTAAGCCTAATATCAACATGATACGGTATGCCTACTACAGACACGTCCCTACATGAAATATTTCTACCAACCGATGCGAGTGGATAGCCTATTTGTATTTATTACTGTTCGTGCGATGCCGGTACTTAATCAATCAGAATGGAAACAGGTTCATGCAGTAGGCCTTAGTACATACATTCGAGCTGAAAAAGACTACACATGCGAGCTCAAGGATCAACTGCAGAGATTTCAACCTGGCATGTTTTCACTATATCTCACATGTTCATCAAAGTACACGTCACGTAAGTCTCACTCTCAATCAAGCTGAGAACTTTGCATGTGCTAACATTTAGTCATTTATTTTGCATATACCGGTGTTACTTAGAGGCGTTAATCATATTATGTTGCTTTCTATTACTTAATTCAATTTAAGATTTATAGCCTCTGTTGCAGCAACCATGAAAATATTGTGAATGTCCACTATTCAATCATACCTTGCCACAATTAGAAATACTACCTTTAGAAATGATAATTCATGACTAGGGCAATTTTCTATGACATTTCATATTCTGTCATATTTTTAGGTTAAGGCAATCTTGTCATATTTTCTGTGTTTTATAATAACAATCTTAACAATCTTTTCATATTTTCACAATAGTCATATTTTGGTCATTTTTCTGTAGTTTTAGATTGTTAGAGTTGCCGAGAAGAGGAGATAGAAATGACTGGAGTATTACTGGAGTATATCACATTTCTGTGGGAATTTCCATTAATCAGAATGCTATTCCCATCCCATGGGAAATCCAGCTCCCACGGCAAGCCTGGTTATTGAATGATTGTCCTAATACTACTTTTGCATTGGTTTTATGAGCATTTGGTAAATAGCAAAATAATCCTTTAATTATTTAGAATTATCAATCCACAGACCGATTTCTTCATTGTCTGGTTTATTTGATAAAATATTGAATGCATGAAAATATTGAATCATCCACAAATCATTGAAAGTTTGCAATCGTAAAACTGTAGATAATCGCAATTACATAGATTAATAGATTGCTATTGCTGTCAACTAGATATAATTTTTTCGACGAATACTGCTATTGAAACCTTACGATACACATCACCTCCGTATTAACATAATATTTTCATTAATTCACAGACTGCAAAGATAGTAAAATATGCTGACGACATCACTATCATCGAAGCCATTCCATCTTTGAATTCAACTTCTTGCCTGCCGTCCATATGCACGTCCATAAATGAACTTGGTTTTGAAATCAATGATTCAAAATCCAAACAGCTTTGCATCCGGCGTTCTTTGGAGAATGAGCGGTGCTATCATAATGCAGTGGTTGCTGTTCAATCTGTAAAAGTACTTGGTGTTATTATTAACGACAGTGTGACTTGGGATTTGCAAATAAATATCCAATGTTATGAAAAATGTGTCGAAGCGCCTGTATATTCTGAGAGGATTAAAGACAACTATCGGTAAGAAGGATCTCATTATCATATATAAATATTTGATTCTCTCGGTAATTATGTATGTTTCTCCCATTTACGATCGGTTGCCGGCAAAATTATTGTCAAAGCTGGAAAGTTTAAAATAACCGGGCACACAGTGTTGTTTGCGGTCGGAAGTGCAAATGTGAAAATTTCCCACCCATTGATTTGCTTTTTCGGGAGGCGGCTGAGAAATTCATCTTCTGATCTGAGGACACTGATCTTCATCCTCTTCATGATTTGATTCCGGACAAGATGGAGTTTTCTGGTCACTTACGTTTGCCAGCCTGTCGTACCACTCGAAGACTGGATTCAACTATTCCCTGGTCATGTCTTCTTGTCAACGAAAGTTGAAAGCTGCGTACATACGAGCACAAGTGAATCTTCTTGTCAGATGGATGTGCTGCTCGTTCTTCATGTATACTATTATGCTTTTTGTATTCTCTGCATGCCTTCTACGTATGATTCACCTAATTTATTTTTTCTAAGCAGTCACATGGTGCTCAACAATGCTCACGCTGAACTTTTGAATGCAAGTAAATTTTTTGTAATATTTGCCAATGACTATATGACTTGTGAATTGATTCGATTTCTAATTTTGAAGAAACATACGCTTAGTTTTTTTATATGCATTTACATTGATATGGTGTCTTCCATAGGCTACTGCACTACTGATTTTTCATCAACAAGTTCTTAATGCCCTTTTAACTCTTGTACATGAAAACATAAAAGCATATAGCTCGTGATATAATTTTGCCTTTGAGAACATGTTTACAGAATGGTTAGAAGAGATACAATAGTTGTTAATGAATTCAATCAACGATTTAATCGTAGTTATTCGATTAAATGCAATTCTTATGAATTTGAAACGATTACGCGATTAATGGTCTAATCGTTTTGCACCCCTGCAATGAAAATTTTACAATTGGCTTGACTACTGAGCTAAAAAGTAACACTAACCAAGGAAGCCGCACAATTCTTTAGCGCATCGTGACAACAGTGCAATATTTTGATCAGCGCGCATGTCCGCTCTTGTCATTTAATGTTATAGTGACGGATTTCTATGGGATAAACATAGGACGTTTTGTTATGGAAATTCAATTAATGGTTATAAGCGAATAAAACTTTTTTTCTGAGGAGTTCATTTCTTGCATCTTTATACACGATATATTTCTCTGCCTCTGCTAGAAATAGATGTAATATGAAGCCACGATGCAAAAAGACAGAATCGATAAATGATCGAGGATCGGGGATAGAAGCAGCAACTGCATCTTGCCGTAGAAGAGCGCTTCTTCTGAAGAAAACGAGATCAAAATTAATGCAATCAGAGAATGATGCACATTTGATTTCCATAACGAAACTGGGAACCTTTCAAGTTCTGAGACTGTGCTCACAACCAGAATAATGAAATTCAATATAGAAAACTCATATCCATCGAAATTGCGATCTAATTGAGCTTCTAGTTGCAGCCTAAAAGTTAAAGGTCTTGACAATGTCTTCAATAATTCACAAAAGATAAAATATCTTTTTATTAACAAAGAAACAATAACATCGCACAAGGAAAATTAATTAAATTTAGCTTAAAAAAGTCACTTCAAAGTTGTTAAGTTGTATTACAAAATTGATAAAATGGCTTACATGGATTTTAGGGTATTTCATAGTCTCGAGCAGAAGGAACGAGATCAAATTCCGTTTTTGCCATTTCTTCTTCTTCATCTTAGTATTTTTAACTTGCGTAATAAGCGAAAACATGGAAAATTTTATTTTGAACCGAAACTGCAATCTGCATCACATTCTATCTTTGATTCTATCTGACAAGGAGAGGAACCAGCTAGATCTTGGCAGACGTGCAGGTTCGTAGTAGGCATAGGGTGCACATTATTCTGTGAAAGTCTCATTTTCGGTGTAGCTCCCAGCAGAAACTCGTTCTGACTGCCGTGTTAGATTCATATTAACAAAGAAGCGCAATGCCTGTAATACTGATTGCTTTGTCAATTCTAAAGCCTCGCCAACGAATCTACAAAATGATTGATTCAAGTGATTGTGTTGATTAAATAAGTTGTGACCAACGATCTTTCGTAAGAAAATTCATGAAATGACTATAAATTCTGAAAGCGAATTATCCTCATCAAAAAGCAGCCCACACCAGCCATTTTGGAAGTGAAAAAGTGCAACCAAAAGCAATGATATATTTCAACATTGCTTGCCTAGTATTGATTAAAAAATGCATGTATTTGAAATTTTCTATGGTCTTCTTGCCAGAAAATCATAGATATCGAATATTCATAATAGGTATTCCATTTTTCTCCACAAAACATTTGATTGGATTGTGTAGACAATGCAAAAAATGCAGCCAAAAGAATTGATATGCTTCAGAATACTTGTCCAGCAAGTAGTGTTTGAAAAAAAGTATGTCTTAAGTACCTTTATGCTTTTCTTGCCAGATTATCATAGCTATCGACTTTTCGTAATTGGCAGGCGCATTCTGTGTGGCTATTAAAATATACATCTGAATGAATTGAATGTGCACTGTAGATCATTAAGTTCTATTTAGGCATGAATCTCGGTACTAAACAGAAGAGTGCCAGAATTACCGACCTTAATTACGGGAGTATTGAAATACGAGTTGAGTACTAACATGATGAAAGATGAATGTCAATAAATTCAGTGAGTCAGCATGCATCTGAAAAATCATATAGACCATCTGTCTATTCCCAGCTGAGACACAAGAGTACACAAGGGCAAAAGACCGTTCCAGGACACCATAAAATTCAAAAAAATAGTATCTTTAAAAACGACATAAATTCATGAATTTTGACCCTTTTTCAGGTTTTTAAGTCATAAATTCATGAATTTAGACGTTTTTAAAGATACCGATTTTTCAAAAAATGGTACTTTTTAAATGGTCTAAATTCATGAATTTTGGTCATTTTTCAGGTTATGAAGACCTAAATTCATAAATTTAGGCGTTTTTAAAAATACCCAATTTTCAAATTTTTCAAAATCTCAAATTTGAGAATTACAATTTTCTCGCTTAAATCTTGACCGTTCCAGGACACCGAAAAAATCATAAAAGTTAAGAATCTCAAATTTGAGAATTACAATTTTTACCTTGTAAATCATGACCGTTCCAGGACACCGAAAATCATAAAAGTTGAGAATTTCAAATTCATGAATTTTATCCATCTTTCAGGTTTTTAAAATATATCATGTGACTAATAATATTTCTTTAAAAATGGAAGAAACAAAAGTGGATGAAACAAAAGTGGAAGAAACCGCAAGAATATATCCTTCGTTATCACAGTTAAACTTTTACGGAGCAGCGTGACTTCTTTCTTTCTTTCTCTCTCTCTCTCTCTCTCTCTCTCTCGATCCTGTCTGTTACAGGAATATTGTATTCACAATGACATGTATTCTTTAAAACAATTGTTTGTCTTCAATGAGAATAATTCCCGTATGCTTTTAATAGAATGACCTTGAACGCTAATGAAAATTTACACCAAAAATGGTTCTGGGAGCCGGAAAATGTGTCAGAAAGTTTGTCGACATGGCTGCCGATAAAAGTGCCGACATGGTTCGAGAGTCGGTGTATTTTTCCATTCTAGATAATGTCGCATGAATGATTGTTATGGAAACCAAAATGAAGAGAAATGCTCATTCATTTCTCTTCTCTGTCATATGTCTATTGTGTTTGGATTCTTTTGTTCTTATAGTGTGAATGAGATTTCACAACCCGCATTGAAGGGAAAATTAACGTATTATTTGCGCTTGAAGGTTGTTACTTTAAAAGGATGTGCAGTTTATTGAATTTACTTTCTTGCAGTTGCCTGTTTGTGCTGTTATTTTACAATGGTAGGAAATCAAGAACGCGATTTACGGTTGGAAATGAAAAATCGGAGACTTACTGACATAACAAGACAGATAGCCAGACTCCAACCACGGAGTAAAATATTTTCACACATAAATATGAATGAAATTTTTGATAATCAGGGTGACTCACATGTCAATTATGCAATTGATAAAAGAATATTGAACTTAATAGAACGCAGACAGCAGGCGTACATTTCATTGCAAAGAACTTTATTGCAAGAGGAAGATGAAGTTTTAATTGAAGAAACTCGCCAACGACCATCGTCCATCGTCCAACGTCCATTTAATCCACCAAGTTATGAGCAGGTTCTTTTACAAATAGAGGAAGAACGCACAGCGCAACAACCAACACATGCGTCGCCCTCACATGCATCGCCATCAGGAGAAAACTGAATTCATTCTTCAAGGGAAATAGTGATTTATTTGATGATATTATTGTTTCATCTCCCAAAGTGCTATTGAATTTGTTGTATTATTTTAGTAAATCATCTCCAAAAGTGCTATTGAATTTGTAGTATTATTTTAGTAAATCATCACACCGTGTCAGCAAGTTATACATTTTTATTTCATTTAAAATGAATGGTGAAAATCCGTCAGCTACACGTCACTTATCTCCTTCTGTGGGACTGAGTAATATAGGTGATATATGTCCTCAGGTAAATAAAATTTGAGACTTCCTAAAAATATACGGCAAACAAACAACTACGAATTTCGATTTAAATAAGATCGCTAATTAATTGGGAATAAAGAATTTTCACCTCTTGATGAGAAATGAATTGCAGTTGATTAAAGATGTACGAAACACTAACTCTGCTAATAAACCGATTCCTTACAAATGTACCTTTTCAATTTAGATTAAATTAAATCATTTCAAAATCGAATAAGTAGTAAGGAAAGTCATCATTATGGAACAGTTTTAAATCAATACCCCCCTTCTGAATTCTAGGGGTCCCTTAAGAAATTTTTTTATTATAAAATGAGCAACATAAATGAGTTTTTGAAATTATATGGAACGCAAACAACTACAAATTTCGACTTAAAGAAAATCGCAAATTAATTGGGAATAAAGAATTTTCACATATTGATGAGAGACGAATTACAATTCCTAAAAAATAAGCCAACAATAACTATAAATTTCATAACAAATCTTCATACGTCAGATGAAAAAGGAATACATTGGTCTGCAGGTATCTTTAATAAAAATCGAGATAATTACTATTTCGACTCTTATGGATTGCCTCCAACAAACGAAGTCAAAAAATTACTTGGCAATGGAACTTATAATACATTTCAAATTCAAAAACCGGGAACTACTTACTGTGGTCAATTATGTCTTTATGTTTTATTTAAATTACAAAAAGGAGTACCATTTCTTGATATTATGTTAGAATTGAACAAGGGAATTTCATTCCCGAAACGTTAGTTCCAATAATGATGATAATGATAATTAAAAATCAGTTCGTTTTAATTCATTTTGACAAAATCGGCCTCTGATATCCTCATCATCTAAATCTTTGATTTCGTAAGTAATCGGATAAGTTTGATTTATTTTACAAACTTCAAATATTTCTTTCGTCCAGTATCCGACGAAGCCTTTTTCAAATTTATTCTTATACTTAAATATTCTAACTCTATCACGAATTTTAAATTTCGGCTTAAGTTTCTGCAAATTCGGATTACTCTCATTCGAATAATTATTCTCGAAAATTTTCTTTCGGATTAAATCAGGTCGTCAGAAGCATTCTTTGGGGTTTCTTCAATACCAGAATGAACTTTATTATTGTACTCTTCTACAATTCCTGGTAATATCTTCAACCATTTCTGATTTCTTTGCTCAGTAAATTTCTTGAATAATTTATTTTTTAACGTCCGATTGAATCTTTCTATCACTACGGCCTTCCCTGCATTTTCAGTTGAATAAACAGTTTCAAATAGTGGCTGAACGTTTCGGTTATAAAATTCCTATCCTTTATCAACAAACAATTTCCTTGGCTTTCTATTACTTTCTTGAAAGATTTCTTCAAAAGCATATTTAACTGACAGACCACTTTTATTTTTTAAAGGCTTTACCCAAGCGTATCGTGTATATAAATCTATAACGGTCAATGCGTATTTATAATCAGAATCATTTGGCATATGAATAAGATCAGCACTCCAAATATTATCTTTATTAAATACTTTTACTTTCAATAAATATTCAGGCTTTCTATATTCTTTATGAATTTCGGACGCGTAGGTTCCAGCGTTGCTCTCAGACAGCTTCGCTGACGTTTCATTTAAACCCTGACCGAATAATATTTTAGCTTGTAAAGCTTTCTTAACAAACATTCTTTCAATTCTTTCTCTAAAGGAAGGATTTTGAATACTATCTAATTCTTGAATCATTTTCTTATCAGCTGCATGTCGAGAACTTAGATCATGATTTCGATAAGCTAAATCATGTCTATAAGCGGCGGCATCTACTCTATTTATTGGTTCTTCACCTGGTTTCGGATTATTATTCTCATCTAGTCTTATATCTAATCGAGTTCCTGGACCGGTATATGAATGACCAGGAAGATGTTTTTCTTTCGAATATTTACTCCAAATAAATCCAGGAAAGCTTTCTAATGATTTTTGTATGTCGTTACCTTCATAAATTTTACAATTTGAGGTTTTATGTACTTTTAAGAGATAATTTAATAAATCTAAATTAGAAATTTTTAATTTAATTAAATTTTCGGAATTTTTAGAATTCATTTTAGAAGATAAAATAAATGTTTTACCTTATCATACTAGGACTTAGACATATTCCAGAACCATCTTTAGTTTCTTTAATTTCAATTAAATCATCAACATTGCGGAGAATATTTTTAAGAACTCGTTTTCCTTTATCAACCAAATTTAATTTACTAATGAAATTATCTACTATTCCTTCATCCCTCGCAACTTTTTCTAACTCTCTATTATGTCGTTTTTGTTCTTCTAATGCTGCCTTCTCTGATTTATTTTTATTTACTGCTTGGACAATACCAGCTGTCCCGCCGGCAACACTTCCTGCTGCTGCTATGCCACCTATTATTAGAGGAATTAATGGGAGAATTCCGCCATTCTTTTCTTCTTGTAATTGAATATTCTCTATCATTGGTTTACTTATGTAATACTTTTTTTTATTAATCGTAATAGTTTTAGGGGTATTTTTGTCAACAATATTACGTAATTTTAATTCAACAGTTTTATTATTATTACTTTTCGCTTGCGACATTTTTAATAAAAAAATTTTAAGTTATCAAAAATTTTAATCTATTCTAGTTATGAAAAATTTTTAAGTTAAGAATTTTTAATCTCTTGTAGTTATGAAAAATTTTAAGTTATCAAAAATTTTAATCTATTCTAGTTATGAAAAAATTTTAAGTTATGAAAAAAAAATTAATTAATCCTAGCCAACTTTCCATTAAGAATTTCAATAGAGTATTTTTCATCTTCTAGCAATAAACCATAAGCCATCAATGAAGTTGTGGAATCTTTTTTTTCAATATTAATTGTTACATCACAACCAGTCTTGATAATATCTTCAGATTGTGCACTTAAAAAGAAACAGAAAACAGGATATAAATGTCTCCAATCTCCAGGAGTTAATTGTGGTTCAACTCCAAATTCTATACAAAGATTTCGATAAGAATCATATCCTTCCATAAATTGATTATTGGTATCATCGAATCTTAATGGATGAATTGGATATCGGGTTTGATTTAATGAAACTTGTAAACTTCGAATTGTATTAATATGAAAAAGATTGTTGTTCTTATCAAAACTTGGAGAATTATTTCTTTGAAATGTTAGTAATAAATATCTTGGAGTATTTGAAGTTCTAGCAAAATGCCAGTTAAATCTTTGTTCGGAAAAAGTTACTGAACTAGCAGTACGCTTTAGAAAATTTACTGGAATTGGTTTGTTAGTATTTAATCTTTTTGCAATAGCTGTTTCAACCTCTAAACTAGGAGTAATATGCTTAATCCACAATTCAAGTCTATCAATTTTTAAATATGCTTTTTTTCCAGTCTTACCAAAAAAGATTAATTCATTATTTGGTGTGCGATGAATTATTAATTTAAATTTTAATTGATATGATATTTTATCATAATCTAAATATCCGAATAATGGAGACAATGACCAATTTACTGTCTGTTTACTTTTCTTGTTAAATTCACGTCTTTCTTTATATGCAGTATTGTTTGTTTTATTTAAATGTTTTGCAATATTTTCTACATCTTTCGCAATTCCTGCGGCATCTGTTCCAGCGTGAGTTAAATCATCTATAATTATACCATCATTAGTATCAGGAAACCAGCCTTCGATTTCATACTTTTTATTATTTTCACCAATTGTTACAAATCTAAGCATTGTATCAATTACACCTGGAGAATCACTTATTGTTTCTATATTTTGAGTTGCAACATCTAAACGCATTTGTGTAAATAATCTTGGAAAGAAATTATTCTCTAGTGCAATATTATCGGTATCTGGTAATGGTGTTGTAAAATTCACTATACAAAGAATATTCACAGTGTAAGAATGAAGCAGATAAATATAAATAACTCTGCTGATTATCAACTTCAAAAATTAAATCACCTCCAGTATTCACTCTACTAGAAGATCCGGGATTCATAGCAATTCTTATATAGTCATTCTTTTTTTGATTGTAACTGACGAACGGAGGATCGTCTAATCTAAATTTATTTTCGATAAGCGAAGACATTTTTATAAAAAATAATTTGACTTTTTGTTTTTCTCACACACAGAAAAAATTTTGCTAAAAAATTTTACTAAAAAAATTTTACTAAAATAATTTTACTAAAAAAATTTTACTAAAAAATATATTTTAGAATTTTGCTAGACCAGCTCCGCTACAGCTTTGCTGGTTAGACCGAAGATTGCTGCTCACACCATTGCCTCTTATTTCTTCAATTGAACGTTTTATGGCTACGCCTGATTTCTTCTTATGTTTACTATCAGACGGAGCTCCGCTCCTCAAGGTTTCCCCAACAGCTATGTTAGCAATTTTATTTTTTGTTTCCTCTGAAAGTTTATTTAAATTTTTTAGTTCTTCAGAATCATTCCTAAGTTTACGAATAGTTTCTAGTTGTTTTAATTCGTTTTTAGACTTGACAGCATTTGATATTGCACTAGCTGTACTACCTATAGCAGCTGCTCCTTTAGCAGCAGATGTAATCAAATCTTTATTATTTTTAATTAAGTTAACGATACTTCCAATACCAGAAAAGATGCCAGCTCCTTCCGTGTAAATTGTTTCTCTATTATCATAATGATAAACAGGATTCATACGTGGTTCATGAGCAATTCTTTGATTTGAAGCAAAATGTTTAAGATTGCGTTTATAAATTATAGGCATTTTTTAGGAATAAATTTGACTATTTGGAAAAATATTTACGTTAGGATTTACGTTTGTGAATGGACAACAACTTCGTGATAACTTTATTAATTTTCTTTTGCACTTTATCTATTGCGTCAAGTAGCGTGTGATGTACTTTGATTTTTTTTCTATTAACTTGCATTTTCTCCTGATTCGTCTTCAACGCCGTTTTAAGAGCATTTAACTAAATTTTAAGAACATCTAATTGTCTTTTAACAGAATCTAACTGTTCTTTATTTTCTTTAGAGTTTTCTTGTAAATTTTTCTTTAATTCATTTTCTAAATTGATTTTAAGAGTTTTCATTTTATCAACTTTTTGATTAAGTTAGTTTACTTCATTTATTATTCTATTCATATTTTTCATTTGTTGAGTAATTTTAGAACTTAATTCATCAACACTTTCTTGGAATGTAGCTTGTAAGTGCTTTAAATTTTTTAAATTCTTTCAGGTAGTTTTTCTATTTCATCTTCTAATTGTTCTTTCAATAATTTTATCTGTTGTTTATTTTTAATGACTGCAGATTTTAACTTAATAGAAAGTGATATTAAAATTTTTGATTATTCAGAAATCTTTTTAAAAAGTTTGCTATATCTGCTTCTAGCTCTCTATCCTTTTTATCAAGTTTTAATAATTTTTCGTTTAATGATTTGTCATTAAGTTTTAGCAACTTTAATTCATTCATCAGTGGAACCAAAACATCGTTTATATAATTTTCTTTTAAGTCATTGATTTGTGTATCAACATATTGTTTATTTGTTAACCCTGTATTTTGTTGCAGAAGAATAGAAAGATGCAATGGACCAGATAAAACGTCGCCAGTTTTCATGATATAATTTTCTATCTCTATTTCTAATTCACGATTATTCGGGATACATGCACCTCCACCAACATTTGGTAACATCATTTTTAAAACAATAAAAAAGTAATTTTTTTATTTAATGAGAAAAAAAATAAAATTTTTTCTAATAAAAATAAAAAAATAAAATTTTTTCTAATAAAAATAAAAAAATGGAAAAACCAAATTTAAAAAAATTATATTCGTCCGCATCATCCTGTTCTTCTTATTCGACGAGATCAACGGGATTTGAAAATAAATGTTTTGATAATAATAATAATAATAATCCATGTATAGATGTTAATATTTTATTTGAATTACAAGCCGAAATATTTAGAGAACAGACAAGAGGTCTACCTTTCATAGAAACTAATTATTGTATTTTCCCGCGGGATCCATTTATAAAATTTATGGATATTGTTACGAAATATAATGATGTGGCTTATGTTGAACTGAATAAAGAAAATATGGTTATAATAGGTCATAATAACGTTTATGGTTTTATTAGAGCAGTATTACCAATTAGTAATACTGATTGGATAGAAAATAGAATTATCAATTATATCAATATTAGAGAATTAGTTAGAAAATTAAAATCTTTTTCAAAAGAAAAAATTAGATTATTTGTTGACGATCAAAATCAATATAACATTCACATAGAGAGTAAAAAACATAATGAAGAATTATTATGTCAAGCATATTATAGAGATAAAATTTATAAACAAGAAACTGCTGATATGCTCCAAAGATATGATGATGATACATATATAGGATTATATTCAAACTTAAATATTAATTTGTTAAAATCTTATATAAATGGTTTAGCTCAACAAGAGAAAATTTATATGTGGACAACACCTTATACTATTAACAATGACCATAATCATAATCATAATAAACGAACCGAAGGTTCTAGGGCTTTGCCCGATCTTAAAGAATCCAATAATAATAATTTTAAAGAATCTTGTAATAATAATAATGATAATAATATAGATGATGATAATATAATTGATGATTCTGAAACATCTGAAAATGGTGTAAATGGCAAAAAAGATTATAAAAAGATTAGTAATTATAAAAATTTAAGTGAAGAAAAATTTATATCTCATACTGATGTACATGATATTAATACTACATATAATCAAAATTTATCTAAATTTCATTTTCTTACAATTGAAAATAATAATGATGGTATAGTTGAAGATACTGTTAGACAACTATGTGTCGGGTCTACAAAATTTAAATTAGGATTTACATCTAATCAATTTGATATTTTATCATCTTTAATAAAAACTAAAAGTGATTTAGATTATGGTGGTGTTATTAAATTTTCCAAAAGAGATCGAAGACCAATATTCTTCTCTATTATATTATTATCAGATAAAAAATGTAATTTAGAGTTAGATATTCCAATAAGAGAATGGTATCCTATCAGGGAATGGCATCCTATACCAAAAAGTGTAATTTATGATGTTGAAGAATCAATTTATGATGATGAAGAATCAATTGATGATGATGATGAAGAATCAATAGTTAGTGAAAATAAATTTAAATTATCTTTTGATAAAACGCTATATGATAAAACTTAATATGATAAAACGTTATATGATAAAACTTAATATGATAAAAATTTATATGATAAAACTTAATGTGATAAAGAAAATAGAATAACTTAAGAACGTGAAATATATAATAATATATAATAACTCTCAAGACCTTGTTATTAGAATGTTTATATCTAAAATTAAAACACATTTTTTTCTTTAAAAAATAAAAAAATGGAAAATGCCAAGTTTTATTGTGTCTTATGTAAAAAAAAGTTGCAAACAAAAAGAAGTTATCAATCCCATTTAAATAGTAAATTGCATTTACAAAATGTAGATCGAGTTAATGAAGGAAATATATTAAAATTAAATAATTATAAAAACTATCTAGAAACATTGCCTACTGATATAAAAGTTAAAAAAATGTTTGATGATTATTCACATTCGGAATATGAAAAAGTTTTTAATAGTGAAGATGAACATGTACGAGATGGAAGATATTTATTTAGCGATACTGATGAATTTAACGAAATAGATGAATTAAACGAAATTAAAAAAACAGATGAAGCTGAACGAACCGATGAAGCCGTAACAGATATAAAATATTTACTTAATGAATCTGTTGAACATAATGAAACCGATGAAACTCTTTCTGATATTCTAACCAACTTTTGTAATATATTTAAGAAATCTTTCAAATGTTATATGAATGTAGAAGTACTTTATACAAAAAATGGACCTGATGGAATTCCTGAAGAAACAATACAAGGACATTTTACAAACTCACAAGAAATTCATAATGTAAATGATATACAACCCATATTTGAACAAATGATACTTAAATTAGAAAATTGTATAATTGAAGCCCAGTTACGTGAATCTGGTTGGAGATTTGTTAAAATACTATCTAAGAAAATAGTAATTGATAAATATAAAAATAATACTGGTGGTAGTTATGTTCCTTTACCTTTCAGTTCACCACAAATAATCAACATAAAAAATGAAGATGATTATTGTTTTCTGTGGAGTATTATAGCACATTTACATCCTGCAGAATATCATACAGAAAGACTAAGTCATTACAATAAAGAAGAATACATAAATGAATTTGATCTTTCTGATGGCTTACATGAATTTCCATATGATTATAATAGGTTAATAAAGTTTCATAAAAAGAATAAAAATTTAATAGAAGTAAATGTTTTTGATATTAATGTGAATTATGTTTCTATTGGTAAAATTACTCCACTTTACTCAGATTCAAAAAAATTTTATTTGAATAATAAAAATTTATGTCAATCAGAAATAGTATATAATGATAGAGGAAATTACATGCATCATAATATTTTTTACCAAGGAAATATAATATGTACTGAAAAATTTCAAATTGTCAAAACATTATCACCAATAATGATTAATCATAATAATTATAAAGGACGTAATTATAATTATGATTATGATTCCGATTATTTATCTTTATCTTTAGAATATCAACAAAAATTACAAAATTTAAATAAAAGTTTACAAAAATGTAAAACAGATTATCAACAACAAACAAAAATATTAGTACAAGAATATGGCCATAAATATCAAAATAAGATAGAAACGATTCAAGAATTAAATAAAGACAATAAAGAATTAAATAATGAAGAAAATAAAGAATTAAATGAATGTTTAAAAAAATGTCAACAGCAATATAAAGAACAATATAATAATGAATATGAACAACAGCTACAAATATTAAATCAAAATTTTCATCAACATACATTTAATCTTACAAAAGAAATTGATGAAACACATGAAATATATAAAGATAAATTTGAAAAATTACAACAAACAAAACAACCAGCACAAGCGAATATATTATATTATCAGGGTCATTTTATATTGTGTAAAGATGTTTCTATATTTACAAAAACTTCAGATAATACAAATTTTCCTTGTCTTCAATGTATGACAAGTTTTAGAACTTTAGAAGAAATGAATAGACATTTGGAGAATTGTCAACAAAATGAAGCAGTTGAAAATACTTTTCCTAAGGATGATTATTTATTATATAATAGACATTATTTGAAAAATAAAGTACCTTTACTATTTATTATGATTTCGAAGCATATAATGTTAACATGACACAAAATTCTGATAATTGTAAATATGAAAAAAGTGCAGCTGAACAAAGTAAAGAAAAATATTTATTTGAACAAAAACCATTATGTTGGGGAATGTACATTCATTCAAATTATCCTGAATTATTTAAATCAGAATATTATCAATACTATGGTGAAGATAGTTCAGAAAAGTTTACAAAGAAAGTAGAAGAATTACAAAATTATTTTTCACAATTGCTTGAAACAAATATTCCAATGATGCCATTAACAGAAAAAGAAAAATTAAATTTTATTAATGAAACAAATTGTTATTACTATGGAAAAGAATTTACAAAAAATTATAAAAATGGCAGAGGTTCTTGATAAGGTAAAAGATCATGATCATTTAAATGGATCATATAGAGGTGCAGCACATAATTCTTGTAATCTTAATGCTAATAAATTTAAATATAACTTTGTTCCTTTATATTTCTACAATGGTTCTAAATATGATTTCCATCTAGTAATGAAAGATTTATTTTCATCTGAAAAATTACAACAACAACAAATAAATGTACTATGTAAAACAGAAGAAGAATATTTTTCAATGCAATTAGGTTGTATTAGAAATTTAGATGCATTTAGATTTTTTACTCCTTATTCATTAGATGTTATGGGAAAAACCATAGAAATCAGATACTATACTATATAAAGGCTAGAAGGGTTATCGTGTTGAAACCGCCTATCCCGACGTGGGCACGAATTGTTTGGGACTCCGAGCAGCTTTAATTCATTTTTAAAATGATAACCCACGTGTTTTACAGCTGTTCGCAGATGATTGCGCCCGTTAAAATTACAGCGGTAAATGGGTTAGCGACCGTAAATTCCATGAGTTAGCGTTCTATTTTGTCATTGAACCGTAGAAGTGAAAACATTATTAATTTTTATAAGCAACTAGACTTGTTTTATGCTGAAATAGACACACACCGGTTTGTTTTTCGCCGCATCTGAGTGCTACAATTACTATTAACTCAAGCCGCCTAGAAGAAAGTATGTGATGTGACATTTACTATTATCACTAATAATTGTAGCAGGAGCACCGCTATTCACATATTTTCAGTGATAGTTTGACTTTAATTCACCCATTTATGTTCTGAAATAATAATTAGCGGAAGGTGTTAATGGATATGACAGGTTGCAAAAGTCAGATTGATTATCTCTACTTAGACATCTATAGGCATCCAAAAATTCAACTTGATGATCCTAATTTAGCATAGACTTGAAGCAATTTGTGAATTTTTAGTAGATCAATTAGACACGCGTTAATCTTAAGCGATATATCTCAGCCCTGTCAATAGCATGAACAACCTTGTTGGTTAGACTGAGACTTTGTAAGAGCCACCAATACCAATAGAATTGGTCGTGGTCTTTCTGTTATAATATCCAATGCTGTCGATTTTATGTGGAAAATGACAAAATATATAATGTTAAATGTTTAATGTTTAGGAACTATAATTTATTTTGATAATTTATTACTTTTGGGTCATGCAAAACCCATATTGTACCTACTGCAACCTAGCAACTGATGAAACCAGATTACCAGATGAAGCAGTTGATTTGTAGCAGATGTTCTGCGTAGTCAACATTGATAATAAAGATGTTTACGCGAATTAATTAGGGACAGATTTTGATTGCAAAGATACTGTCGTGAATCAATGTGGTACAGATTTTGATGACAATTAGACACCCGCATGCTGTTGTTGCCTACCACCAATAAAAATGTCCAGATGCACTTTAATAAGAAGTAACTAAATACATGAAAGAAACAATTTTAGGGTGTTATGGGCTACTTTATTGCCCAAACAAAATGATGCTATAAGAAGACAAACGATATAAATGAAATGTATATTCAGACAAACGAGAGAGTAGGGTGGCCCTGAAGAGGACCTTTTGGAGGCGTTCACATGTAAGTCTGTAGGCCCACCAGTCTCGAACACTGCCGCTACTGTTTGCTCCTCGCTGTATCGCTAGGGGTCAGGATCACAGTTTTACGTAGATAATCTTTGTTTGCAATTTTTGTTTGCAATCCGAACTAATCACGAGCGTTCTATGTTTCTACTACCGTGCACTTCCGAATACCGATCAAAGGAGGCCCATTCCTGAGAAGCACAAGTCTAATTCTAACATGTTCAATACCAAAAGACACACATATGAAAAACCTCCAATTTAATGATTGTCAAGATATGTCATCTTTCAAAAGTCGAGGGTGGGAATCCATTTAAATTGCTGATGCCAGTACATCACCAACACAGACCGATGTTTTTCACTGTTGACTCCGTTCGTCATTGGAATCAACTTACAGCATACGAAGGGTCAGCGGGTTAGGTTATCAAACTTAAATCAAGACAAGGGTTAGCATTTCAGGCGCTTGGACCTATGGTAAACATTAACACCTTTATCCATTCTTAGTAAACTGTTCTTTGAAGTTTCATTCATTAGCCTGTCATGGGTTTGACATTTGTCAGTTTCTACTTGTTGTGACTACAATTTTCATGCACGGTTCTTGACAAATATTATTATTAATCGACAAAAATGATATGTAGTCGCATAAAACCAAATTTGCACATGCATATATGCTCACATACCCAGACTTGCCTTGTAATTGTTGTGTTGTAGTTGTTCAATTTTGAAAGTTCGTTGATACACCATGACAGAATTTACATTCATATTGATGAAAATGTTGATGATGATTTTGTAATTAGCTATTTCCAATAACAAAAAGGGTGCGAATTGTTGATTGTAACAACAGCGTCGACTTTTTCATGTTCAATGAATAAGTCCAGTGAATAATTCAAATTAATGTAGCGCGATGAAGAATTGCATTGAATGAGTACACAGAAAGTTGAGTATGAAAACATGAAGTTGAGGTCTAAAGAATATATTTTCCTGGAAGAAGAGTGAGTTTTGTTGTCTATTAACGAGATAGGGCAACACTTATGAACAAAATTAAGCTTTCCGCAATGTGATAGCCGCATGTTCCTGTACTATCTGCTACCGGGTATGTAATTGTCTCACCAATTTCCCAAATCGATGAGGTAAGTTTGACATCTGTTTAAGCTTCGGAATGTGATTCCGATGTAGAGTGTGAATATCATACCGGAATGAGTGGCATTTTGAGATAGCTACATGCTTTTGTAGCTTTCAACTTCCGGATTCATGTAGGTGCAACGACTTCAAACCTCCCTTCCAGAACACCTACGGATTTAAAACGTTTTTGACATATTGACGATGAAAGAATGGTCGCTGCTTTTTCGAACAGCTAAGCAATGATATACATATATTTAGACCAACAAGGACAAAACAGTGTAAAAATGCTTGCAAAAAACTCAAGGTAGTTATGCCCTTTTCTGCATTACCAACACAGATTCCCTCTGCATGGTGGACATCTGCAAAGTGATCTGGACAAATGCATCGTCAATGAGGCCATCGAGCGAGGTTTTCACCACGATTAGTTGAAAAAGAAAAGGATCAGCTATATGGGAAAACGTGAACGAGTTTGATTTCTCTCATGATGAGGCTGTGGAACCAGCTCTGGTGGCTGATTCATGCAGTCCTTTTCGAGAGCGAATATCTCTGCATGTTACGTTCCACATCAGACACTGATTCCATCTGGCCGCTTCCCATCGCCATTGTCCATTCCAAACTAGTTTCGATAATTGGCGAAAATCCGCATTTTTCCAGTGCTCTGAGAATAGTTTCATTCATGGCCGAGTGTCCGGCACTATATCGACAAGATAGTGTGTGCATAATCCAGGTAACCGAAAATGTTCGTCGGATAATTGTAATAATAAAATAGCCACTATGTGAGAAAATCTCTATTTGCTGGACAACGTTTCGGGAGTCACCTGCTCCCTTCCTCAGGTCACAAGAAATGAATGATTCTTTCATTTCTTGTGACCTGAGGAAGGGAGCAGGTGACTCCCGAAACGTTGTCCAGCAAATAGAGATTTTCTCACATAGTGGCTATTTTATCATTATAGTGTGTGCAGTCCATATTTGCCATTTGCGTCACCGCAATTGCAGGGGAATTTTCAGCAAACTGCTGCACCTATGAGAAGTGTCACCGCTATTCGAGTAGTGTCACTATCTATTATTGTTGACAATACTTGAAACTGGAGTCACATGAAGCTATGACCCACTCCACACAGATTGTGCTGCTGAAAGCGACCTAGAATTTTATTCCAGGCACGTTGAAATCGTCAATATCATCATGTTATAATCTATAAACGCGCCACAAAAAGCGACTTGTGTCGAAAACAACTTTACTATTTGGCGGTATCTGCAAGAGAATCAAACCTATTTACAGATTCACATTGAAAACATATTACAATTCCAATTTGCTTACCAAACTTATTATGGAGGCGACAAGAAGCAAACTACTTCGAAGAACAACAACTAGACATTTGAAATTTAGACATAAGCACTAGGATGAGTCATAGAGAAATAAGCAAAAATATAGGAATTAGCATTACAGTGCAACCAAAATACAAGTCATAAGAAGTCAAGCAAACATAGAAATATTACTTCAAGGAGGCAAGCAAGCTGGCAAGTCGAATGCGCCCTGCACAATCTCCACAAAGCTCAGTCCATCGTTGGTTGAAATGTGAAATACAGTCAGACAAAATTTCAGTGAATGTTGCATAACAGGCGGTTATAAATGATACAGAATTACAAAAGATACAATGAACGCTACTGTGATTTTTGTCAAATTTAGCTGATAAGACAGGACTTAAATCAGTAAAAAAATGGTGCTCTACACTGAATCATAGGCCAGCTGCGAAACGACTGCAGTGATCATAAATACATACAGGTTCTCGTTTTTTGTGAAGTTACGGTAAGCCACTGTTAACTCGATATATCAGGGGCTTCACAACTTGTTTTCGTTTAGCAATATTTGAGTAAATCAGTGGCGGGACACTTTCATATTTCAGTTTAGATTCGTGCAATTTTTTCAAGCAGCATTCATACTTTGCAATTCAATTGCCTTTACTTAGATTAACTCAAGTCTCAACTTCAATTTCATTCATGCATTATCTACAAATGATTTAAATTTAATCCATGCTGTGTGTTGCTCCAATTATGGAAGTTAGTGTATTTGTGTCGGAGTTGAAAGACTCCACTCCGGTGCTATGGGAGTTCGAATACAAATGCCGACTCGACTGTGAGCAGCTACATGAACTGCTGCAGAGATCCGTAAAACTGGTTAAGCATTAAGATGATGAACTGATTCTTTGAAAACGTTAAAGTAAGTGATATGACTAGTCATTTACAGGATTTATGATTAAAATTTCACATTTGTGGAGTTTGACTTGGAAGACATGGCTATCTTGGATGGAAACTATTTCCACTACTTGAAACTTTGCGTAAGGATACAAAATCGTCTGAAATTAATGTTTAGAACTTGTAACTTGGTGATTGGAATAGTCATTCACATGCTTGTGATGAAAATTTTGCACTTTTTAGAGCTTGGCTAGGTAAAGATCTATATTGGACAGAAGCTGTTTCCAATATACGAGTATAAAGCTTTGTGCATGGACATGATATTGCCCGAAGCATGGCCTGAAGATTTAAAAACTGGCATGCTGAAGCCATCAATATCATCATGTTATAATCTCCACAAAGTTTGGTCCATCGCTGGTTAAAATGCGAAATGCAGGCAGACGAAATATCGGTGAATGTTGCATAACAGGCGGTTATAAATGATACAGAAGATGGAACTGTCATGAATGTAGTTCCAGGGAAAATAGAAAGCAAGAACCTTCCATCGGTAGTTAAGCAGAACAAAAACTTAGAATCACTATTCCAGGAATTACGAAAGATGTAATGAACGCTAGTCTGATTTTTGTCAAATTTAGCTGACAAACCAGCACCTAAATCAGAAAAGTGGTGCTCTACACTAAATCATTGGTCTACTACGAGACAAATACAGTGCTCATAAATATATGCAGTTCTCCCTTTTTGTTAAGTTTCAGCAACCCACTTTTAACTTGTCATATGTACTTAACTAGTCGGCTGCTTCATTTCCCGACAGTTTCCTATCTCAATGAATTAGATAATCGCTTAACCATAGCCAAAATTCAATACAATCCTTTTTGAAAATAATCGTCAGCCTGAACAACATGTTGATAAGTCAGATAATTTCTTTGGCTCCGTATTCTCCAATGATGACATTCCCGATGTCTTCACTGCATATTGCGGACACAACTACGCACCAGTAGAAGCGATTGTGATCCACCCTACCCACAAACATTTCACTGAACCGAACCGACTAAGGAAACTGATGCTGCTTTCAAGTGACTGCTGAAGAGGTGTTATTCAAAAGAGCTAACGTTGATTGAATGAGGATGAGAGCAAAGGTCTAAATTTAAAATACGTAGGACACCTGATGAATGAATCGTAAGTGGATCTTTTGTATTCCTCCGCTATTACTGTTTACTTCCCGGGTCACTTGTTTCCTTTGTTGATATCGGTGAGCCTGAAGTGTGAAGCTGCGAGCGAGGGTGGAGTGGTATTCAAATATTGAGGGTGAGTTCTTTGGCTTTAATGTCATGTGAACATTTTGTCGACATCTGAGCTTTGTTATGGATTGAAGCCATGATAGGAAAATGTACAATGGAAAGTTGCTGCTTGATGACTCAAAGAACGATTACAATCGATCAATTTCACGTTTAAATTACTCAAGGCAATGAAACTACTACAATCTTCACCGGTGAATATTCGTAATAAAGCAGAAATCATTCCAGATTTTTGTAAGAACGATTTGCAAAAAAGTGATGTTGAAAGGAAATATGGAGTGAAACGACAAGCATTCAACTCATGGCCTACAGAGGTCGATCAGATAAACGCGCATATTGAAAGATCGACTTTTGGGACCAGTCGCAAAAGAATTCCTTTTCCGGAGTTTTTACGTGGAATCGAGCTTATTGCAATGACTTCGACAGAAGAGATCAGAAGCAATCCCAGTAACAGGCAGCATCCCCATCGACCCATCGAGAGAAAACCAATTAATTTGCTTCAAAAATCGGCGTGATCAATTTCAAGTACAACGACGGATGATTCCAACGCTTCAAGTCACTGCATGACATCGAATGCCGACCCGTGAATGGAGAATGTCGATCCGCTCCATTGGCTTCTGTTGCGACGTGGAAAGATGACATGCAGACTATTGTAAAAGAATGACATTTACAAGACGTCTATAACACCGATGAAACTCCTTTGTCTTTCGCAATTGCTTTCAGATTCGATGTTAGCATCAAAAGGCAACAAATGCATTGGAAGAAAACAAAGCAAACAGCAGATGACTATAATGGTAATGGCAAACATGGACGGTTCTCATAAAAGGAGGCTCTTTGATATCAGCCTATTCGAAAAACGTCGATGTTTCTCTAGGATCAGAAAGTTGCCTGTCACTTACAAAGCGAACAGAAGATCTTTCTTTGATTATATGTAGAAGAGGATAGCCGTTTGGTATCGAAAACCCCAAAATCGACTCTCTCCACGTAATCAAAAAAGAGCAATAACGGAGGATTTTTCATCAAAGAACAGAAGATCGTGGATGATCAGCAATGTCTTCGATGACTATATGCAAAAATTTGACAAAGAAATGACACGAGAAGGAAAATCGATCCTCATCGTTGATAACTGACTATCCTCCGATGTGTGACCTGAAATGTGTTTATTCATCCTCACGCTAGCTCCCAGACTAGAAAATGTCCGCATAAATTCATTAAAATTCAAAAAGCTATTGAGAAGTATGCGTACAGTCTGTAGGATTTAAATGCCGCTTCTTTCAGACGTTGATATGCACCTCTAAAGAAACAGTTGATACCAACAGCAAATCTCCAACCTTTTGCTAGACGTGAAACTATCTGAAACCGATTTCTCTTCGCTGGAATGATCAGCTTTCAATTTGTGACATCACTTGTCTTCTGAAATTTGGTCATCCAGATCCTTACAACTTTGCTTCTTCACGCCAACGCGCCCACCAATTCCAATCAGCTAGCCTACATGATACATTCAAACATTGACTCTTTAACAACATTGCGCATGCTACGTCCACAACGAACCATTTCAAATTTTTACGATTTTTTCTTGGTGCTTCATCATGCAGCTACGACTTATATCAAAACGACAGCAAAATTTGCAATTCTACGATGTCCAAACTTAAACAAACGTTGATCCTGTGCAAAAGGATAAACGGTATCTTCATATATTCATGCAAGAAAAGGCACATACACGTAGAAATCTGTTTGAGATCAAGATCGATTTAAATATTTAACAACGGCTATTAATTAGATAAGTGTTTTCTGTCACGCATCACAGTTCAGTCTTAATTGTAGTTTTATTAAAACATCAGTGCATGTTTCTGTCACGCAACGTAGTTCAGCCTTCATTGCATGTACACTGTACTTTTCATTAAGACGCATGATATAAATGTTCATCACTTACCAAATCCTGCTATAAGATGTTCTCCACTTGAATCAAAA
Organism: Prostheceraeus crozeri; assembly: GCA_907163375.1. Taxonomy (NCBI): domain Eukaryota; kingdom Metazoa; phylum Platyhelminthes; order Polycladida; family Euryleptidae; genus Prostheceraeus; species Prostheceraeus crozeri. The sequence continues at coordinate 332,551 of CAJQUW010014492.1, forward strand.
TTCAACTAAATTTTCCGATGAATGATGTGATGAAGCTATGATAGTCCCAAACACTTTCAACATCGATAAAACCACAGAAAAGCATTTCAACAATGAGATGTTTCTTTAGTTCCGAGTATGTTGGATTATCTCACTACTTTGAACACACTAGCAATGAAAAGCCCATATTAGCACGGTCAGCATTAGCATCCCCCAGGCTCACTTTAACACTTTGAGCGGAGAATCGAACTCCTGATGCCAAATATACTGCCATACTCTTACATGCGATATATATGAAATCACAGATGAAGAAGAAACATCTGTAGAATTTGGAAATGCAATAAAGCGTTAGGCAGTTAGGCGTTAGGCGTTTTGGCTGTTAAGTAACGTAGACTTATCTATGTAGACTAATCAAAATGCGAATTGAAAAGGTTGGTAAAAGAAGCATATGTGCGGGTGCTAGGTAGCGGTGACAGGTGGATGCCTTATCAAAAGTTGCGATATCGACATTTGGACCATCCATTACCACCTGCAGGAGCTTAGAATTGTCCAGGCCATCGACCAATCCCTCAAGAGCTTTGTGCATCTCATATGTATCAGCATGACCAAGAAATCTAGAATTCAGGTATCTTGTCATCGCCCTGTCTTCATTTCAATACCTTCTGTGAACAATGAACATCCATTTATCCGCGATGAATTTTACGTGAGTTTCGTAGCATCTCAGATTTCAGACTGTCATCAGAGTCCTAATCAGCCAACTACTATTTATAAACGCGCAAGGCGTGGGAGTCCTGAACCTGCTGAATAATCTTCAGAGGCAACTCGCCCATTGACCGATCAATCTGATCAAGCTCACATCAACGGCGTGGGTCGGATGAGAAAACGAAGCATCCGTCCTAATGCCAAGGATCCAGATTTCCTCGGCTGCGCATGCACATTCCGTCAGGACATTTTCAAAGCAGCTTTCCCCACCCATCAGAGTGGATCTGGTCGCAGCTTTGGAGAAAAGCGCAGCAGCAAACTAAGAAAGCTCATAAAAGCAAAACTGGCCTCCTTGTCTATACAAACTGCTGAAAATTAGTGAAGCAGACGTAGAATGTTTCAAAATTAAAATTATAAATGCTTGACCTATGACCATACTTTTCTTGCGAATTTGCACTTATTGATGAAATCTTCAAACGATATAAAAAGTGATGCCTATATCAAAAACATGGAATTTCTACTTTTTCTTGTTGTACAATAGGCAATTTTGTTTATTTTGTCATCAGTCATAGATATATTTAATCTTTACTGCTCCCAATTTTAAAATTCCTTAATTTTTCCCGAGTTATACACACTGAATTTTTCGAAGTAACGATTAAAGTCTCAGCGAACTTATCGCATGATTTTTCGGAACTAGGGAGCCACATACTTTGACCCGAAAAATCATGTCTGTAGAAGATTACGTAGTAGGGCCTATTTTAAGGAAGGGAACTGAAATGATAGATTTCAGGACAATAGGCCTATGCTATGTTTCACAAGATTCCAGGATATGTCATGAGATGACTTCTTCTAGATACCCGTAATCTCCAGGTTCCGCCGCATCTCTCACATGTATTTAATTGCCGCTCTCATCTCGATACCAAATTGATCCTGGACATAGTAATAATCCATCGCCGGCTATTCGGGAACACCCACTCAACTTCGAATTTACCCGAAAATAGGAAATGCGAGCAACTAGCCGACTGCTATGCAGGCTGGAAGTCATTTCCCTGTGAAAGCATCCTGATTGACCAAGAGACAAGTGACTGACCGAGATGACATTCGAAACTTATTCGATCTCATGAAGGTAATTGAAAAAGAATTCGACCAATTAGAGCTAGGACACAGGATGACTAACATCATTCAGGTGAGAACACACTAAATCCTGCTACAACACTGAGTCGATGCAATTTTCTTCTGATGGCCATGTTACCACGGCTCACCTGTTTCAGCTCCAAAAACAATTACTCAATATAACAAGAATCAGGAATTAGAATAGGCCTATGTATCGACACGCACCTTTTTCTTGCTTCGTCTTGCTTGGTCATGTTTTCGGACTTTCTCCTTTTCTTCGTCTCCTTAATGTTTTAGCTGGAGAAATTTTGTTCGAAGCAAACTTGTTTCCTAGCTAAAAGAGACTTCAGTAACACTAAAAATGACAGTAAATATATGTTGTCAAAGATTGACTCGCATCTTAGTCAGAGGCGGATCCAGCTTTTCGGCGCGGAGGGGGTTGACAAAATAAAAAAGTGCGATCAATGTACAATGTACATGTACGTGTGTAAGTCACGACGCATCTCTACATTGAGTGCGAGTTGCTTCCCTACACAAGTACATCAAAATATGAAAATCAAAATAAAGTGTCAAGAAAGCCTGATATTGGGTCTATTGTTTCCTCACTTTCATTGCATTTCGAAAACTTCATTTTTTTAATACCTTCCCATCATGCCTCACGTTGACACAAAAATGTGAAAATAAAAGTCACTGAAGTTAGCACTAGATCTGGCAGTGGATTTTTAGAAATAATTTGTTCATCAGTTTTCAAAAGTTCCTCTCGGATGAGTCAAATTTCAAATTTTAATCAAAAAATGCACGGAGAGATTAACTGATGCTTTCCTGATCATATTTACGATTTTGTTCACACCAAACAACCACGCATTCCTATTCTAAGAACAATTCCAAAATTTGTTCATCACATTGGGACTACCTCACAGCCCTGCAAGACGACATTGTCATTTTTCACTTACTGACACTTCCTGACTACGAACAAGGAGTAACTAGGGCTTGCAAGGCTGTGAGGGAGGCCATCAAATTCTGGAAAAATTCTTATAATGGGAATTCGTGGTTGTTTGGTGTGAACAAAGTGTTGTTTGGCGTCAGGAAGCAGCAATTAGTGAAAAAATGACAATGTCGTTGATTTCTTTTATGTTTATGCTATAGTAGCGAGTATTGTAGGGCTGGGAGGGACTCCAAGTGTGTTGAACAAATTCTCGAATGGCTCTTGGAAAAGGAATCCGTGGTTTTTTGGTATGAACAAAATCGTGAATATGATCATGAAAGCATCAGTTAATCTCTCAATGAATTTTTTTATTAATATTTTACCCTGATCCGAGAGGAATTTTTGAAAGCTGATGTGATGAACAAATTCCTAGATCATTTTTCATCAGGCATGTGGAAAATCCGGATTGAAAAAATTATTTCTAAAAATCTACTGCCAGAACTACTGCTAACTTCAGTTTCTTGAAAATAATTATATGTCAACTGCAAAACCATTCTTGAATTCAAATCCCCCGCAAGCATCCTTTTCCTTTTTCCACAATGTTGCTTGTAGATTATGGTGTCTCACCTATCAGATATCACTCAAGCGACATCGATTGACAGACGAGCCGTCTCGTATTTGCCGTCATGAGCCGCTCAATAAAAAATTTCGGTTGGAAAACTGAACGCTTCTGTGTAATTAACGACCATCATGAAATACTGTGTAATGCCGGTATTCAAAGATTTCAAAACTTGCTTATTTTAGTATATTAAACTTTGTAAGCAACTTATTTGTCCTGATCCCATTTAAGTACTCGACAAAGACATCGAATGATTTCTACTTCGAAGGATAAGAGCTACCATTGATATTTTGTGCTGATCACAGATATCCTTGATTTCCAAATTTCACACGTCTTCATATCTTCCACTGTTTTTTGCCACGATTGTCAGTCTACCAATCATTCCTCGGAGATGGTGCACAAGAGGTGTGCCTTCGGATGTCTGAAGCCATAAAACGGGCTCTCTCTGATTCTGAGGAATTTTGGAGAATTGGAGAGACGCATCCAACCACGATGAGCTGTCTGATGTTGGGGTAGATGTCCACATCAGCATTGCTGAGATTCCACCACTATGTCATGTATTAAAGGATTTCAGGTAAAGAAAAGTGACTTAAAGATGATAGGTTGCGGTTGTGAAAAAACTTGACTGTTCCAGGCTTTAAGTGAATGCCATGACATGATTTTCCTTTCATAACACGAAGCTGCAGGCCTTGTTCTTAATATAATTCAGCAGAATCGATGCTAGTAAATTACAAATGTAATTGCTGAAGCCCTAAGCCATTTCGGGCTGGTTATAAACAACAAGCAAAGTCAGAGTACAAAAGTACTAACACATCCATAAGTCTGGAAATATAGAGGGTAGTAGAACCAAACTTCATACAGCACCTAACCACACCCTATGATATAGCGCAATACAAAATTGAGACCAGTCCTGCACAAAAAAACACGCTCATGGGAAACATTCATTCTCATTAGAAATTAATTCAATTTCATGGGATCACCAAATACCAATCAAAAACAAGCATTTGAAGCTGGGACATTCCCATAACGATGTCTACATGTTTCATAATTTTAATAAACTTATAGTTAATAAGACTTAAGGTTTGTCCTTAAGAGGACAGGTGGTGCGTTCCCACCGGCAGACATTAAACGTTCAAGGCGCGTCAAACTTTTGACTATCCTAGGACTACATTTTAGAGCCAAACTTGACGAGATCGGTGTGGAGGACCTTCCCACTAGTCCATTTTTCACTCAGCGCTTCTAAAGCGGGGCTGGACCTTACCCCTAATGGTCCTCTGACTTGTGATCCTCGACAAATGCATGAATGCATGAAGGTCTTTAAGCACAAAGACTTGACGGATCTGATTGCGTGCCGGGCGGACCTACCCGGGGGTCCATAACATAGCGCTATACGGGCTGGACTTCACCCTTAAGTGTACGAGATCGTACAAGGCCGCTTAACAAGTGATCTCCTTGGTCAAAGTTTCAGGCTCGATTGATTAGGAACTTATATATAAATAGACACTTAGTAATCACCATGTCAACCCCATGGAGACCAGTAACCGACACAGTCCATTCATCACACTAGGGTAGTTAGCGATAAAAAAAAAAGAACAAACGTTAAAACAAATAAAACAATAGCCAGTCGTCAGCAGGTACCCGCCTGGTTGCGTTTCGGCCCCTCTACCTGAACGCTCAAGCCCAGGCGGGCGGGGCCCCGCATAAACTTATATGCGGCTGGCATTCTAAAATCAATACAGTAATGATATGTGTAATAATAAGTAATACTGATAGTCATAGTAAAAACAAAAACAAAACAACCGCAAAAGACGGATACATCCAAAACAAACTAAAATATATGTGTGAAATACTGAAATGGTATAACCAATAAAAAAAATGTTAAGAAAACAGTGTTAATTATATTGTTTAAAATGCGCACTGCGATGTCAGCTGCCTGGCTGAGAAATATCCAAACTTGACTAGAAAATTGTTATGACCGGTTAGGATTTTCTCAGTACATGCCTTCATTTTAGACTTACAATATCCTCTGCTGCTCATCACAAAAAGTGTCATATTAATTCGTTTAATTAGATTTTCAAGATGTGAGCAGATGCGACAATAACGTAAAACCTGGCCGGCAAATACATTAATTCCCATGTTATAAGGTATTGCACTGTCTGGAAATGTCAACAGAACAACAGGGAAATCAAAATCTTCCACTTTATGATATATTGAGGTTCGAAGACCGTCTCTACTAGATTGGAGTCTCACATCGAGGTAAACAACGGCTTTGTCATTGACTCCGTTTCTATCTGCAAGAAGCTCCATCGGGTAAATTTTCGGAATTAAGGTATTGAAATGCTTGTAATTTATTACGCATATATCGTCTATATATCTCGAAGTGTTTGACAATAATTTAGCTAGTCCAAACTTTTTATTTTTAACCAATTGTTTCATAAAAGCAAATTCGCAATTTAACAGAAACAAGTCGGCAAGTAACGGACTGCAATTCCCTCCCATTGGTACTCCTCGAATTTGTCTGAACACGTAACCGGAAAAAGAAATGTAGACTTCAGACACTATAAAATCAATAGCCTTCTTAAAAGAGTCCACGTCATAACAAGAATACCCCTTATATTTGATTTTGGAGAAAAACGACTTCTCATATCCTACACACAAGTATCTACGATTAGTGGAATTGAATGTGAGATCAAGGATGGAAAAAATATTATTCTTGATAGCACCTTGATCTAAGTTTGTATAAAGAGTAGAGAAGTCAAAAACTTGCATAGAGTGGACGTTCACGTTAGAAATATTCCTCAAAAAATCTTGAGTCGAGGCTACACTCCAAAAATAAGAATAACCAGTATTACTCCTGATTGACTCACAGTATCTATGGAAATTTTCTCTTATCACTTTCAGACCTTTGTTGATATTCACCGATAACTTTTTAGTTGTACAATTTCTGGCTCCGGCAATGAATCTAAACTTATAAGGATTTTTATGCAATTTTGGAATCCAGAAAAGTTTTGGTAGTTTAAGGTCCTTGTCACTAACATTAATATTAAAGTTTGATTTCATATCTTTAACGTGTTTAGTAAGGACTTCCTTATCAGAAATAAGCTCAGGTTTATAAGTTGCATTGCCTACTGCAGTGGAAGAATCTATGTCAAAACCAAGCTCGTCCATCAGCCCTTTTTGTGGAACGCATAGGAACGCCAAAGTGCCCTCTTCGAAACGGTGTCATTCTGAGCCAGATGGTACATGATCATCAAGTGTTATTAATAATATTCTGAAAATCCTAAATTCATTTATATAGAATTTCTATGACGGCCTTTTTGTTTCAAGAATGGCTACGTTTGTGTAAATAGAATAATTAAATATTGAGTTGCATCCTCAGTTGAAAAGTGGGAACAGACCTGAATAGCAGCTATTTCCTCCAATATCAAGAATCATCAGCAGGCCTAGTTCACATCTCTCAACATCGACACAACTTCCTATTGAAAGTTGCAGTCATGCCCGGGTCAATTTGAGATTTGCAATTAGTAAGTTATTGAAATTTCGACGGGCATTCATTAAATATCATGGCTATGTTTTATAAAGTTTTGTCTCGCTTTAACTATTGTTCCCTGATTAAACGTTTTTATATTTGAGTTGCCAAATTTTCAGACGTGATATAAATACATCCATTTTCCTGTTCAATATTCATGTCATCTAAACAATCAATTTTCTGAAGTATTATGAAGGTTTAGTAAAACAATTTCATAGTGAAAATGTTCATAAGTTTGTTAGAAAATGATGTATTTTCAAAAGCGTCTAATATCAAGTTTTAGGGACTAAAGGATTTGCTCCCAAATGAGGCTGATTAGGCGAAAATTTAGACCTATTATTTTATCGGCAATAGCAGCTCGACTTATTAAAAAACGATTGATAATACAGACGCTGATATGTTTCTTAGAATTATTAACTGTTCTGCAAAATATCTTCTTTTGGTATTATACGAAGACCTCTTGGCTCTCTGGAAAAGAATGTAAAGTAAATTTTTTTCCAAATACTATGTAAAAGCTCGTGTAAAGTGACAGTAGGTCTACTGTGTTAATGCTGCTAAAACTTCATCTGTAAAGCGGTTTTGTTTTGTATAATAATATATCGAATCTTTACATATCGAAGGCAAATTTATATTCATGATTAAGCGAGAAGCTTAATACCATGGTGTGATACTATGCAGATAGAACTATCAAATATATATTCGGTACAAAAAAAGCTGCGTTGAAAAAGCAGGTTGAATTCACCGCGATTAAATGAAATGCAATGAGTACTATATATGCCTTGCGTACATGAAATTGCATAATGCAAAGACAAGCGTCATTCACTAACTTTGAAGAGTGAGGTTTAGGAAATCCACCGCTTTTAGCCCATAGGCCCTATGTCAAAACATAATGCGATACACGGTATAAGGAGAAGACATGCACCGTAAAAATGGGTTCAGCTACAGGTTAGAGCTAGAGGTGATATCTAGGTAGGCGCATATGAATCTGAAAGTTAATCAAGACCGGAGATACGCACGTGCGTGCGACTATAAGTATAACTCTCGGATACTCCATTATATACATAAACTTTCGATCACAGAAGATGCAGGTACGCCGAATATTTCAAATTTCTTAAATTTACAATTTTGTGCCTTTGTTCGAAGAACTTCGGCTAGCTTCTTATTTTCTCAAGCGATAGCAATTGGCGTTAGAAAATCTCGATTCCAATAGCTTTCTGCCAGTTGCTTTAGATGAACTCAACCGGATCATGACCATGGACAGCATTTGTGTGTTTATGACGCTCAACTGCTGATTTATCTTATAAAGATTTTATAATGGTAACACACTCAATCTTCCTCAACATTTCATATGTACTATACCAATTTTGCATTGATATCATTGCTTTAAGCCATGACAATGCATCCAATGATTTAGAGCAATCACTCGACTTGATTATCCATCAGCTCAATCGGCTATCATTATTAGAAGAAACATCGTTAACATTGTTTTGATCATTCATAAGTCACACACGTTTACGGTCAAAAAATATTGGACAAACTTATAACACAAATAATAAATGCCAATGATGGGTATGCTTGAGGTGAAAAGAAGGACTCATGTTAATGTGATGACGATTCCTTCACTAATGCACACCTGAACATTTTCGAACACATGATTAAGAAAGATCATTAATAGTAATTTTGAGGATAATTCATAGGAATGTTGAAATGTTCTGAAATGGTCCTGGAATTTTCTGACGGAAAAACCCCGGATACCCTGATCTTGGCCGCTATGGCTATGCTTGAAATTAGTAGAGGAGATGGTCAAATTTAGTAAAATCCGTGAAAATAGGTCAACTTTGAGAGCTTGCCGTGGCCGTTGCAGGGCATGGAGGTGGGGACTGAATTGCGCATCCATTGGGATCATGAACATTGGTTTGTGCTATTGGTTGCGTGATTTGACTGAATATCTTGCTATGACTGCTTGTTTTTGATTGGTATTTGGTGATCCCATGAAATTGAATTAATTTTTAATGAAAATGAATGTTTCTCATGAGCGTGTTTTTTGTGCAGGACTGGTCTCCATTTTGTATTGCGCTATATCATAGGGTGTGGTTAAGTGCTGTGTGAAGTTTGGTTCTACTACCTTCAGTATTTCGAGTTGTTTGTACTTTATCAGATTTGTATTCTGACTTTTGCTTGTTTGAAACCAGCCTTGCTGAACATGATTCCACACTTAAGTCCCGGACTTCTATAAAATAGCTAAGCTTGGACCTACCTGAACCAGCACGGGCTTCAACCACTTTAACGCCATGAAACCCCTCCCCCTGGATCCATTACCGGCCACTTCTGTGCTTGCTGCCGGCTCCGCCATAGTAATAGCCGCATGACTCTAATTGTGCTGGTTCATCCGGGGTTAACTATTGCTATTAATTTGACATTGATTACTATTGCATGTTCATTCGATTTCGGTGGCAATCAGAATACAGTAAATTTTTGGCAGTAGCTATTGCACCGGCTATATCTGCAATACTAGAAATTTAGACCTAAGAGAAATAGAAGACTTAAGAATTAAGACGTTTAGAAATTAAGGATTAAGACTAGAAATTGTCTATGGTGCATGAAACAAAAAAGTGGAGGCTTTGCTGTATTGAATGTTTTGGAGACACTTATGGCTGGAAAAAACGCTTGCATTGAAATCACTCAAAAATTTTGTAATACAAAGCAAGACAAATCAACGAGTCAAGACCCATTCTGACATGTTTCGTGATGTACTTCGTGAATAGGAGTCTCTTTATGACTGAGAAACTTTTACAGTAACCAGAGATATTGAAGAATATTATACGCCTCACCAAGAGTAATAGACAGAAAACTTCATCATTCAGAGAAATCATTTACAAAACTACACATATGTCAATTATATACCAGTACATTTCATCATGCAAATACATTTGTCATGTGAAATCCTTGCATCATTGAATTGATATTTGAAGTATTTATCATGTTCACCCATAAATATAATGAAACAAATCATCAAAAACATCTTCAACTAATAACTAGGCGCATTATTTCCTTCATTGGTATTTATTGCACGTGACATAATGCTTGAGAAATGCAAGTCCGACGTTTTGAATTGGCGCCAAAATTTCGGGTTTGCGAGCAGCTTTAATGACCACCTGAAATCAGCTGATGACCCTTCTAGCCTAATACAGTAAAACAATCTGATTTCTATGGGAAAAACTTTGAAACCTGAACAATGTAAAATATTAAATAAATATAATTTAAAACCTTTAAAAGGCATATTTCCGTATGAATATTTAACCTGTGGTTCACAGTCGAAGACTGGTTTAACTGGAGATTTTAATTCTGTGAATAAATTTATGGAAGAACAGAAACTTCCTCCAATAAATAAATTTAAATTAACATTAAAATAATCACAATTATCTGAAGAAGATTATGCAGAAGCTGAAAAGAATTGGAGAGAGTTAAATTGTAGAACAATGTATGATTATACAATGAAACATCTTCAGATAGATGTATTAATCCTTGCTGATCTTTTTGAAAACTTTCGTGATATGTGTTTAGAATATTACGGAATAGATCCATGTTATTGTTATTCTACACCATGTTTAACATGGTTAGCGGGATTAAAACATACTGGTGTAAAACTTAAACATTATAAAGAGAATATATATGATAAATTATTATTTTTTGAATCTGGAATTAGAGGTGGAGTTTCATCAGTTTTAGGTAATCGTTATGTACATTGTTACAATAAAAAAGTAAATCCTGATGATTATGGAATAATGAAACCTTTATCTCCAGAAGAAAGCGGTCAGTTTATAAAATTGTTTAATCAAAATATAGAAGGACTTATATCAAATGAAGATAGTCAAGCAGCAGTTGCTGAAATCATGAGAGAAAACTATTTGTTATATTATGATTTCAATAGCTTATATTCTTCTTGCATGATACAAGAATTACCAACAGGTGTGATGGAATGGTGTAATATTCGTACGACATCAGAGATGTCTACTAGGGCTTCGCCCGTTCTAGATTATCAAAAAACATATGATGGAAATTATAATCATGGTTATATATATGAAGTTGATTTAGTATACCCTGATGAAATAAAAGATAAAACAAAATATTTTCCTTTCTGTCCCGAAAACAAAATTCCCAATATAGAAGATTTTTCAGATTATCAAAAATCTATAATTCCTAAGAAATACAGACCAACAAAAAAACTTATGTTAACACAAAGTAATAAAGGAAAGTATGTTTTTGAAGGAAGAATGCTAGATTGGTATTTAGATCATGGAATGATTCTCACAAAAATTCACCGGAAACTAGTGTATAGAAAATCTAGGTGGTTAAAAGATTATATAGAGTTCAATATTGAAAAACGTAAAATAGCTAAAAGAAATAAAGATGATTTTGGAAACGTGTTCTTCAAATTAATGAATAATGCATTTTATGGGAAGACTTTAGAAAATGTGCGTAATAGACAAAATATTGAAATAGTTTATGATAAAGATAGGTTTCAAAATTTAACAAGGAAACCTACATATAAAAGAACTACTAGATTTAGTGATGAACTATGTGCTGTACATTTACGTCGAATCAGCGTAAAACATGATAAGTTTAATTTTATTGGTTTCACTATATTAGAATTAGCTAAACTATTTATGTATAGATTTATATATGATTATTTAGCACCTGCTTATGGCAAAACTATAAATTACACTTTACAGACACCGATTCTGTTTTCTTAGAATTAACAATACCGTATAATTCTACACTTGTTATAGAAATAGATAAAATAAAAGATATCATTCATCCTTCTGAATTATGTAAAGTAAAAGATGAATTAGAAGGAAATGAAGATTTCATAACAGAAGCTATATTTTTAAAATCCAAATGTTATTGTTATAATACAACTAATAATATTAAAACACATAAAACATTAAAAGGAATTTCAAAGGCATCAGTGGCTAATCAAATAACATTTCAAGATTATAAAAATGTATTATTTAATAATGAAATAAAAACAGCATGTAATCATAGACTTAATTCAAAGAAACATAAAATGTATTTAAAAGAAGAACATAAATTAGCATTAGATCCATTTGATGATAAAAGAAAAATTTTACCTGATGGAATAACTACTTTACCTTTTTAATTTTCTAATTGCTAAGATAGACAAATTTGATATATATAAAATAAAAAAAATATTGTAACTTTATATTTGTATATTTTTTATCACTCGGCAAACAAATGTTCTATAACTCTATCATGAATTTTTTTATCAATATTAATTGTGATAAATCCATAATCTTTTGACCAAGCATTGTTACACGATTGTTTAAATTCATCTTTATTTCTTACACATAAATCTCTTAACAAATCACTTAAGTTTCTTGCATTTATTTCAAATAGTATAAATATGTTTGCATTCTTTCTAATAACACTTCCGTCTAATGAATACATACTTTGTGTTAAATAAAAAACACTACAGTTATTATGTCTCTCTCTTGTGAAATAGTTTCTCTGAACTGACTGATTTCTATCATTAACACAATCATCAAAAATTACACAATGTTTCATTGTTTTATCTAGTTTACTAGGATCTTGCATATTACCACTATCATCTATTAATTGTATCTTTATATGCTTATTTTTATTGGTTTCAACTAACTGATTATTTTTTGCTGCTTCTTCACACCACGAACTTATTTCTTCTTCATCATCAGATTTTTCATATTCTTTGAATAATTAAGCAATTGCTGTTTTTTTAAGATTATTTTCAAATCCATATTTTAAAAATTGATAGACGGGTTGCTCTGCTGTTGTTGTATAAATTATAAGATTGTTATAATCCAAAAAATTTGGAGTCGTTAAAATTTGAAATAATAGATACGTTTTTCCACAACCTGATCTTCCGCAAATAACTGACAAAACTTTATTAGATAAATTTGGATGATGATTAAATTTGATTTCTTTTATTTAATGGGGGAAATTCACTCATTTTTTAATAAAAAAATTTTTATTTTTAATTTTTTTATTTTTTGTTTCTAAAGAAGAAGAATAAGAAGAATAATAATAATAAGAAGAAAATTAAATTTCTCTAGCTTCGCGTGGGAGGTTATACCTCCCGAACCAAAAGATCCATCATAATCTCTTCACCTCCAAAATTTATTTCTTGTCCTTTCTCATCAGTGATTCTAATGTTAATACTGTTAATAGTTTTTCTTGTAATAGGAAATATATTAATGTTTGTGGAATTACATTAAGTCTATAACCAATGGGTACAGTAAAAGCTGGAAAACTGAATATTAAATTTGACAATTTACCATTTATATATCCTCCTTCAATAATGTCACAATGTACAACAATTGAATTTATTTCAAATATTTTTGGAATCTTCTCACCTAAATGATAACCTTGACTATAGGTTTGTTTATTAAATCCTAATAGCTTTGACAATGATCTATCATGATTAAAATCAACTTGATGATTTTCGTCTAAAGTAAGAGAAAATTTATTAACTGCCGGTTCAACTGCAAAATGTAATTGTTTCTTATCTTTAAATGGTATACCTAAATGTCTCTTAATTTCATTTGATATTGATTCAACTTCGTAAGAACCAGGAAGAAAAGTTTGTATTTTCCATGTTTTGATGACTAAATTTTGATGAACCCAAAATCTCTGTTAGATTATCTAAATGATTATTAATTTTGTCTAAATCTGCTGAACACTTTTTTTAGTTAAAATTTTGAATAAATATCTTTTATAAAAAATTAAAAACAACAACATATTTCAGCTACGGGCGAAGCCCTGGAAGACATCTCCGATGTCCCGTTATACTTTTATCATCCTCTTCATTTAGAATCTTCTTTTCTAACAGTCTTTTCAATATAGCATGAATTTCATTGAAACTAGAATTATGTCCTTCTTTTATTGCCGATATTAAAATATTTAATCTATTTAGTAATTCTTGTGGATCATCTGGTAAGAATACAGTTGTTTCAGTTTTAAAACCCTTTCCTACTTTAATCTGCTCCTCTTAAAAGATCAACAAAATTTCTATCTAAATTGAAAGGAGATTTATCTGGTGAAAAAATTAAACCTCGAAAAGGTTGTGGAAATATTTTTTTTTGTCCGAGATAAAATCTAGGTATTGTTTTTCCATCTATAAATGAGATAGAATGTTCAAACTGCATAGATTTTGGTAATTTCTTATTAATGTTTGATTCTAATAATCCATAGTCATCTAATATAGTTTTGTGCTCTGGATCTGTTATATCAATTTGTTTATCATTATTTGTAAGTTCTTTTTCAAGAGTTTCAAATGGTTTCATAGTTTTTTCAAAATCAGTTTTTACTTGCTCGGTTTGCTGCATTTTTCAAACATATCAGATTGAATACCAGCTTTTATCATTCTATGTTGAAGATGATTTTCTTTCATAATATTTCTTTGTTTTATTAACTCTTCTAATTGTTTAATTCTTTTTAGATTATCAGCTTTAATTTTATCCATTTTTAAAATATAATATTTGAATTTTGTGGTAACATTGGAATACAGCAAAAACATTTTACTGAACAAATCATTTTTTTATTGCTTTGTTGTGTGACATCTTTTCGTGTAAAGTTTTCTCGTCTAAAGATTTGTTTAATAAAGTTTTGTCTAATAAAGTTTTTAGTTCTTCTAAAAAAATTTTATCATTTTCTTCATTAGAAATTTTACCATCACTGAAAGTTTTATCATCCTTTTTTTTATCACCAACTTTTTCTGACTGTAATTGAAATGATATTTTATTAGCTTCATTAGCTATTTCATCAAATTTTTCAATCTCATCTAACGTAATAACATTATCATCACATACTCTTTGAAAGTAGTAATGTAATTTGTCGTGGACTTCATTAACGTGAGAATGTTTATTTTTTAATGATTTTCGTTTCTTAGTTATTAAAGATTTATCTAACATTGTAACAAGTGAAGTTGCAAAAACACCCGTACCTGTTAAAGCAGTATCAACTACTGGAATTACTAAAACACCAGAAGATATAACAATTGTTAAAGCACCTAAACTTATTGTTAAGAATATGCCAATTCCTTGTGTTACATTCTTAACTTTAGTCCATCTCTTTCTTAATTTTTTATAATGCTCTAATCTTAACTATAATTGAGATTCCTTATCTTTCATATAGCGTACTCTATCTTTGTGGTTTTCTTTATTCATTTTTTCAATGTCCATTAAAGTAGAACTACGTTCATATGATAACGAAGGATATATTCTTGCGGTTTCTTCCACTTTTGTTTCTTCCATTTTTAAAGAAATATTATTAGTCACATGATATATTTTAAAAACCTGAAAGATGGATAAAATTCATGAATTTGAAATTCTCAACTTTTATGATTTTCGGTGTCCTGGAACGGGCATGATTTACAAGGTAAAAATTGTAATTCTCAAATTTGAGATTCTTAACTTTTATGATTTTTTCGGTGTCCTGGAACGGTCATGATTTTAAGGGTGAAAATTGTAATTCTCAAATTTGAGATTTTGAAAAATTTGAAAATTGGGTATTTTTAAAAACGCCTAAATTTATGAATTTAGGTCTTCATAACCTGAAAAATGACCAAAATTCATGAATTTAGACCATTTAAAAAGTACCATTTTTTGAAAAATCGGTATCTTTAAAAACGTCTAAATTCATGAATTTAGGAAAACCTGAAAAAGGGTCAAAATTCATGAATTTATGTCGTTTTTAAAGATACTATTTTTTTGAATTTTATGGTGTCCTGGAACGGTCTTTTGCCCATTACTCACGAGTGTCAATTGTTTTGCGAGTAGTGACTGTGTGAACAAGTGACGCCTGTCAAACGGTCAACACAGTTGTTCTTTGTTCCAGCAGGAAAATTATCACTCGGGTCGCTTCTGTCTCAGGTGCTGAGGAAATGACGGCTTGGTGTGTTCCTGCATGTCGAAGAGGGTGCAAAGAAACAAGAAGCGATCCTACAAGCACCAGTCTGTGAAATTTTATCGATATCCTTTTAATGACTCTAAGACATCAATTTGGATCAAAAGCTTCCTCTCGAACTGTGATTTGAGTCCTGCCAACGTTTACCATCCTCTCCGACAGTGATTTTGGTGATTTGTCTTGTCAACGTTTACCCACTTCACCGACTGCGCTTTCAGTCTTGTGCATATTTTATTAATCCAAATACATTTGTGTTTAATTGCCAAAGCAGTTCTTCGATGGATGTGTGTATCTGATATAGCGGGTTAGATATGCCGAATCTCATTTTTCGATATAGGCCTAATGGAGGTGTTATTTCTATGTAACTCATTAAATGAGTACTAAAATGAGTACTAATCAACCGCTATTCAGAACCTAGGTATCTCTAAAATGAGTGCGAATTAAATACTATGGTTCAAACCCAAAGAGTTCTAAAATGAGTACTAATTTTTTCGAACTGAAAGAGTGCTAGATTTTGGGACTCATTTCTTAGTCATAGTTAGTACTCAGGTTCAGTAGTCTTTCTAGTACTCATTTGGGCCTTAATGAATAACAATGTGGGGAGATTGAAAACATGCAGACATACATAAGTGATACAACACATTTCAAGCATACTTGATTAGCACTTGACGATTTTCTATTTTAAAACTGCTTATCAATAACTGTTGTGTACATATTGAATGGGATCATCGTGACTTTGATTGCGAGAAGTAATGAATAACTGACAAACCAAATGATAGTAATCAGACTTTTAATCACGCCATTTTTATAATTGGCTTTGACTAAGAAAACATGCCTGCTATTTAAAGATTCATGTCACATTCATATAATTTTCTTCAAATTTACATTGTTGATGTAACTTTTTCTTTTCACCGATACATCCAAACAGACTTGTAATACACCCGCAGAATGAACCGGGCTTGATATTTTATAGCAGAAACTGTTGGCTGGGTCTAAATGTGTTAGAGCCAATCATACTGTTAATAGGAGGAAACTTTTAACCCTCAGAGACCTGAGGGTGGGGGTCCAGTGGACCCCGGAGCCATATTTTTCTATTCTACTTTTTGTGCCGAGGATATGTCAACCGCTCAAGCCCATGTAAAATCATCACTTCTGACAGTGAATCTGCATGTATTATTTAATTTCAATTGAATCAGTAGAAGTATGGTAGATGGGGCAAGGGGGTCCACTGGACCACCCCTCAGGTCTCAGAGGGTGTAGAAATTCTCATAAAATTGTTACTATCAGACGAAAAATGATTAACTGCATGTTCACGATGGTGCGTAATGAGCAAAATTCATTTATTCAATGTTTGCATAATGCTCGTGCATGTGCGGTATGTTAGAAGATCGCAAGATGTGAATATTTTGTTTTCGCACATGATCGTGCATGACTGCTTGGCCTACATGAACAAATTCGCATAAATCGATGTTCAAAATAAAAGCTATCATTATGTCCATAGTTCAACACTGGAAACAGACTATTGGCAAAGTTTTCACAACAATAACTGATAAGTTTGAGATCTCCACAGCTGTTTTGAGGGTCTTAAAATGCAGCCATCATGGCTCATTTTAGGCCTATTTCCGATTGGTATGAATAAATTTGAAAAAATGGCCAAATGTAAGAGCTATGCTGCATGGAATAAATCAATTTCATTAAAATCAACTATCTGAGGTTACATGGCGACAGCAAACATCGCAAAACCGACCCATGGTACAACTGATACTGTGGTAAATGTCGTTGAATTACAAGAGCTCCACATTTTCGCATGTGCTTACTGAAAGGCTGAAAGACACTCGAAGAATTGGTTATATCGACTTTCTACACGCAAACATCATTTTTTACCTAAAGCAACTTTCCTAATGATGACATCTATTTAAGCAGGCAAACTAGATATTTGTAAAGGGGACCCTCAGGTCTCAGAGGGTGTGAAAAAGCTCAAGTCTCTGAGGGTTAATGTAAAGAGTGCAAAACACTGTTTGTCTCCTAGTTTCGGTATTTGGCTATTGTGCTATCTGAGAGAATTCATTGGACCTCAACCTCATAACATGAGATGTTTCTACATGCATGTATGGGATTTTATGCAATAATTGATAGACAAAAAAATGATTCAAATGCGCTATGATAATAGTCAACTGGAAAAGTATGTAAGTAGATTTAGTATCAGTACATAAATACTCACTGTTACGTAAAGAGAACATATTTGTTATTTCTAGTATTTTCCCATTCCAAATCAGCTTCATATAGAATGCCTCTGGTAGTCACATTTTTTAACATCTCATAGATGAGATTCGATCAAACAATCACAAGTCAAGCATGATTTTTACCGAAGTACAACGCTTATTATGTTATCCACGTTACATAATGCTTAACTTTGGGCGTTGCTGAGATAAGCAAATTTCCGACAAATGAACATTAAACGTCTATCAAAACATTAGCGTATCACAGCATGAAATGTGACTTCAAGTGGCATTTTTTAAAATTATTTAGTTTCGATGCTGAAGCTACAACTGTTGTGACATATTAGATGAACATATTGTTAATCGTATTAATATGCTTATACAATATATTGATATGATATATTTTGACATAACATATATTAGTATAATGTTATTTATTATATATATTCTATAGACTGCTTTCCTAAAGTTGACTATAATGAAAATTGACAGAAGTTCGTGGCAGTGCCAGGGGAACTAAGTTGTGTCATTGATCAACAATTATCAATAATGAAATCAATTAAACGATAGATCAAATTGCCATGCAATATATGTGCGGAACCTATGATCAAGGTTAACTAGACTTGTGCTCTAATCAACTGAGCTACGAGCCACTTATGCGACTGTGTCAATTAGCAGAATCAAACCCTCACAATGAAAGGCAGAGAATTATACATTGACGGATTGCAACCGTAAGGTGCAGTCGTCATTAAAGCGCGTGCGAGTTTTGTGCCACTATTGTGCATTGCATGAAGCTACATTTCTGTTCCACAGGCTTTGTTGTTATCATTTGCAACGTCGACTGCATGAATCAAAATCATGTGATGGACAGTCAATGTGTTAATCAATGATAAACAAACCTAATTCCTAGCTCTTCATCGTGTGTGGGCGTAGCATGGATGACACATGGCTGACACTAAAATATCAAATTTATCTTATCATTTATTATAGATGAATTAAGACGTCAGATTGGTTTGAAATTTAGTATTTTTTGAGATAGACGGAAACGCTACATAAAAGTACTTCATTGTATCAAGAGCTGCTGACGATAGAGTACAAGCGAATCACTTTCAGTAAAAGAAATGCATTTCACAATGAAATCAGACACGAGAAATAATCAAACAATTAACAAATGATGATAACTGGCTTTCTGCAAAGTGTGCTTTGATATTATTTAAGAAATTGACTTTGTTTGAATTGTTGTTTGAGCAGTTGCAGTAAATTGCATTGATGTATTCACAAACATTGCAAGCATTATTATGTGATCAGAATGATCCTATCCTGTCAGCAGCGGATCAAGAGTAAACATTTCAGACATGACAAAATCAATGGTCTCCGGAACAACCCTTTATAGCCATTTGGAGCAATCCCTTAAAAAAAATAAGCCTTGTCTATACTCCATTAATGCTCAAAGTAAAATTTGATACAAAAGCCAATCAGATATATCTAGTATCACCTCTTTCTGCGCTGCACTGTTCAGCACAAGTGGGCCAGATTCTTGTGTACTCTGTTAGTTGCAATAGGCACAAGAGGACCGTGCATCTGCAATATGCATCTCCATCTATGGACAAGATTTAAGAGCCACGAATCGTTTTGGGATGTTTTCTAATAAATACAAGATAGACGTCGTTGTTGCTGATTGGCTTTGAAGATGTTAAATGCATTACGCATACATGCTTGAAGTCGGTTATACACTTCAATATGAAGACATAATTGTCTAACTAATAAACCTAATGTGTTACCGCATTTACCGTCGTATTTTGTTTCATGCACACATAGACAGATTATTCGATTAAACAAGTCTTTACCAGTCTGTTCAGTTTGTGCGCGATGATATGGGTAAACTAAATGACAATGGTGCTCACTATCCGAAGTAAAACACGCATTTCATAGCAACATGCATCATGCATGTCAATCCACATTTCATTATACCAGTATAGATATAAACTGATCTAGATTTTTCTATAGCCATTCGAATTCGCTTGTGCTTTGACAAGTTTAATTCTGATTATTTTTTATTGTTAGGAAACATGGATGTATTTTCCACCAATACATCCATTTAGACAATTTTTCTGAAGCGCTTGTTCATCAGTATGCTGTATACAGTATATGGTGCATTATTGCATTGCCGTATATGCTATTTTGCTATGCTGTTGGATATGACGTTCGAAGGTTGAAATAACAAGACAATTCATTTGAGATGCATTTTTTATATAGTTGACTTCCACCACGTATTTGACCTATAGGCCTATTACCTAGAAAAAGATTGCTGCCAAAATATTCCGATGAACCGAAATAAAATGATTATTGGTGAAACAAACGCAAGTTGATGCATAAAAAATGTCTAATAGATATAAGGCCCACTTGTCAAACTGTCAAAAAATTATATCCTCTTAACAGGTTCACTTAAGTGTGCAATCTTTTGTCGCACATGCAAGCCTATAACAGCGATCACGACATAAAATACTAAAGAATCAACACATACCAGAATTAGTTTTGGACTATTTAAGTTGATTATCATAATACTTGCCTGAAATTGAAGGCGTTTTTCAATGAATTAGCAATGGTGTCATTCATTGTTTTTGTGGTTGCAACAGATTTGTAATACCTTCTAAGCAACGCAGTTCGTTCAGGGGGAAGTAATATTAATTTCAGCACGTCCCCCACCAACCATTACAGATCGTCTCAAATCTCCATGAAAGTGCTCCATTGAAAATAAGTAAATTTAAGTCATATTAACTAAAATTGGACCTATTTGCAAGAAGCCTTATATTTTTGAACATACTCGTACATGTTGTCTTTTGCAAACAAAATCACCATACCTTCGCGACCGGAAATATTTTTGAATTATTTCATTTAATTGATGGCATATGAAGTTGAAAATGCGGAAGTTCATATATTCGTGTATTATCAGACCTGAATTCACGCTGCCTCTCTCTAGGGTTCACGGCATGCAGAAAGTGATAAACACACACCAGCATAGAAATGGACACATGAAGCACGAATATGGTTCACCGATCTATCAGGAACAAAAGACACATGACATGATGACGCTGTACATACCTAGAAGATCAAGTTGTAGTAGTACATGTCACTAACAAAATTAAAAGTAGACCGACTGCAGTAAAGTTACAAATAAGATATAGAATTCGAAAATACGAGAAGGAAGGTATAAAGTCAAGGGAGCAAAGAACAAGTAAAAGTAAATTCCTTCTGACGGCACAATGATGGATTCGAAAGACGAATCATCACTGCCTCACTGATGCGAAGGTCAAGAGTAGTTCGACACTGTTTAATCACCTTGAAGTTCTCAGTGGAAGCAGGATGTAAACACTGCAAATGATGCTGTGTTATCGAAGAAGTGGGCGGCTCCTTCGATCTTGGCCGTGACTTTCCACTAATACACCATTTTGGAAGATGCTCTTTTGTACGCTTTTCCAGGGTCCGTTCACTTCTGCCCATATAACTTTCACCGCAAGCACAGCGATAACTATAGACAATCATTGGCTTCTGGGCTGAAGGGATTGGGTCCTTGGGAGCGTTGGCGGCCAGTTTCCTTGTCCGGAACCATGGTATTGCCTCTATATGTGGGTATGCTTGCTCAACCGTTTTCTTTATCAGGTCCATCTCTCGTGTAGACACTTCACCAAGGTACTGCGCTCCAAAGTACACTTTCTTCTTCGCGACGTTGGCGATTATTGGTCGGGTGATGGCTTGGCTGTACTTGTCCATAAACCAATAAGGATAGCCGTTCCTGGCAAGTACCACACGAAGAAAGGCAGACTCCTCCTCGAAGAACTGCGCTGAGCATAGTTTTCTCGCCCGATCATACAGGTTTCGTACGAGATTGATCTTGTACCTCTTTGGGCAGAATGCGTTATAATTGATATAGAGGCCGGTGAAGGTATGCTTTCTATAGACTGACGTCTTAATGTCCTGTCCGTCACGATGAAGTTGAACATCGAGAAAATGCGAGCCTTCTTCGAAGTCAAATTCCAGAGACGGATGCATGGCTTTCAGGTCATTCTTGATTCTATCACAATAGTTTCTGTCAATCACTATGTGGATGTCATCGACGTATCTGACGTAGGAATCAGGACAGTAGGTCGTCGACATTGCACTGAGCAAGTGACGCTCATGGTAACCCACGAACACATCAGCAAAAGACCCACTTAATGGACTGCCCATTGCGAGGCCATCTATCTGCTGGTAAAGTCGGTTGTTGAATACGAACTTCACGTCCTTGGAGACTGCCCGAAGAAGCACTCGTAGGCTATCCTCCGTGATAGTCGTTCTCCCAACCTTTGGAGGATCTTTCAAGATGCGATACCATGTGTCACAGATAATGTCAATGGTCTCGTCAACCGGGATGCTATTGAAAAGACTCTTGACATCCGCGGAGAGCATCACTTTATCGATGTTGAGCTGAAGATTCTGAACCATTTCAGTCAACTCAAAGGAATCTTTGACTGTGTGAGTCTTGTAGAGAGGGAGAATGGGCTTTACAAACCATTCATCGATGCGTTTCGCAAGAAGATGATACGCAGAACCGGTCATTGAGAGGATAGGACGAAAAGGACAGTCTGGCTTATGAATCTTCGGAAGTCCATACATTCTTGGCATTACCGCGGCAGTCGGGATCAGTTTGTCTGCATCCTCAGGCAGTTGCCCACTATGCTTCAAATCCTTCAGAAGCTGTAGTAGTGTCTGACGGGCATCGGCATCGTTCCAGTCAATTGGGTCAGAAAGCCCACGGAACTTCTGCAAGTCACCAAGGATAGCCTCCATGCGCTCAGTGTACTGCCTGAGACTACAAATCACTGTTGAGTTGCCCTTATCACTCTTGAACGTCAGCAAGTTTTGTTCTTTGAGACGCTTGATCACTTCTGGTTGTTTGCTTTCAAATATAGACTTCTGAACCGGCAAACGACTAAGCTTAAATGCCGAACAGCTTAGCTTTGCGCGACATTCGTCAGCTAGATCCTGGGATATCGCAGGTTCTGTCTTGAGTCTGTGGTGGAGATTCTCCATGTCGGCAAAAATCTCCAATCGGCTTGGGCTCTTAGGAGGAATGTAATTGGCTACACCGAACCTTAGTACCTGCATGTAAGATGATGGGATCATAGAGTCACTAATATTCGTCACTGTTTCTGGAAGATCAATGTTGCCATTACTTCTCCTCACCAACCATTCGTAGCTGTCGTTGTTCTTTTGTCGTCTGGATGTTCGCTGTTGACTAAAAGTTCGCCAGATAGTCTTGTAGAGGAGACAAATATCGAAGAAGGAAAGCGAAGAAGTCAAGTCACGTAGCAGATGGGAACGACGATTTTTCCAACCATCTATCTTTGCATTAGCATCTGATATGTATGCAGATATGAAGCATCGTATGTTCGTCCTGGTGATCCGTAGACCCACATCCGTGATTCGATTTCGGATGCTAGTAGGTGCCACGCCAGAGTCTGAACAGCGTCGAAGGAAGATGACCCTTTCAGTGTGATAGGCAATTTTTCCTGATAGAGAAACGACTTCGTCCAAACTCCTGATGTATTGATGACCTAAGCGCAACTTCCAAAACTGGAATACACATTTTTTCATGCGCGATACGGTATATGAAGTTGAAAATGCGGAAGTTCATATATTCGTGTATTACCAGACCTGAATTCACGCTGCCTCTCTCTGGGGTTCACGGCATGCAGAAAGTGATAAACACACACCAGCATAGAAATGGACACATGAAGCACGAATATGGTTCACCGATCTATCAGGAACAAAAGACACATGACATGATGACGCTGTACATACCTAGAAGATCAAGGTGTAGTAGTACATGTCACTAACAAAATTAAAAGTAGACCGACTGCAGTAAAGTTACAAATAAGATATAGAATTCGAAAATACGAGAAGGAAGGTATAAAGTCAAGGGAGCAAAGAACAAGTAAAAGTAAATTCCTTCTGACGGCACAATGATGGATTCGAAAGACGAATCATCACTGCCTCACTGATGCGAAGGTCAAGAGTAGTTCGACACTGTTTAATCACCTTGAAGTTCTCAGTGGAAGCAGGATGTAAACACTGCAAATGATGCTGTGTTATCGAAGAAGTGGGCGGCTCCTTCGATCTTGGCCGTGACTTTCCACTAATACACCATTTTGGAAGATGCTCTTTTGTACGCTTTTCCAGGGTCCGTTCACTTCTGCCCATATAACTTTCACCGCAAGCACAGCGATAACTATAGACAATCATTGGCTTCTGGGCTGAAGGGATTGGGTCCTTGGGAGCGTTGGCGGCCAGTTTCCTTGTCCGGAACCATGGTATTGCCTCTATATGTGGGTATGCTTGCTCAACCGTTTTCTTTATCAGGTCCATCTCTCGTGTAGACACTTCACCAAGGTACTGCGCTCCAAAGTACACTTTCTTCTTCGCGACGTTGGCGATTATTGGTCGGGTGATGGCTTGGCTGTACTTGTCCATAAACCAATAAGGATAGCCGTTCCTGGCAAGTACCACACGAAGAAAGGCAGACTCCTCCTCGAAGAACTGCGCTGAGCATAGTTTTCTCGCCCGATCATACAGGTTTCGTACGAGATTGATCTTGTACCTCTTTGGGCAGAATGCGTTATAATTGATATAGAGGCCGGTGAAGGTATGCTTTCTATAGACTGACGTCTTAATGTCCTGTCCGTCACGATGAAGTTGAACATCGAGAAAATGCGAGCCTTCTTCGAAGTCAAATTCCAGAGACGGATGCATGGCTTTCAGGTCATTCTTGATTCTATCACAATAGTTTCTGTCAATCACTATGTGGATGTCATCGACGTATCTGACGTAGGAATCAGGACAGTAGGTCGTCGACATTGCACTGAGCAAGTGACGCTCATGGTAACCCACGAACACATCAGCAAAAGACCCACTTAATGGACTGCCCATTGCGAGGCCATCTATCTGCTGGTAAAGTCGGTTGTTGAATACGAACTTCACGTCCTTGGAGACTGCCCGAAGAAGCACTCGTAGGCTATCCTCCGTGATAGTCGTTCTCCCAACCTTTGGAGGATCTTTCAAGATGCGATACCATGTGTCACAGATAATGTCAATGGTCTCGTCAACCGGGATGCTATTGAAAAGACTCTTGACATCCGCGGAGAGCATCACTTTATCGATGTTGAGCTGAAGATTCTGAACCATTTCAGTCAACTCAAAGGAATCTTTGACTGTGTGAGTCTTGTAGAGAGGGAGAATGGGCTTTACAAACCATTCATCGATGCGTTTCGCAAGAAGATGATACGCAGAACCGGTCATTGAGAGGATAGGACGAAAAGGACAGTCTGGCTTATGAATCTTCGGAAGTCCATACATTCTTGGCATTACCGCGGCAGTCGGGATCAGTTTGTCTGCATCCTCAGGCAGTTGCCCACTATGCTTCAAATCCTTCAGAAGCTGTAGTAGTGTCTGACGGGCATCGGCATCGTTCCAGTCAATTGGGTCAGAAAGCCCACGGAACTTCTGCAAGTCACCAAGGATAGCCTCCATGCGCTCAGTGTACTGCCTGAGACTACAAATCACTGTTGAGTTGCCCTTATCACTCTTGAACGTCAGCAAGTTTTGTTCTTTGAGACGCTTGATCACTTCTGGTTGTTTGCTTTCAAATATAGACTTCTGAACCGGCAAACGACTAAGCTTAAATGCCGAACAGCTTAGCTTTGCGCGACATTCGTCAGCTAGATCCTGGGATATCGCAGGTTCTGTCTTGAGTCTGTGGTGGAGATTCTCCATGTCGGCAAAAATCTCCAATCGGCTTGGGCTCTTAGGAGGAATGTAATTGGCTACACCGAACCTTAGTACCTGCATGTAAGATGATGGGATCATAGAGTCACTAATATTCGTCACTGTTTCTGGAAGATCAATGTTGCCATTACTTCTCCTCACCAACCATTCGTAGCTGTCGTTGTTCTTTTGTCGTCTGGATGTTCGCTGTTGACTAAAAGTTCGCCAGATAGTCTTGTAGAGGAGACAAATATCGAAGAAGGAAAGCGAAGAAGTCAAGTCACGTAGCAGATGGGAACGACGATTTTTCCAACCATCTATCTTTGCATTAGCATCTGATATGTATGCAGATATGAAGCATCGTATGTTCGTCCTGGTGATCCGTAGACCCACATCCGTGATTCGATTTCGGATGCTAGTAGGTGCCACGCCAGAGTCTGAACAGCGTCGAAGGAAGATGACCCTTTCAGTGTGATAGGCAATTTTTCCTGATAGAGAAACGACTTCGTCCAAACTCCTGATGTATTGATGACCTAAGCGCAACTTCCAAAACTGGAATACACATTTTTTCATGCGCGATACGGTATATGAAGTTGAAAATGCGGAAGTTCATATATTCGTGTATTACCAGACCTGAATTCACGCTGCCTCTCTCTGGGGTTCACGGCATGCAGAAAGTGATAAACACACACCAGCATAGAAATGGACACATGAAGCACGAATATGGTTCACCGATCTATCAGGAACAAAATACACATGACATGATGACGCTGTACATACCTAGAAGATCAAGGTGTAGTAGTACATGTTACTAACAAAATTAAAAGTAGACCGACTGCAGTAAAGTTACAAATAAGATATAGAATTCGAAAATACGAGAAGGAAGGTATAAAGTCAAGGGAGCAAAGAACAAGTAAAAGTAAATTCCTTCTGACGGCACAATGATGGATTCGAAAGACGAATCATCACTGCCTCACTGATGCGAAGGTCAAGAGTAGTTCGACACTGTTTAATCACCTTGAAGTTCTCAGTGGAAGCAGGATGTAAACACTGCAAATGATGCTGTGTTATCGAAGAAGTGGGCGGCTCCTTCGAACTTGGCCGTGACTTTTCACCGGCCTCTATATCAATTATAACGCATTCTGCTCAAAGAGATACAAGATCAATCTCGTACGAAACCTGTATGATCGGGCGAGAAAACTATGCTCAGCGCAGTTCTTCGAGGAGGAGTCTGCCTTTCTTCGTGTGGTACTTGCCAGGAACGGCTATCCTTATTGGTTTATGGACAAGTACAGCCAAGCCATCACCCGACCAATAATCGCCAACGTCGCGAAGAAGAAAGTGTGCTTTGGAGCGCAGTACCTTGGTGAAGTGTCTACACGAGAGATGGACCTGATAAAGAAAACGGTTGAGCGAGCATACCCACATATAGAGGCAATACCATGGTTCCGGACAAGGAAACTGGCCGCCAACGCTCCCAAGGACCCAATCCCTTCAGCCCAGAAGCCAATGATTGTCTATAGTTATCGCTGTGCTTGCGGTGCAAGTTATGTGGGCAGAAGTGAACGGACCCTGGAAAAGCGTACAAAAGAGCATCTTCCAAAATGGTGTATTAGTGGAAAGTCACGGCCAAGATCGAAGGAGCCGCCCACTTCTTCGATAACACAGCATCATTTGCAGTGTTTACATCCTGCTTCCACTGAGAACTTCAAGGTGATTAAACATTGTCGAACTACTCTTGACCTTCGCATCAGTGAGGCAGTGATGATTCGTCTTTCGAATCCATCATTGTGCCGTCAGAAGGAATTTACTTTTACTTGTTCTTTGCTCCCTTGACTTTATACCTTCCTTCTCGTATTTTCGAATTCTATATCTTATTTGTAACTTTACTGCAGTCGGTCTACTTTTAATTTTGTTAGTAGCATGTACTACTACACCTTGATCTTCTAGGTATGTATAGCGTCATCATGTCATGTGTCTTTTGTTCCTGATAGATCGGTGAACCATATTCGTGCTTCATGTGTCCATTTCTATGCTGGTGTGTGTTTATCACTTTCTGCATGCCGTGAACCCTAGAGAGAGGCAGCGTGAATTCAGGTCTGGTAATACACGAATATATGAACTTCCGCATTTTCAACTTCATATACCGTATCGCGCATGAAAAATGTGTAATTGATGGCAGGCAAAACGACCAATTATGTGATTTTGTGAATATCGAATTTGGCCTATATAAGCATCACACTTATAAAAGTGTTTTCCTAATTTGCAAAGCATTAATCAGACTCAGTCAATCTTTTATGTACTACATCTTCATGAAAGTATACTTTCAGATCTATCTATGGACTGCTCGACTCGGGCTGAAGTCATAAAAATCTATATAGTAATGAGTTATATATAAAGTTCCAATTTTGCGAAATTTACGGAAGTGCTTTCTGATTGTCGGATCGATCAGATGCTTATAAAATTCCAGTGATATACATGTCGGAAAAAAAGAGAGTTCTATTTGTAATATTTTTGCTTTAAATTAGGCCCAACGCCTACCAAAAGTTGGAAAGTCATAAACTTTTCAATAATTACCTACCTGTTTTCTGACAAATTGCTGGTAAATTTACATCACTGCCTCATGACTCCTCTTCGTAGCTGTGCCGACCAGTGAGACGACCTACTCCTTTGAAGCACGCGACTCACTTGTATTTCGCCGTTGAACAATAATTAATTGCATTTCCAATCACCTAGTGATTTACAGGTTCATATAATCAACGGATAATTTACTCTGACTTCACAATTTAGCTAAAAGTTTGCTCTAAGGTCTACAAAAGCAGCAAAGCCCAAAAACGAACTAAAAACCGGGTCATTGACTGGGTCACAGAGAGGTGCCTTTGAGCCACTGACCCTGTTTCATCGGTGCTATGCATAGATTGGCAACAATTTCAGCAAGCGATTTCCTTAGATATTTCGATTGAAAGAATGATTTTAAGAGTGTTTAATATACTCGCAGCTCCATCGCTGCAATCCATGCCCGGAGATATTATTTCAAAAGAGAACGCGGAACCTCTCTTTGCATTGTATTGGCGAGCAAGGCTTCGAAGACTGCTACAATCATCATCCTGCCTGATAGGTCGCATCTTTGTCTTATGTTACCATTCACCAGATTATCCATAAGCCCTGATGGTCGCTTCGAGGCACAAGTCGAACTTCTCTGACCGACCCGTCAGGCGAAGTTTTCACGGAGATGTTCTTAGGATCTTATGGTCAAGTTGTCATACTGGCGCGATCAATCACATTCTGATGTAGGCAAAAAGAGTTTGACATGTCAATGTGATTTCTTAAAATTTGATGGAATCGCGACATTTTGAACATTCTGAAGATATTCATGACACAGAAAAGCACATGAAAGGCTGTTTTTGGTTTTCAACAGACAGGCAAATTTCCCGCTCATCGCATCTCCAGCATACTTAGAAGATTAAACAATTTAAATCTGTAGGGTCCTGTTTCAGTGGGTCAGGCTCTGTACCTCTGAACTCGCTGTAGCAGACTTCATTCAAATACAATCATTAGTAACGTGACAGGACTGTGGATGGTAATTAAAAAGAAATGATATAGAAATCTGTAGGAAATATTTATTTTGTATCGTTAGACATAGCCTGACGATGAATTAGACTGCATGCTTAGTCTAACTGAATGTTTCGGAGCTGCTGCGAGTGAGTGAAATTTTAGGCGATGGGGCTTAGCCCTCCCTAACCCCCTATTCCCGCATGCCTGTCTTGCATCCTTAAAAACTGTGACCTAAGAGAAAACTTAGATAAAAGGAGCGTAGATACATAAGATTCAGCACCCACACCGCCAGTTCTTGAAATTCTATAACTTGGAACTGATGCATGTTATTTGATTCTCTTAACATATTAACTTTTCTACTGATTTTCATCAGTAGAATAAAGAGAATGCATAGGAGCATCATAGTTGATGCAGATTCACTGATACCTCTTCATTATTGGCGCTTCACTTGCGTATTGAAAAGGTTGCATGATAATTTGCCTTATCCCTCTCCTTCGCTTCTTAAAATATTACTTTGAATTTATTTTAAAATTCAATATTTCTTTGAAAATATTAATATTACAAACGAAATTCGCGATGCAATATATTTCGTGTGCGAATTTTCCAATGGTGATTAATATGTTCAAATATGACCTACCCAAAGAGTTCAAATGATTAGGAAGGGAACATATAGTGGGTATATTAGGTAGAGTAGCAACTCAGAATTAATTTAACTCCCAATATGTATGCAGATTCGATTTTATTAAATGAACTGGAGTTGAGACCCGGTACCAAATGTAAGATAAGCAAATTTTTGCAGTTTAGAAGAAATTGCAACGGATTTGACTGATCATGATAACAATACAGAAGGAATTTATAAATCCTACGTATCATAACAACTTTGGGGAGATAATATCTTCGTTAAATTGGCAATTCGATGTGCTAATATTACTTGAATGCTCAGCCTAATTGATAAGAGTATTTTCTTGATGGTGATCATGTCACAGCTACTTGCCAGTGAAAGAGCAAAATAACTTAATCAGAGACAAAGATCATAATTAGCTTTGAAAGATGTAAATGGGTTGTTTTTGCTGTTCAGAAACATAAATTAAGTGAATCATAATCATGCCGGTGAAGATTGAATTAAAAACTTGAAATTTCAGCCAAAAGCACAATGAGATCTCAACGTTTCCATGGAGACTTACTTGCATTATAATGCAGATCATGAAACTTCCTTGATAATCAGCTCAATTTCCGCTTAAGATACCTGTTAGCAAATGTTCATTCCTTAATGGCTAATAAGTTTCATACTCCTTATATAGAAGTTCCATGTCGCTAGTATATAAGCACAGCAATAATTTCCAAAAATTTAGATTCTTAGAAATTGATAAAATACTTTTTAGAACGAAGGAACGTTATCTCCACAGAAAACTGAATCTTTTGACATGAAAATTTTCACTGTTTGCTGGCATTTTTGTAGTCAACACCATCATATGGTTCATTATGGAGTTCAGTACTCATATTTCATAGCCTTGCGTTTGCCTGATTCTTAGACTGCTCAATGCATCTTGCAAGAATTCAACATCGTTAGCACTGAGGCCGAGTTAGTGAATCACCGGCTGCGATGGACAGACCGTGGTCAGAATGGCAGAGTCCAGGCTTCCTCAGCAAGTGTTCTACTCAGAGTTGATGACAGGAAGCCGCGCAGTGTGAAGGCCGTTGAAGCGCTTCAAGGATGTCTTGAAGGAGACAATGTGGAGCTGTAGCACTCTGACAACTGAGAGGACCTCGCGCAGGACCGTGTAGGCTGGCCGCAGACCGTCCATCAAGGAGCGGCTGACTTCGAGAGGAACCGGCTGAAGGAGGAAGCTACTCCGTGACAACGGACGACAGAGGTCTGCGTCTGAAGTTTGCGGTCGTGTGTGTTACGCACGCAACGGTCTCCTTTTAACCTGAAGATTGACTTATTGACAATCTTTTTGATTTACCTGTGTGGCTAGCCTGTATTGACTTCCTATTGTCTGTAATAACTACTTTAAATTGGCTATTCTCATTGATTCAAATAAAGCATCTTAGCGCCACAAGTTCGACTTTTCATTTGTCGAAAGAAACGTGATAATAGAAAAACTTGCAGAGATTTTTATTTAGTTTTGTGGATAGTCAAAAGTAAAAGGAAAGAGCTGGAATAGAGCTGAAGAATAAAATTGAATGACGATGAATTCGACAGCATACAAAGTGAGGCGCACTTCTACTTCATTGCTTTGAAACATCGTCGCAATATGAAGACATAGATCGATGTGAATTTTATAATCAGCTGTTATATGCGCCAACTTTTGCAATTCATTCAGAGTTTGAAAACTTTTGATTGTTCGTTGGTAAATAAATGTGCTTGTAGTGCATCTCTGACTTACATTATGTGCATTAAAAAACAAATGTAGATCGCTGATTTTCTTCATTTCATCATGAACCGTTATTGAAAGTCAGAATCAATGCCTGCCAAGCCGACGACACACAGAATGATATTTTTTCAGATTACCCTCGTTATTGCCTATTAGATGACAGAATGCAACATTTTCATCCATTATTAAACAATCTCCACGATTTCACATGCAAGTACATAACATGCTTTGACATGACAAATGCAAAAACTAGCTGTACCTCATGCAAGCATTAAGCAACATGAGAGCTGCAGCAAGCAAGCAAGCGCACAATTCATGACAAAGTGGAGAATGCATTGATTTTCCTCCTAAAGCGAGGTGATCAATCATTTTAGCCATAAACTTTCGTGTAAAACTCAGCACGGTACCTAAATTTAGCACCAAGGCCGTGGTGTATGTTTACTACATGTATGCATTGCACACACACACACCCCCAAATTGACGTAAACTCTAGCTAAGATGCAACTCGCTATCTGTAAGGTATAGCCGTTCATTCAAGCATGATCGCATAGCCTACAATGCAGAACGAGTGGATGTATTATGAATGTCATGCATTCACACCAGCTGTACGAATGAAGAAGCAGTAGATCGCCACCATCGTGCATTTGAGGTAACATTTGACAAAGATGATATCGACTATCTACTACTACCTGATCTGACCCTACTATAATACGTCGAGGCTTCTCTTATCTATCTTAATATAATGCTCTAATAACAATGCACTCTATATCTGACAATCTTTCTTAGTCAAAGTAAAATGCTTGCCTTGAACTATTGATATCTTGGTATTAGTAGTTTGTTTTGATGGTTAATGCTATATTGTCTTAGGGGAAGAAGCCATTTGATTGGATTACGCAGATTCTTCAATTGAGGACTTGTATCATACTGTCTCCCGTCGATAGCTCAGTTGGTAGGTCGTTGATATAGAATGCCAGATTCAAATCCACCAATCAAATCCACCAAGACGCGCAGTTATTTTCGGTCTGTTCAACTAACCGCATCCATGCTGAGATGTAGCAATTTCGCCTCCTGTCATATTTTTGCTGTGTAGTTCGAAAAATTGAACCGCCTGACAAACGCTTCCGCAACCTTTTGTAAAAGCAATTTTTTGGAGCTTTTCACTAAGAATATTATATTTGGCCCACTAGATGGTCAAAATTATGATCTATCTTGAAAAGTGCTTCTGCGAAGGTCTGAATTTTGTCAATGTTGCAAGCATTTTGAATTTTAGCAATTTCACTGAAAGAATTATGTAATCTAATTCTGTGATTGAAGTATTTGACTCTCAAATGCCATTATGTGAATACCCCTTAACTATTTTTTCAGTGGCGCATCTAAGTTGTCTTTTTGTGTCCTTTCGGAGCCATTTGAATTCTTTGAATATCTACAACTGTACAATATTCTTTATTGCCACATTTGAAGTTACATACATGCTAGATCAGGCAGCTCACACGGTCAGTTGAAAAGTACGTACGTGCCCTCCCTTAAGCCTATAAGTCAAGGCTGCCTTGAATAAGGGCACCTTGGAAATGCCTCCCTTGGTCAAGGCGGCCTTGCGAGAAAAATTAAGGGAGGTTCTGGAATACGGCCCAATAATTTCCATGTGACAGTAATACAGGCTACTATTCATAGATCACAGTAGGACCGCCTCACCATAGAAATAGAAGCATCCTGAAATGTCGGCACAATGAAGCGCCACACATTCGTCACACACACAGGAGGCATGGAACAGTGACAATCTGCTGTATCGAGAAGAACATAGACATCAGAGTGTTCTATTGCGGTTTTGCATAGTCTTCGCTCAGGAATGATGATGTACTTCCAGCACACAGTGGAGACCTTTGGAGCCCTTAGAAGCTTGCAAGTCTTGGAGCTTATTAAAATGCATACAACATGTTTTAAACTGAATAGAAAATCTATAAATTGAATCGGACAAATTTGACACCTTTTCCAAATCAGGCATATGAATGCGACATTCAATCATTAATTATCTCAAATCAAGGAAAAAATGAATTTTGCTTTGAGATTATTGATTAATGAACTGAGATGTAAGATTTCTTTCAAGATTTACCTCGAAGAACTGTAGAATTGTCAAGCCGGTGATAAATAAACTAAAAACAAATGTAAATGCAAATGTTTTTGAAAGAAAATTCACTGTATCCCAGTTTCTTAATTGCTTTCTTATTACACGCAAGCATTCGCTAATACCGACCTTGCAAAAGTATAAGTGAAATTATTAAAATATATTTGGAACATATATTCTGATAGATTCAACGAACAGTTTTAAAATTCATTTATGTACATGCGCATGCACCTCATCCCTAAATATTTGTGCACCTATCTTTCATCCTTTTTTCTATATCGCACAAAACAGCAGAATATTATCCAATTATTCATGTATTTGTAAAAACGAAATGCAACATTAATCTATTCATGGTTGATGTCATCAACTGATATACAAAATGGAAGAAGAGCCAACATAATATGCATATATGCTATATTACATCATATATTACATCATATTACATCATATATTACAGCATATTATGCTGACAAAGTCGACAAATTTTTATGTACGTTACCGAATTGATAGACTGTTCTGCCAGCTGCATCATAGCTGTAATCCGTTGTTGATGGGTTAGCTGTAGCAGGTGATGCCTTGCCTCTGCCATCAGTTTTTTGAACTCCGCTTTCGATATGCAGAATGCACCTTCACAAATATTCAGAAAAGGCGAATATGCTGGCTGGAAACGGTATAGGAGTGACCTGCCTGAAAGATAGCGTCTGAGGCGACTTGCCAAACGGCACATTGTCGAAGATGAAGACTACAGAATTCTGGGTAAACATCTGTGAGCATTTTTCCAAAAACAGCTTGAAATCTTCCGAATTATAAGCTCCGTCCTTGTAGGCATGATGGACAAGTCCCTTGTCGCTTGAGACAGAGAAAGTTGTCGACATATTACGAGACTGACTTGCATTAACAACTCGGTAAACAGTTTGGCTTCTTGGAGCTCGCCCCATAGTTCTTTTCAACCATAGGCGAAAGCCGCTCTAATCTATGTAGGGCCTATACCTTTTCCCTCTTTGCGTTTCGGAGTGACCAATTTGCCATTCGTGTTGTGTCAGCTTTCACTATTGCTGAATCTTGCTGCTCTAGCACATAACGTAACATTTTCAGCGCTATCAGCTGTCCGTCCAATACTTTGGCAACCGAATTGTCACTGATGTTCACCTTCTCTGGGAGGCGAAGTCGCAACTCAGCATTTATTTGCGGCAAAGTGAACTCATGCTTTTCGGTGATGGACACAATGGCATCTCCCATCTCATTATTCAAATGAACATTCCTAGCTCCACCTCGAGGACGAGCGACAGTCCCATGCTCACGGCATCGTCGAACAATTGCATTTGCAGCTCCATACGCGATGCTCAGCTGTCTAGCCGTCTCCACATAGTTTTCATTACACTCATTTGCTGCAACAATTATTTGTTTGTCGACCAAGGAGATGCGATTTCTTGGCATATTTGTAGAATTATCAGTCGACAAACGGAACTTAAGTAATTAAGCATTAGAAATGAGAAACTGCATCCTTGAAATGAGATTCATGACATCATAAATTAACAATTAAATGCCTGAATTGAAGAACTATTCTTGATTTAAGTAGTCTAAACATTGACTTTAGCGATTCGATGCATGCACTGGAAAAGGTGTAGATAGAACGAAACAGATTTTAACAAGTCTAATAGGTCTGATCTTCAGATGACTATGCATGGTGACTCATACTCGTAAATCTGACTTTGACACGATCAATGTGTGCCATTCATATAGTCAGCATGCCTCCTCCGATGGAAGCGATTGTCTATCGTCGCCTGCATGCTAACAGGACAGCCATGTGTTGTCACAGAATTAGATTGTTTAATTGCATCACTTTGCTAGAAGTGCAAACTGATTCAAACAGATGGCACATGCAGGAACTTAATAAGTGGGCAAAAAGAAATTTTTAATACCTTACAGAGATAGGAAAAATAGTCGTGCGTTGCTTGCGGATTGGTCTGAATTCCTTCAAAATGCTCCGATCGCCACGATTCCTTCAGATTCGAAGAATTCAGATCATTGCGCAAAAGTTTTCTCGATAATGTTGGGTCCTCCGATCATTTTAAAAAGAGTTAGCAGGCGCACGAAAAAACGTTCACAAACTTCTCTGCAGAACTTGTCATCGACTGTGTCTCTTTGCTGTGTGATCCGGTTGATAACAGTCACTGAAACTTCGGAGAATTTGGCGTGTTTAATGTTGAACTGCCTGCTCATTGTTCGATTGCTATGGTATTATGTCAGCAGATTGTGCCATTTCACTTGCGTTACATGTTCCAATGTTTCCCTTCTAGTGAAACGGAAGAAGAGACGACCAGTCTAATTCTGTGTGTGTTGTATATAGTGCAGGAACATGTGATTGTGGTCACAATATGACAGTACAGATCTTCAGTCGACATGTGGATAGCGTGACCTTGAGATGTCGCATTTGGAAACGGCTACAAGGCATTCATCAAATGGATTTGAGAGAAGGTGCCTCGTGCACATGTTCGCCGTTGGAGTCCTGCGAATAGTGCCTTAACCGTCTGCAGCTGGCATCATAAAGTAAGTACAGATTGTTTCATAAAAAATGGATCACCCTTAAACATTGCCTTAACTTCAACTTTGTCTAACTCCGCCAAACTTGAACGAATTTCTCTGAAATTTAGAAGATATGTCAGTTGTGCTTACTAATATCATTGTTGGAAATTTCAAGCATGAATATTGAGTTGTTTTCCTGTTATAGATAAAAAAGTAGTAGATAATTTGATCTTCATTTAGCAATGTTACACAAAATCATACCTCACTCTTATAAAATTACATTTGTTTCCTTTGTTATGTAATATGTTGTTCTACAAGCCAAAAGCTATCAAGCAAAACAAAAATAAAGAAAATCGGTCAATCAGAGCCAGTATAGCACTATTATTCATCAACAATAATGTAACTGCTACATGTGATTAACTGGACTTCATGTTCCATAGCTTCCTGACTTCGTTGCGGTAGTGTTGGCAGCACTCCTGATTGCTTTCAGCTAGAAATCTATCTCTTACCAGTTGAAAACAATACAAAGCACAAATGAACAATAACGAGATCGCATTCACAAAAGGCAAAGTGTCAGCCTTGCTAGAACTTGGGTTTTCTGTGCGAGCTACAAGCAAGTGACTAAATGTCCCTTACACAAATGTGCATCGATGGCATAATGATGATTTTCGACTCTGTCGTAAAGAGGGCTCTGGCCGTCCACGCAAAACATCCAAACGTAGAGACCGCCTAATTTTGAGATTTGTTAAAGTTGATCCAAGTCTCTCGTTAACTGAGATGGCTGCACTAGACTCGTCTATTTCTAAGTCCACTATTCGTAGAAGACTTATTGAGTCGAATTTCAAGAGCTGTAAGAGGCCCTCTCAGATCGAATTATCAGATCAGCATACAAAAAGACGTCTCAGATGGGCAATGAGTCATTGTCACTGGCGAAATCAATGGGATCGGGTTGTCTGGTCTGATGAGGCATCAGTCCGTCTGAAGCATAGTGATGGTCGATTGAGATTATAGATAAAATCTGATCAGGAAATTCCGAGACATTTACATCGTCCCCGGGTACAAGGTGGTGCGACTCTACTGATTTGGGCTGGCATATGGACCAATGGCCGCTCTAAACTTCACATACAGCAAGGAACCATGAATTCGGAACGCTATGTGAATGTTTTACAAATGAACATTGGCCAAATGACAGATCAACTTGGTGATCCATCGACTTGGTTATTTATGGATGATAATGCTACGTGTCACAGGAGTAGTAGAGTCAACTTATGCAAGTCTCAATTAGGGCTTAGGACATTATCTTGGCCAGCTCGTTCTCCTGATCTGAATATCATAGAAAATGTATGGAGTATTCTAAAACGTAACGTTCGTCGTTCACTGCTGCCTACAGATGGCGTATCACAACTTACGTCACTGTTAAAAAGAGAGTGGAGAAAGTTAGATCAGTCAAAAATGAACGATATCATCGAATCAATGCCTAGACGAATTGGTAATGTCATTGACAATAAGGGTAGAGCCACAAAATTTTAGCTGCTTAAGAACCGTTACTGTATCATAGCTTATCAGATTATATAAGGACATTTAGATATATTAGGGACATGAAATAACATGAAAAATGCTTTCTGTATCATACTTATGATTTATTTAGTCAAATTTTAGGATGATCCACTTTTTATGAAACGGACTGTATATAGGAGGTAGAGTGTCGGCTCAAAAAATGTCAGCCTAAAGTGAAAGTTTTCTTATCTAAAGATTCACTTTTCCCCCGCACATAACGTTCCTACGGTCTAAAAAATATTTGATCACTTCTTAGAAGACAATTTATTCCTATGTTTGCATACTAGTGACTTGGAACCCCTATATTAGTAGTGTAAAACTTATCGGCTATCACGGAATGAACATTTGCTAAAAGATATCTTAATTAAGCGGAAATTAAGCTGGCTATCAAGGAAATTTCAAGAACCCAAAAATATATAATATTATAAAGGGCTAGATAGGAAATAGACGTGTTTTTACCTTGTGTGCAACGAAACCAGTGAAAATCAGCTGATATTGCATGAATTTGAAAATATTTGTAAGCGAGAAACAAATATTCATTTTCATTGCCTCTTTTTAGTAGTTACAGAACCTGAGCGCATTCAAGAAATTTTTATATCTGTCTAAACATAGACATGTCTAAATACAGCGTCCAAATTGCAACAAATAATAGTCTATTCTAGTTTTTCAGATGTTTTGTGAAACGCAGTTGTAAATAAGAGCATCCTGCTGATGCAATTTTTTCAATTAGACTTCATTGCATTATTTTATGTCAGTTGATTATCAAATCTGAAGAGCGCATGTTATGTAGGAATAGCAAAAATGAAAAACAATTGTCTCATTCTTAGATAAAAGCAGAGTGAAGTTCACTTACAATTCACAAAATACATGATTAAATGACTTTTCTGAACAGAAAAATGAACCACGTATTTACTTTTGATCTTGCAGATTGTTTCTTCGTAACAAATACGAAGCCTGGCTATGGTTGTACATGTATATCGTTGCTGTGCCCACCGCTGCCCAGCCATGCCAAACGCGATTGCCAAGCTTGGCAATAATCTAGCATGTAGTTGTAATTTACGGCAAGAAATTTCATGATAAAACAAAAAAGATTTATATAAATTATCAGATAATTTGATATAAAATTGGTTTGTGCACATAAAAACAAACACGCATGTTATACAATGCACATTGACAACAGCTTTGACATTGACAGACATCCGATGATCGATTCCACTTGGACCTAAAATGCCCTCTGCCAATTGTTTACAATACAT
This sequence comes from Prostheceraeus crozeri, assembly GCA_907163375.1. Lineage (NCBI taxonomy): Eukaryota > Metazoa > Platyhelminthes > Polycladida > Euryleptidae > Prostheceraeus > Prostheceraeus crozeri. The sequence continues at coordinate 371,792 of CAJQUW010014492.1, forward strand.
AGATCCATGTTGTAGTCTCAGCCTGGTGAATAACTCGAAGAGCGTTGTTGACATGGCTGAGCCTTATTAATAGCCAATTCCTCAGTGCAGTATTCGGATTCCCACTGAATTTGTTCATAGTCATGAATTCTACAGAGGGATTTGAGTGTTCATTAACACCCCATATCAGTCCTCATCTGAATATATTTTTTTCCAAATTGATAGTACTGCATTTAATTGCTGTATTACCGCTTTTATCTTTAACAAATTTTTTCAGAGAAACTACTTAACGAATATTCTTGAAACTTATCATATAGTATCAGTGAATTATGCTTTACATCATGTGCCATTTCCAAGGCTTTTTGTCGCATTGCACACCGTACAGTCGACAAGACAGCAATTTCGCCCCATTGCCACAATGCTTTTTTGCCACGATAAGGACCGTACTAAAATGGGTTCAAATTTAGGAATCCATTTCTCATCTAGCCCTTTTAAACAATTAAATATCTTTGCAATAACCACATTTTAATGCAAGTTTTCATGGAAAAGTTGAGATCTTATTGTGCTTCTTGGCTGAAATTTCAAGTTTTTAATTCAATTTTTATCGGTATAATTTAATGATTCACTAAATTTGTGTTCAACTTCTTGAATCTGAATGCCGATTTACATTTTGTAAAGTTAATTGTGATCATTGCCTTTGATTATGATATTTTGCTCCTTCAGTAGCAGGTAGCTTGTGACATGATCACACTTAATCAAGTATTCCTATTAATAAGACTGAGCATTAAAGTAATAGCAACCCATCGAATTGCTAATATAGCAAACATTGCAGTACTCATAGAGTAGGGATATATAGGTAGAGTGTCGACTCAAACAAGTATCTGTATACAGTGAAAAGTTTTATAGCAAAAGATTCGGTTTTTTCGGAGATTACGTTCCCGTGGTCCAAAAATTTATTTGAGCACTTTTGAAAAATGTCAAATTTTTGCCAATTTAAATACTACCGAGATGACTCCCCGTTGTAAGTAGTATAAAGCAAGTTGGATATCAAAAGGAATGAATATTTGCTAACAATCATCCCAACTAAGCTGAAATCAAGCTGATTATGAACGGAATTTCATGCTCCGTTTTATAATGGAAGTCTTCATGAAAAAGTCGCGATATTATCCGTGATTTCTTGGCTGAAACGTTTTTAGTTCAATTTTCACCGGCATGATTTTGTGATTCACTAAATTCATGTTTCATTTCTTGAATCTGAATAGTGACGTAGACCCATTTACATCTTTCAAAATTAATTGAAATCATTGTCTTCGAATCTGTGATTTTGCCATGCCAGTGTCAGCTGTCGCCTGATCATGTTTAGGAAGATTCTCTTGAGGTTCAGCAGGAAAGCAATAGCGAAGGTCATCGAGTGGCCAATTTAACAAACATTACCTCACCAAGGCTGTCAGACGCGGACTATCTGTAGCATAATATCATTTCCTTCTGCTTTGTGCTATCATGATCAGTCAATTCTGTTGTATTTCTCCAAAACTACATAAATGTGCATATCTCATATTTGTAAACAATTCCGACTGTATCTCCTTTGAGTTCATTTAATAAAATCGAAAGTGTATACATATTGGGGATCTAATAAATGCTGAGTTACCACTTTACCTAATATTCCTACTCTATGGCTGTACTATTATTCCTTCTGTATTGAATCATGATCTGTCAAATCTGTGGAAATTTCTTCAAAAATGCAAGAATTTGCATGTCTTACATTTGGTACTGGATCTCAAATCGAGTTCATTTGATAAAATCGAATCTGCATACACATTGGGAGTTTAATTAATGCTCAGTTGCTACCCTACGTAATGTACTTACCACCAATGGATGGCATATCTTTTAATGTCGCCGTTGCATCATGGATGTCACCGTGTTCAAGATGACAAAATGTCTCTTTCCTGTGATCCTTTACAAGATTTCATCCCGAATGCTTCGAGTACTCGTGGTCATAAACACACAGGTAAGTTGCAGACAGCAATGTCATCTCAACATTCTCTTCCTTATCTCCCAGAGAATTCTTGTAGGCTGGAATTTACTCTCTCAAAAGTTTACCGAATCCAACTAAGTGAAGTTGCTTAAACAGAAGCTGCTACATCTAAATGTATACCGGCATCTTTGGCATGTTTTATTTGCTTTTACCCTGCCTTGAAACTCGTCTCGCACTGTTTGGAAGCCACAGAGTAAGTGTATGTAGGTGGAGTGTCGACTCAAAAAAGTATCTGTATACAGCAGTGGGTCCCAACCTTTTTTCGCCAGGGACCCCTTACTTGGTAAAATTCATTTCTCGGACCCCCTTTCAGAAATGAAACATAAGATTGGAAATAGGATCCTTTCAAAGTCAACTCGTCAGCGTATCGATTCTATTCACTGACTGATGACGCAGCTACAGGCATAGAAATTGACAACAATAAAACCTCTAGAATGGAAGTTAATCTTCATGCAATACACAATAGTGACACAAAAATCGCACGCATTTTCACTTAGATGCACCTGTCAACGTCTTTATCATTGGACTAGAATCAGTCACATGTGTAAATCTAAGCTCTTAATTGGTCATTCATGCCCCAACTTAGTTCCCCCGGATGAGCCGTGACCTTGAGTCAATTTCCATTCTGGTTAACTTCAGATATAGTTTATTTCTATGGCTACAGGGGAGCTATCCAAATACGCGCAAAGCAATTACGCGATTTAATACTCACTCGATCATGTGACTCAAAGCTCTGACGCTATCTGGAAGACTGCAGGCAGTAGCATCATTCACCATTCAATCTTCGTGAAATAATGCCACTTCGTGCTTCCATGGACACTTCCATGGACCCCCAAATATCGTGCTACGGACCCCTTGGGGGTCCGAGGACCCCCGGTTGGGAACCACTGATATATAGTGAAGATTTTTGTTTGAAAGGATTCAGTTTTTTGCCGAAATTACGTTCCCGTGGTCCAAAGAATTATTTGTTATATACTATCAACATGACGCCCCTTTATAAGTAGCATGAAACAATTTGGATATCAAAAGGAATGAATATTTGCTAACAAGCACTGTGACTAAGCGGAAACTATCCTGATGATCAAGGAAATCCAATGACCGGTTTTATAATGGAGGTCTTCATGAAAAAGTTGAGATTTTGTTGTTCTGTCGTGGCTGAAATTTCATGTTTTTAATTCAATTTTCATCGGCATGAATTTATGATTCACTAAATTCATGTTTCATTTCTTGAATCTGAATGGTGACGTGGACCCATTTACATCTTTCAAACTAATTGAAATCATTGTCTTTGATTAAATGATTTTGCTCTACCAGTGGCAGGTTGCTTATGATATGATCACGCTTAAGAAGATTCTCTTGAGGTTCAGCATGAAAGCAATAGCGAAGGTCATCGAGTTGCTAATTTAGGAAACATTACTTCTCCAAGGCTTTCATGACACGGACGATCTGTAAAACATTATCATTTTCGTCTGCAGCATACTATCATGAACAGTCAATTCCGTTGTAATCTCTTCAAAACTGCATAAATGTACATATCTCTCATTTGGTAATAATTCCAACTGTATTCACCTCGAGTTCATTTAATAAAATCGAAAGTGCATACACATTGGGGATTTAATAAATGCTGAGTTACCACTCTACCTAATATACCTACTCTATGATGGAAGCCACACAATTTCAAATGCTACATTTGAAATTCCTTCATAGTAGGTGAAACAGTGAATGAGTGATGTGTGTATCCACATTCATCATTATGAGAAGTTTCCTGCTCAGAAAATCGATCAAGGAGCTCTATGATTGTGTTCATATTCATTAATTGACAATGATCGCACTATGACGCAGATTCCGCTTTGATCGGAAGCATTTAAAAGAATGTCATTGAAACAGTTCGACGCCTACACACATAACAACACCGGCTGTCACATGTGTCCGTATCCGGCACTTTGCAAGGACTTTCTTTGCGGGATATCCGCTTGTCTGATGCTCGTGATGATGTCAGCTGTGATGACGTCCACTGTCTGCAGGCGTACCGTGCAGTGAATGAATAAGTCGATTTCACGAAAAAGTACAGTCAAGGCCAATGGGAAAGCAGTCATCTATGAATCAAATCATGGGCAGCACGAATGAAGGTGAATTTTGTCCTTAGTTTGAAGGCCTTCTTATACGTAGGGCATAATTTGATGATGTATCTACATCATATACTTGAATTCATTTTAGTTTGCTTCTGAAGCCAAATTTTGATCAGATGCTCGAAAGCGATCCACCATCAAATAGGCACATGCATACTTACCTGTCAAGGTAAGTATGACCGAATGCGGGTACTCTTATTTTTGATAAATTTGGCTGGTGATTTGTAGAAATGATAGTGAGGTTATTCACGTGTTTCGTGATGATTCTGTGTAATCCTCAAAGTAATTTAAAGCAATGCTTTGGCCATACCGGTCAGATTGACAAAACAATCATTTGTTTTGCATTGTCGCTTTTACGCAGAATATAATGCTGAGAAACCTATTTCTAGCTATATATTACACATACCTACAAAACTATTACGCGAGTAACTTCGAGTAAATCCAATACTTTAGTTGACTTTGACCTGACACATGGTGCTCCTTAGTAGTAAGTAAAACTCCACTTCTGGATAGCGCAAGATGGCCGCCGTCGCTGACGTCCCCCCCTCTGGACCAGCAGAGTGTCGTGGTCGGCCGCCGTGGTGCTTCGGGTCTGACGTCCCCCCCCCTCTGGCCGACCGTCGTGTAGCGCGCGGTGATGTGGTGTCTAGGTTGGCGTGGTGTGCCGGCCAGGTTGGGAGGGTGGACTGTCGTAGCTCACCTGAAAAAATCCTAAGTGTCAGAGTGGCTTTGTATGGGTAAAATTTTGAAAATTTTCCAAAGTGTGGAATTTCGACCTGGGACCGTCACCAAAACATTTTTCATCAAATTTCACTGACCTCCCCCCCCCCCCCCGACAGCAATCTTCTAACTTTGGTTCTAGTGAACGGATTTTGTTCGTTCGAGTTGCATTCGAAAGAGGAGAAAAAACTGCTCGACAACATTTTTTGTTGCGAGTCAATCGGACCAGTCGTTCAAAAGTTAGAGCGGTTACAAGATTTTAGGTCGGAGCTCGCTCACCTGAAAAAATCCTAAGTGTCAGAGTGGCTTTGTATGGGTAAAATTTTGAAAATTTTCGAAAGTGTGGAATTTCGACCTGGGACCGTCACCAAAACATTTTTCATCAAATTTCACTGACCTCCCCCCCCTCTGGACAGCTAGCTTAGATCTTGGCTTCTAGTGGACGGATTTTGTCGTGCCATAGCTCGTTTGAAAGCTAAGAGTGAGACAAATTCAGTGAAAGAAACGGCTTGTTCATATCTGTCTTCGTTTAGATGTGAGGCGCCATTTAAGATTTTGGGAGACAGAGTTAGAATTTTGGACGTTTTGGGCTGTAGCGTCAAAACGAGGCATCGGATGGGAAAACGGAGCCCAGATTCGGATTCAGCGTGAAATTCTGCATCGGAATGGTGAGTTTCAAGTCAATCGGAGAGAAAAAGTTTCGCTGACGTCTCTCCCCCCCGGCACCGATCTTCCAACTTTGGTTCTAGAGATCGTAGAAAGTGGTGCAATAGCTCGTTTGAAAGCTAAGAGTGAGAAAAATTCACTGAAAGAATCGCCTTGTTCCTATCTGTCTCCGTTTAGATGTGAGACGCCATTTAAGATTTTGGGAGAGTGACGAAAAACGATAGAGTTAGAATTTCCCAAGAAACAGCTCCAGCGGGCGAATGAAGGCTCGGATTGGTAAACGGAGGCCAGATTTGGAATCAGCTTGATGTTATTGTCCAATGAGGATCATCATCCAATGAGAATCAAGCATTTCTATATGAATAGTGAGCCTTCCACAGTGAGAATCGTTCCATCGTTGAATCACACGAGTGACGGACGCACATTTCCTCTCTCTAGTTCCCTATTCTATTATCCAACTAAAATGGTAAGTCGCTACTTTCCTCCCTCTCCTCCCTTGAACGTTAACTTAATACAATCTTTTCCATTTTCAGGCATCTACTCCATCTGCTGCGCTAGTAGGACAAAATGGCGGTCAAACGTTACAAGGTTCGCTACGATCAGATCATCTGCAACTGAGGCCAGTGGAAGAAACAACCAAGGTACATAATCCTACACCGCTACAGCGTAAATTTAAACAAGTCTTGCGTTATGACGATCATGGCGTAGTACTCCAAACGGGAATGCTCCCTTCCACGGATGTCAAGATAATGCACAATCAGTATGGGGACTACATACTGATCCCCGTGAGTCCGTACATTCGCCACCAACTTGATATTATTGAGGAGTACGTGACATTAAATATGGACATTCCTACTCCTCTTGCTCAAGAGTGGAAGGCGAGAGATGACAAGGATACTCCCTATAGAAAGATTTGGGATGGTAATCACATTTGCCTACCGGTATCACATTGGTGCACTTACTATAAGAAGGAGGGAGATCATTCAACACCCATCACATGCGACGAGGTCGGAGAAGGTACTTGGGATATCCTTTTCAAAGTGAATGGGCTATATTATGGTCGGCATAAGGATAATAAAATAGCCTCTCTCTCCATGCATATGGAATCCATCCTATATATTCCAAAACCACCCAACGTGGACGACATAATTGATCAAATCCTTAACAGCAGTGGTACGAAGCGGAAGTCGGAGAAGAATGCTGCATCAAAACGCAAATCAAAGAAGGAGAATTACTAGTCCTTTCCTAACTCTACCCTATGACAATTCGCTTATGTGCTTTGAGTGTCGTAGACGTGGTCTTATTAGATACATTTTACTTCTTCGTTGCCATCATATCATTTGTGTATTTTGTCGTGAAAAGCATCGATGTAATTCTTCATTTTGTAATATGTTATGAAACGTTTCCTTAGATGTGTAAATTTCCGTTTTAGGCTTCTATCATCATTTTTATGGATTGGGAGGGTGAACCTGTACAGGAGCTCAGTGCTATTGCTATGAACAATTGGACATATCAGATTGTCAGTGTCTATCATCAACATGCCAACTGCAATCCCATTGTTGATCAATGGGCGAGAAAACACATTCATGGACTTAATCTGAAATATTTGCAAGACTATGCCTTTTCTTTTGAGAGTGCTCTTCTTATTGACTTTAAACGATGGTTAGCTGCTTTCAATGTTATACGCATCTTTTGTAATAATCCTGGTAAGGAGAGGAAAGTATTTCCTAATTTAATCATTGATGATATTTTGCTCCCACCTTGGGATAGTAGAGTGAATCAACATTATCATGAAGTCACGAAACGTTTTAAGGATATGTGTGTTCCTATTTTGTCTGTTCGTTGTAGTAGCTACATTCATAACCAATGCTTCTTTCCTCCTTACCTCAGCACTGCCAAAGTCCTGTATGGTTATCATTGCTCGCTGTATGATAGTTACCAGCTGTATCTATTTTATCTCTTTCAAACCATTGATTTATAATGCATGCTTGTTACCGTTATTCAATAAATGTTACTATGAGAAGAGTTGTTTTCATGCAATGGATGGGTTAGTTAAAGGCGATCATGTCTTTCTCAAACGACTGCGGAACATTACATTTTCATAGGCAAAGTTTAAAAGGAGCTGTTCAAGATTATGTGATAAATTTTCATAAAGATGAGACCGACATCGAAGCAGTGGTCGATGATGCTAGCACTCTATTTCTAGAGTTAATGAATACATTCTCTGATAGCATTGTCATGGCGCGATTAGTTGCGAAAATTAAGTTTAGTCATTTTGGAAAGGAAGAGGTGGAAAGTCGCTCTTTCCATTTTGCTTCTTATTCAATGGAAGTGGTAGATCACCCCGAAGAATTTTTTAAAAGACATATGATAAAAATTGCTGAACGTCTTAACGCATTTAACCATCATGGTAGCAGTCTAGTGATTGAAGCGATTTCAGATATTCACATTCAACTTTCCATAAAGAAAAATTGAAAATGCAGTGGTACTTGATTGTAGCACAACTGGCTTTCGAGCTATGTCTGCTCACTCTCGAAGTATATTCCTTCTGTACATGTGTCTATTATTTAGAAAAGGCTAGCAAATTCATATCTTCAAAAAGACTTGCTATAGACATCAGTAACGGTGAAACTATGTGTTGTGATGTATGTAAGCGAAAGGATGGAAATGAAAAGCGCATCTTCAAGAGATGTAAGCATGCTTTTTGTCAACGCTGTTTCATACGTAATTGCATTCAACTTTGCAAATGTAACCACTGTGACATTGCTCATTTGGAGTGTCACTTATGTCGCAATAGTTAGTACCTATGCAAATGTGGTAAAGATAGGTTTTAGCAAAGACTAACACGGAAAATGGCGAAACGTAAAATGGCGAAACGTAAAAGTCAAAAGTTTTCTTCAGCCATTCAAGCTCTCCGACGAATGAAAGCAAATCAGCGATACAATGCTATACGACATGCCAACGATAAATTCATTCATGAAATTATTTCTCATGTGAGAAAGTTGAGGACGAAGAAATTAGCGCCAAAACAACGAAAGTTACTTAAGCGATATGCTACGAAATTGCGTTTCATCTCCAATCCTAAAGTCACCCTTCAAAGAAAGAGGAAAACTCTAACACATAAGGGCGGTTTCCTTTCAGCAATACTTCCAATGATAGCTCCTGCCGTGGGCAACCTATTGGGAAATATCTTTGGCTCTAAGCGTTAATTATGCAAATGTTGAGTCTCAAAGTAATAAAATGGATTTCAGACTTCAATGTGATAAAGTTCTGACTGTATCAGGTCCATCTCATGCAGGTAAAACTGTTTTCACGCTGAATTTATTGGATAAAAGAAGGGAGTTGTTTAAGGAACCTATCAATCGAGTGATTTGGTGTTATGGTATTTATCAACCGTCGCTGTTTCAGGAATTGCAAAGTCGCAACTTTATTCGACATGAAGGAATTATTCCAGTGGATAAACTTCAGTCTAATGATGTTGTTGTATTGGATGATTTATTAAAAGAAAGTAAGAATTCAAAAGATGTTACAGATATGTTCACTCGCGCAGCACACCATAAAAGGTGCTTTATCATCTATATCACACAAAATTTGTTTCCTGATGGAAAAGAAGCTCGTACACGAAACCTGAATACACACTATTATGCTATTTTCAAGAATCCGCGAGATAAATGTCAATTTGAAATTTTAGCGCGACAAGTTGCACCCAGAGGATCAAAAGCCTTAATTGAAATTTTTCAAGCAGCTACTGAAAAACCATACGGTTACTTATTCATTGACTTTACGCAAGAGTGTCCGGAAGAATTTAGATTTCGAAGTGATATTTTGAAAACTCCCATGATTATCTACAAACTATGAGTTCTTATTCTCGTATGATTGTTATTCCTCAGGATGAATATGTACAATTGACTGCCATGCAGCAAGTAAAGCAACCTCTTGCAAATCAAATGTATAGGAAAGAAATAGATTATCAGCAAAATGTTCACATCAAAGATCCACATCGTGCTGTATTATTACAATCGGAAACTGTTGAGCAATTGAAAAACTTGAAGAATAAGATGCGTGACTCTGTATCGACTGCTACACCTTTAGCATCTCGCGCACATGCCATATCTCTTTTCAACAGTATTGAACCCCATCTCAATGTAAATGATAGAGGAGAAATCATTACAGATGAAAATAAAGTGATTGATGCTTCACGTTATGAAGACTTGATTCAGTATGCGACACGTAGAAAGCGCCGTCAGGGCTATGTTCCACCTGGTTGGTCATACTTTCTTAAACTATTGAAAAAGCATAATGTGCCAAAATTTGCTTTAAATAATGAGACATTGAAAGAACTAGATTCAACAGTGGCTACTGCTCCAATGCTTCAGGCGATGAAAATGCCAACAAATTGGTTTAAGACGTCACCTGCTACATCCCCTCCCACACTCACTAAGCAAACAAGAGGAAGAACTCGACGTAGATCTACATCACCACTAAAACTAGTAAAAGGAAAACGTAAAACAGCTCCTCCTAGGAAATACATGTTCTCAGACTATTAATATGAAGCAGATGTGTTGCTTGCCATGTAATGAGCCGCCAGAGGTGAATGTCGTTGTCACTTGCACTTGCTGCGCCAGCTCTCATAATGAAACCCCTAAGCAATGTGAACACGATCTCAAAACCGCTAAAGCTAAATGCTGCAGTTGTTGTAAATGTAGAAAGGCAAGAAAACAAAAAGATTAGAAGGAGGAAAAAGAGTCAGTCGTCATCGACTGAACGTTTGAAGTCAATCTATTATGATGTAAAACATCCAGCAGGATTTGCATCTATCAAGAAATTATCAAAAGCGAGTGGTCTTCCACAATCACAAGTGAAACGATGGTTAAAGGGTCAGGCTACCTATACACTCCACAAACAAGCGAAAAAGAAGTACCGCACCCGCCATTATATTGTTCATGACATCGATGAACAGTGGCAAGCAGATTTGTGTGATGTTGCCTCCATTTCAAAACATAACTCGGGCAATAATTTTATTTTAACCGTCATTGATATTTTCTCGCGTTATGCATGGGCTCAACCTTTAAAAACTAAAGAAGGGAAAGGAGTAGCAAAAGCATTCCAAACAATTTTTCGAGAAGGTCGCATTCCAAAAAGAATTCAGAGTGATCAAGGAAAAGAGTTTGAAAATCAGCATGTGACAAGATTATTTGAGAGGCATGACATTGAGTTGTTTAGTGTAAAGAGTGCTTATAAAGCTGAACTCGTTGAACGTTTTAATCGCACAGTAAAAGATCGCTTGTGGCGACATTTTACTGCCAACTTGACACAAAATTGGACAAAGGTTCTACAAGATACACTCCATGCCTACAATCACTCTATCCATCGTTCTATTGGACTCAGACCAGTAGATGTAAATGCTGACAATGTAGATAAAGTGCGCGAATCATTCCAACGTAAACGCACTCGTGTGAAAAGTGATGTGAAAATTGGCGATAAAGTTCGTATCTCAAAAGTGAAAAGTGTTTTTGCTAAAGGGTACCTTCCGAATTGGACAGAGGAGGTATTTACAGTATCAAGGATTAATCAAAAAGACTCTCCGACCACCTACAAGTTGAAAGATTACGATAATGAAGAAATTGAGGGTAGCTTTTACCGCGATGAGATTGAGGTAGTCACTGAAAGTGAAACATATTTGGTAGAGAAAATCATTCGATGTAAAAAACGGCAAGGTGAAGAATGGTGTCTTGTTAAATGGACTGCTTATCCTTCAAGTATGAACTCTTGGATGCGTCGTGCCGACATCTTTCATCTAAGTGATCGACAGTGATTCATGCAAAGTTGTAACTAACAATGTTTAGGGTTTGAGCTATGAATCCAACTGCCTCATTTTATTCACGACCCTCCTATGTAAGTGGTGGAGGACAAATTTACATCGGCGCTCGCCGCCAACGTGGAGGTAGCATACTTGGTGCACTGAAATCTGTTGTAGCACCTCTCATATCCAATGTCGGTAGATCTTTAAAACGAAATGTTTTAAGTAATGCCGTTGGCTTTGCTGGTGATGTTGCTAGTGATCTTTCCAGAGGTAGAAGTTTTAAGAGCAGTTTGCTGAATCGTGGGAAGGAACGCGGTTTAAAAACATTGAAGCAGACCTTTGCTGGTGTTACTCAAGGAAAGAAATCACCTAAACGAATGAAAAAAGGAAGGAGGAAACATCGCGGAGCTGGTAAGGTGCGATCTTCAGTCAAAAGGCATTCACGCAAACGTCGCAGAGGCTCTAATCATTCATCAGGCGCTAAACGACGACGCTGCTATAACTTCTAATCATGGAGTGTAAAACTTCTGGTTTTTGTTTGTTCGATCAACAAGCCATACAGACAGATATTCTTAGTTCAAGTATTGTAGATTATCATCCTCGAACAGCTGAGAATGCTGGTCCCATTGAATTTGTTATTCCTGGTGGTAGTGATGACTACATAGATTTGAGTTATGCGATGCTTGATTTGAGGTTTAGAATTCAGCAAGCAGATGGAGCTGCTATTGACGATGCACATAAAGTTGGGCTGAACAATTTACCATTGACTACATTACTTCGTGATGTTTCTCTAACGATTGGAGAGCAGCAGGTGGAAGGTGGTCAAAGCGATTATCCCTATAAATCATATTTCAATCATGTATCACAGTTTCATCCAGCAGCACAAAAAAGTCATATGGAAGCCATGGGATGGTACAGAGATGAAGCAGGAAAATTTGATGTTGAAACAAACAGTGGCTTTGTAAAGCGATCTGCTATGATTAAAGATAGTAGAGTATGTCAGCTATATGGTCCGCTAAATTTAGACTTCTTTAGACAGTCAAAGTTTCTACTCTGTAATACCAGCATGCGACTCAAGCTGACATTGAATAAGCCTGAATTTGCGCTGAATGCATTTGCTAAAGTTGACAATTTTAGAATTCATGTGGAAGATATTGCACTTTACATTCGTCGAGTAGTACCGAATCCAAGTGTCATTAGAGGACATGCTGAAGGTCTTCACCGCCAAAATGCCATTTACCCCGTTCAGCATACAAAGCTTCTCACCTTTACAATTCCTAAAGATCAAAAGAGTTTCATGAAAGATGGCCTCTTTCCATCGGAAGCACCGAAGCTCCTCATGGTGGCAATGGTTGAAAATGACGCATTTAATGGCAATATAAAGAAGAATCCTTTCAATTTTAAACACAATCAGTTAAGTGAAATTGCTTTACGTGTAAATGGTGTGAGTCATCCTGGTCCACCCTACAAACCAGATTTTGCTGCGGATCAATTTATGCGCAGTTATGTTGATTTTATGGATGTCTTTGGCTTTTACAATACGGATGACACCAACGGACTAACTATGAAAGAGTTTAAGAGTGGATATACTATTTATGCATTTGATTTGACTGCTGACAGCGATATTAGTGCACCCTATCGTCAAGCGAACGTGCCTCATAATATTCGTTTGGATTTGACGTTCAAAAGAACACTACCTGAGACGATCAATGTATTAATTTATGCAGTCTTCGATTCAAACATTGAAATTACAAAGTATCGTGACGTGATTCTTCAGTATAATCGTTAATGAGTTGGTTGACTGCTGACGATATTAAGACTAAAGTGCAGCGTAATGCAGACGGAGCGACGTTGAAAGCTTTCGATAATGTCTATTCACTCGATACCTTACCACCTGCAGTAAATCACTATCCCATCTTTATTGTGCTAAACACTCATTCGCAGAATTTATGCGGTGAGCATTGGAAAGCGATCTTTATTGGAGAAGACCGACGTGGTGAACTATTTGACTCTCTTGCTCAACCTCCAAATATACCAACACAGCAGTGGTTGAGAAAACATACGCGTCAATATCAGCGAAATGAACGCATACTACAACATCCACTTTCATCAACGTGTGGTGCTTTTGTACTGTACTTCATCTTAAAACGTTTACATGTATCTCGATTTGCATCTATTATTCAAAACTTTTCATGTAATCCATCCTCTAATGAAAAAATGATTTGTAAGTTCTATCATGATTTGAAATAAAAACATCATGTTGGAAAAATTGTTTTTTATTTAACAATCCGCTGGGTACGTACATACTCAATGAGATAGTCTAGGATCACATTTGCTTGTACATGAGATTTTAGTCCAGTAATGATCACTTTACTATTATGAAAGATTGCCACATGCACAGGTAACCAACAACTAATGAGAGCTGCAGGAAAAAGTTCGGGTTCATAACACAAATTGTAACTGCTGGTACGAATCTTCAAAAATGATAGACTGTCACTCAATTGAGTAGAGATCACTATATTGTCCACAGTCAGATTCGACATCACACACCTCTCCCTCTTCCATATCCGATGTAGTAGTCTCTGTAGCTCTAAGCGCATTGACTGCGCCGATGAATGAGAAAGGGCGCCGAGAATCTGTACAGTCCCATTTGGGAAGAGTTGAAGATTCCGTGAATTGTTCATCTTCACCACTAACATTTGAGGACGGCCCGGGTAATACTTGCTGTTTGGAAGCTGTTGGTGTAATGTTGTGAGATCGATTTTGGTGTAGAGTCTGAAGCGGCGGAGAATGTTGACGATGGTGTAGCGATGGCGCTTCATGATGAAAGCATGAGTAAATTGAGCGATGTACCTTCCTTTTATACTTTTCCCAACTACCTTGATGAAATGTGAAGTTAGTATGAAGTTGGGAATGATAGAGTTGAATTCGCCGATTGTTGACGCGCAGCCAGATGCGATTTCCAGTACGTGAATGTCTTTTCATATAGAAGTATTTCAAGTCCTTCATGATATGATGTAGAGATTGAAAATGACGATAAGATAAAGCAAACTCTCTTCTCACATTTCCAGTTGAATCTTTGAAATAGACGTTTCGATCATGATCCGTTTCAATACGTTGTAGGGAATCTAATTTCCAACTCATGATGTGTGGTAGTCATGTCTGATTAAGATTTGCATAGTAGGGCGATGAACTCACGACGAATAAATGTCATGATGGAGCGATGTATATATCTTCTATACTTCTCCCAATTGTATTTGCGAAATGAGAAACAGTTTGCGGAATGAGAATGGTAGATTTGAATTTCATTTCTGTAATGTTGAAGCCAAACTTGATCACCCAAGGAGATGAATCTTAATGTTTCAAAATATTCCAAATCCGTCATGATATCATTGAGGTTGACAAATTGTCGCCATGTTAATGTAATTCCTCTTGATGTATGACCATGAGAATTTTTGAAATGTACGTTTCCATCACGATCAACTCTGATATATTGGTGAGAGTCCAAAATCCAAGTCTTCATGATGTTATGCAAAGTTGCAGATCAGCAATATAAAAATGTCGTTTTATCATATTTTGCTTAGCAATGCGGCTACAAAGAGATTTACTAGTAATCGAGCCGCACTCTTTTCTACTCCCATTGATCATGCACAACAGCTAAATGGAAATTGGGAAGTAGGTGTCACTCAACTTGTTTATAGCAACTGTGTCTATACTTTTGATCATGAGGTGATGACTATTAATATGAGGCGTACAGCTGCTTATCAATGTGAAAAGGGGTGCCGAGTATACATTCCACAGTGGCCAAAGAAAGATCTCTTATCATGTAAAAAGTTTATATATGATTTCTTGAATAAAGCGAGTAAACATATTGTCCAATTCACTCCGCACAATGATGATTATAATTATGTACATCATGTAGTTGAGAAAGATTGGATTGTTGGTTTAAGTCCAAGTTTAAGAAATGATTTAGGTTACCTCGCTAGCGCCTTAACAAGCTATGATAATTTTAACGTTAATTACCACATAAGTGGTCATAAACAGTTAATATATCGAGAGGAAGCTTATTATGTAGATCTTATTCCAAGAAATGAGAAGACGTTGGTGAAGAAGATTGTGATTAAGCCAAGAAAGACAAACATGACTCCTGAAACATTATTGAAGAAATTTAATTATCTCCTTCGAGTTGATGGCAAACAAGTGGCAACATTGACTTATATTAAATCATCTAATCATATTGCAATAAGCAAATTAAATGATGATGATCTAGTATTAGTGTGTTCAAAAGATTTTCATCAGTTCTTACGACATCGTTCTGCAGCTGTTCATGGAAAATCTGATATGCAACATTTACCATGTGAAAGGTCAAATCAATTTGATACAGAATGGACCGTATCTTTATACAGAAAGTGTGTAGAGCCTTTCGGTGGTATCTTACATGAAACAAGAGTGTTGATGCCTCGCATTATTACTTCGGTTAAATTGGTTGTAGATTATTTAAATGAAGTGATTAATGAGCAACATATTTCATTTTCTGAAAAAGAAGGTACTTTGTCTCTCACTATAAGTGGAAAAGGTATTGAACTAATTATGGATAAAACTCTAATGGACATTTTGGGTTTTGATCAAAATATCTTTAAAAGTGGTACTGTAACCAAAGCTAGCGCAGACATGTCGCTATCGCGTCGTATTAACTATTTTCAGATATATTCCAATATTGGTGAAGATGTACGTGTGGGAGATGTTGAAGCTCCATTGCTAGCAATGATACCATACCAGCCAAAAAGCTGCAGTATTTTATCTGAGCATACTTTCAAGAAAGTGCATTATACAAAGCTGAAATCAAACTACATCCCACAAATTGATATTGCCATTTATGACGATGCTGGTGCGTTGATTCCTTTTCATAAAGATGCTGTGACAAGTATCACACTCCATTTCCGAACGAAGAGTTAATGCAAACGTATGCTAATATATTTTTCCAATGTGAATAATATGGAAAGTGAAAATAAGGACTCGTTTCTAATCTACTTGCCCAGTAATGCTTCTATGAATAAATTTCCCAAAACTAAACCATCAGACTATCGAGTAGAATTAAATCGGCCACAGCATTTAGAAGGTGAATGGGAGGTTGGCGTTTCTAGTATTTGCTATGATAGCAATATTCAGAATGTGAATGATTTGGAAGAAATGATATTGACTCCTCGCACCCATGATGGAATAACGATGAATAATGCATTTCAGTTCCCATACAATTCAACATCAGATGGAAAGTGGAACTATGAATGGATTCAGATAAAATCAGATTCTTATGAACCATTTGGGAATGAGAAAATTATTAAGGCATTCAACAGTGGTAATACTTCCATCATGAAGAATAAAAATCAGAAAGCTTATGAATTTACTATCTATCATTGGAGTTGGAGACAGTTCCTCCGCTTTCATTCTTTTACTAAAGGTCTTACGCTGAGGTTGGATAATGAATTCTATCCACATCTTGGTTTTGGTCATGGACTACATCTAACATCAATTGCTACTGCAAATGTTAAAAAAGTTTATTCAACTCGAATCAACAAATTTCATTATAGATTTAAAATATTTGATGAAGATGTTGTAGAATGCGAAGAACGCATCATTTTGAAAAAGCGTGGTGTTCAACCTTTATCACTTATTGAGTTAGTAAAACGATGGAATGAGACTGTGGGTAAGAAGTATGGAGAGAAAATTATGGCGAACAAAAATAAGTTGGTTATTCAGAAATATAATGACAAACTTACAGTTTATTTCTCTCCAACCTTGCGTCATTTTGTAAGACATTATACACCTATTATTGGAAGCGGTGTGGTGTATGCTTCTCATGAATATCACACTAAAGCTGATTCAGTTAATGATGAATGGTGGGTGGACATCTATGGCGATCGCATCAAGAAAATTTACCAGTCTTATGAAGAATCTAGAGTTGCTATCAATATAATGCCGCGTCTATATCATACAGTTGAAAGCTTCATTCATGTAGTAAATCCTTATATACAACAGAAGTTGAAGCATGTGATGAAAAGTAAATATGATGTAAAGACACACCACATTTCGTTTTCAATTGAAAATCAACGCGTTGTTCTGAGACTGGGTGATGACATTCAATGTCAATTGAGTAAAAATTTGAAAAAACTCTTTGGTTTTACAATGCTACAAACAGTGTTTGCTGCTGCGCATACGATTGGTATAGAAACACCAATGACACTTGATAAACATGAACAGCACCTTTACATTCAAAGTGATTTGATTCTACCTATTTCTGTTGGTGAGAAAAAAGAATACATTTTACGTGATTTCATTCATGATGAAGACGCTTCACATGGAATAGTCGAGAAGATGTTTGAATCTATTTTCTATCATCCCGTCGTCAAACAAACTATACCCTCTATTGCTATCAAAATTACCAATGGTTTACAAGAGTGCATCCATGTGAAAGATACTAAATCCCTCGTAACTTTAGTGTTTCGGAAAACAAAGTGAAGTCATTGTGATAAGTTTATTGAAATAAAAATATGTATATGAAAAAGTCTTTTCACAGATATAGGGGGACTGGACTGACTGTAGGCATATATTCACAAGGAAGAAACGATCTCATGCGATACATAAAACAACCATGTATATCTACAAAAAGCAACATCAAAATACTGAGTTAAAGTTGATTATGTCAATACATCTCCTGAATGTGGTAGCGTGAGTTTTATTCTTTTGGGTGGTGGTATGTTTGTGTCAGGATGTCCATGTGGAAGAGATGTGTTATGTCCTATCCAACACCTCTTATCCTCCCATGCTGAAAGTGCTCGTTTCTTGAACGTGTACGTTTTCACAGTATGAACTTGAGATTTTAAGATTGTCATATTGACAAACGTTATATTTTTATTTTTATAGGCCTTCTTATAGGAGCGATGTTTCATTTTATGAACAATGGATTTTGATATACCTTTAGCACGCTTAATACTATCTGCACATTCTTTTAATTTCATGGAATACATTTTAGGACGGAGGAGAGTCATTTCATCTATTTCCTTTCCTGCTGTTTCATCCTTAAAACAACCAAGTTTGGCTTTATTCTGTATGGAATAGAGTGGATGAGTGGGATTGTAGTTAGATGTGTCGAAATATTTTTCTAATGACTTGCCTACTTCATTAAAATTTAAATCTTTTTGAGTGGTAATTCCTATAAAGAAACTATCTGTATCACCACCCAGCAAGCGAACCTCTTTTACGAGAGAGCATGGTTTTAATATTTTGTAGAAGAGTTGATACATTTCAAGCTTGGAATAATCTAAAACGGCTTGCCCAATATAGATGGGTTTGCACAACTCAACTTCTGATTTTATCATTTTAACACCTACAAGATCCTCATCGATGATGTCTCTATCAATGAAAAGAGGTGATGAGGTCAATTTGTGATATTTTTGTTCATCAACGACTAGTTTGTAATTCATACGTTTTCTAACATCCTCCATGGTCTTTCCGAAAAGACTGTTATTCTTATATTTATAAAAATCCTTTTCAAAATTATTTTGGGCGAGTGCACGTTTTTGACTGTTACTATCTATGTAGGGTTTGAGGAAGGCTTTCTGTCTAAATTTGATAATGCGGTGAACTGACTTTAGAAGCATGCCCATTTCTAAATAGAATTTTAGTATGCAGAAGTGTACGAGATAATTTTTCTTATCATATTGGGTGAGTAAAAGTTTGCGGCATGGTTTGTACCTTGGCTATCCACACTCTGTTAAGTTATTATGAAATTGTGACATGAATGGTAAAAACATATCTTCAGTCACTTCACCAGATGCAGGTGCGAGTGGGAAATCAGCAGTTTTATTTTTAATGCTATTTGGATAAATCAAATCCACTTCAAAATAATATCCCCAATCACCTTCATCTGGAATCTTCAGTATGTTTGAAGGGTTGGAGTAATACTCAAGCTCATCTTGATTTAACCAACTAAACTCGGAATGAGGTAGTGGTTTAGACAGTGAGCTGCCATATAAATTATTTTGATCATAGTACTTTAGGTGGATATGATCATCACCTACTGTTTCAGATTTTATATGATGTTTATTTACAAATGTGAGACCACCGCGTATTCCGCGCTCAAATATATTATACATCTCCGGGTCTTGTAAGAGATGAATGGTCTCACCAGTCATTTTAAAGGCTGATTTAAAGGACATGGCTGGTAGACTGACAAAGTGGACAGGATCTAATTTGTCTTCTTCTAATGCCACTCGTCGAAACTCCTGAAAGACATCAGCCAGCAAAATGACATCTAATTCTAAGTAAGCGATCATATAATCGCCAAACGTTTTACATTCAAATTTTAACCATGCCTCTTGAGCATGTTCATAGTCCTCTACTGGACAATCTTCACCCGTCAAATCGTTTTGGAATTTGTCAATGGAAGGAAGGGTTGTTTCATTTAGTTTAGACATTGAGCTAAAATACGCATAAGGAAAGACTCCTTTGCGAGTGATTATTTCATCCGTTAAGTTTGGATAGTGTTTCTTCAAAGTTTGACTATGGGGAAGAAACTTGAGATTTCGAACGAGAGAAGCTAGTGACGCTGACATGAATTGAAATGAATCTAAAAATTTTATTTCGAAGAAGACTGTCTTATTTTCTTTAGTTTTATCTACTGGTACTTTTGCTGTCATTGCCATGAATTTTTCTCTCGTTTGTGCTATTACATTAAACTGCCACGATTTCATCTGGCTCAACCCTCCTTTTATGAGCATATGACTGTCATAGCCCTTAAAGTTATGAAAAATGACGGGTAGTGTACGACATCTCAACCTAAGTGAAAAGTTACATTTGGAGCAGAGTGCGTTTCTAAATTTACCAGTGATGTGATCATGATCACGCACTTTCTTAATTTTATCGTCATCAAACGTTTTATGACATTTAGGACAGGATGTGCAACTTTCAAATTTTTGTTTGTCTTCATCTGACATATGTAGTGACTTACGCTGCAATTGGGAATCATATGATTGTTGAAATTTAGCAGCTTTATCGAGAAATTCTAGAAATTTTGAAATGCAATCTTCACCTTGCCAAGTATGCATTTTGTTTTGTCTATTCCTAAAGTGGTCATGCCATACTTCATAGCAGGATATGGCTGCTGGCTTGTGGATGATATCATCAATGTAGCATTCTATGTCTGGGTAAATGACACGCAGGGGACTTAATTCGTCACCATTATCCCTATGTGAAAATATTTTATCTTTGGGCATGCGTTCCATTTGTAATTTACCTCGCTTGCACCATTCATAGTGAGTTTCAAATTTATCTTTACTCCAAAAGGAGCGGATGCAGCGGTCGCATACAAAATGTTCACCTCTTTTAGAGTGCCCCAAGTGAGTGTACAAGCGAGAGATTTTGGGAATACCACAGTAGTGCCATTCCTCGCTATCATCTTGTTTTACTAATAAGAGGTTGACTACACGTTCATTACAAGTTGAACGTGAATTATAGCGGGCACCCTTCAACCCCTTCTCCCACACGTGAACGACAATTTTAATCTTATTATGTTTTTCGAACGTTTCTACATCTTTGATTTTCATGTTGTTACTATCACAACCTTCAAAGTCTAGTTCATCCTCCCACTGTCTATAGCTATAGGTATGATTTCGATTCGCGTTGATATCATTATAGTGAAGGATGGATAGGACTGCATATTTGAAACACTGTGATTTACAATCGACATTGATGACAGCTTTCTTATTATACAACGTTTTTGGTAGTTTAAATGTACCTCGAGCTGCATGACTTTCTAATAGTGAAATTTTGAATATGGCTGAGTCCACACCATCAAAAATGAGAGCGCTGTCGCGTTGATTGAATTTATCTACATTTGATTTTAAACATTGAATGTGAAAATTTAGCCAAGACTCGCAGTCTACAACTTCGGTTGCGGAAGAGGAAGGAACATGAAATTGTATTCTCTCCGTCACTTGACCCGTTTGAAAATCTATCTTAATATATTTTAGTTTAAGGTAGATGAGCGCCTTCATTCTAAAATTGTCTAAATTGTTGAAGAGCGCTTCGATAATGTTTGAATTTTGAAGGAGTCACTCAGGAAAATCTACTATTTGAGTATTGGACTCCATGCAGTAGTCGCGTACTAAATTATTATGTGAAACATTAATGAGGGAGATGGTAGAGGTACCGTTGGTGTAGTGATCATTTGCATGCGTGTGTTGAAGTCTGTGCGAAGATCGCTGAAAGTGACTATCAAAAGAAAGAGGGCACAAATCGCAAGGAAAGGAGATGTCATCGTCAGAATCAACTTCACCTCCGGAGATTGACGCCGCTTTGCGTTGACACACACGTTGTTTGATGTGTCGAAGGAGACTGTGCTTCCTTGTAAACATATGTCCGCAGTCGGCACATTCCCACTCGTTGCCTTGCCGCGAGAGTCCTGAGCTGGAACTCACATCACCTGAAAGAGAAATCATTCTTTCATCTCTGTTCAAGTCTCAGTGTATTGTTACAACCTACCTTGACTCAACAACTCTAAACTTTCCTCGAGAAGGGAGGGTGTTGGTGATGAAGTTGATGCCTGAAATTGAGGAAGATGCTATTAGCCACACGTTTGAGGGAGATGAGTGAAGAAATTTTCAACTTACCATTTCAACGAAATTATGTTTAAGCTTGATACTTCAACAAGATGGAGACTTCACTGAAATAATACGTCTCAAATTTGGAATTCACTTGTACGCCTCAAATAATAACAGAATTCGCTAGACAACAGTTCACTTATGCGTCTCAAAGACAGAGTGAAATGACACGAATGTCACTTTACATATATACTTTCATATTCATCATTCATTGGCTGTTCATTCTGATTGGTTGCTTGTTGATACTTAAGAATTAGAAAACATTTCAAAGTTATTATTCACAGTCAACATGACAAGCCCTCCGACAACACCAAACACAAAATTCTCTTCTCCATCCTCAACACCAAACGCTCCAACGAAGAAGGTGTTATTACCAGCGGACAACGAAGAGAGTGCATGTGAGAAGGAGTGCCCCGACTTAACAGGCGTGAGGTGGAAGTATCTCCAGTACGATACTGACGATGTGATGGAGATCACCAGCACGAAATTCCTCCACCAATTATGGGAGTGGTACACCCCTAACTCCCAGCCACGAACTATGGAGGAGTGGGAGTATATTGACAAAGTGAGGCTCGCAGTGGAAGAACGATTAAAGCAACTGAACTGTTTTTGTTATCTATGTGAAGCCAGACTCTGGGACGATATTGACGATGAAGACCTTTTGAAATACATGCCATAATAAATTTTTATTTCGTATTATCTTTGCTTTCATACTGACTTACTTGAATGGGGCTTCAGTGGATGATTTAACCATGTATAAATTTTCATTTGGAAATAGTAGCACGCTTAGTCTAACTTGTAAATCTTAAAACATTTCATATGGACGATGATGGTAGATGAAATAGTGTCAAATAAAATTAAGATAGCTTACACTTCTGATACAGGGATAGCAATCGACTGTGATCCATGTGTAAAGAGCTTGTTAGACTACGGATGGGCTTAAGTGGATGATTTAACCATGTATACATTTTCATTTGGAAATAATAGCACGCTTAGTCTAACTTGTAAATCTTAAAACATTTCATATGGACGATGATGGTAGTTGAAATAGTGTCAAATAAATTAAGATAGCTTACACTTCTGATACAGGGATAGCAATCGACTGCGATCCATGTGTAAAGAGCCTGTTAGACTACGGATGGGCTTAAGTGGATGATTTAACCATGTATACTTTTTCATTTGGAAATAATAGCACGCTTAGTCTAACTTGTAAATCTTAAAACATTTCATATGGACGATGATGATGATAGATGAAATAGTGTCAAATAAAATTAAGATAGCTTACACTTCTGATACAGGGATAGCAATCGACTGTGATCCATGTGTAAAGAGCCTGTTAGACTACGGATGGGCTTAAGTGGATGATTTAACCATGTATACATTTTCATTTGGAAATAGTAGCACGCTTAGTCTAACTTGTAAATCTTAAAACATTTCATATGGACAATGATGGTAGATGAAATAGTGTCAAATAAATTAAGATAGCTTACACTTCTGATACAGGGATAGCAATCGACTGCGATCCATGTGTAAAGAGCCTGTTAGACTACGGATGGGCTTAAGTGGATGATTTAACCATGTATACTTTTTCATTTGGAAATAATAGCACGCTTAGTCTAACTTGTAAATCTTAAAACATTTCATATGGACGATGATGATGATAGATGAAATAGTGTCAAATAAAATTAAGATAGCTTACACTTCTGATACAGGGATAGCAATCGACTGTGATCCATGTGTAAAGAGCTTGTTAGACTACGGAAGAGAGAAGTGTGTTATGTTGCGTGTGGCGCGTGAGTGTCCTCCCATTTCATTCCATTCATCAATTCGTCTCATTGATAGAGACAGGTAGAACTCATGGTTCTCATAACGTATGCAATGGAAAGTTTTAGGCAACCTTCGACAGTTGGCTAAATGTCGCCCTGGCGCGAATGCATACTACGTTGAGACAGAGGCAATCACTTGCAAACATGACGCAGAGAGGTTAAACAAGATTGACCATTGCCGAATGTCCCTTGCGGTATACATAGCTACGGGTTTCACCGCCTCCCTTTACAGGAACGCCCGTTGAAAGGAAGTATTACACCGAACTTCATTTGCAACGTTCAAGTTGACTGATAGCAGATTCAACTCAATGATAGTATTCGCCAGTCCGAAGACTGCCCAGGGCAAACCGCGAGGAGGTTCTATCATGTCTTGCCCCATGGTGGCCCTTAAGAGAGCCGATGGTTCGTTCTCGGGGTGTGAATTTGACTATTTGCTGGAATAGTCAATGGGTATGACGGTTAGGTTGTCATAGACCCTATACCGCCGAGGTCGTACTGGTGCATCTGGCACCTTTCGGATGCGAGTGGTATTTGGAGTCCATACCTCATCCGTCCAAACGA
The DNA here is from genome assembly GCA_907163375.1 of Prostheceraeus crozeri. NCBI lineage: Eukaryota > Metazoa > Platyhelminthes > Polycladida > Euryleptidae > Prostheceraeus > Prostheceraeus crozeri. The sequence goes on from CAJQUW010014492.1 coordinate 396,169, forward strand.
TCCTCTTGATCTTCCCCTTCTTATCATCCTCCTCATCCCACTCGTCGAGGATGACGAACTCGGGAATGGCGTTGTCTTCATCGATGAAGACGGGAATGTTGTCGGCAGATGTCGCTTCCATCGTGACTTCAAATTGAATGAGAAGCGCTACAATCTTCTGGCTTATATAGGGTTTTCAACAATGAATTGCTCAACAGCGAATCAGAATGCTTCAGGGATAGCAATCGACTGCATAATGTTCAAGTTGACTGATAGCAGATTCAACTTAATGATAGTATTCGCCAGTCCGAAGACTGCCCAGGGCAAACCGCGAGGAGGTTCTATCATGTCTTGCCCCATGGTGGCCCTTAAGAGAGCCGATGGTTCATTCTCGGGATTAACGTCATCTTACACCCTACCAATTCTGCTGAGAGAGTCTTTGACTCTCTCTTTGGTAGCACTGTCGACTTCCACGCTAATTGGCACGTGACTAAAAAGTGGAATGTAGCGCCATTCCGTTGGATTGACAGCAGTTGCTGTCATCGGATTGCCAATCCGAGCAAGATTATTAAAAACTCTGTCTTGCTCCTCTAGCCTGGCAAACTCCTCAAATAAATTTCGCGGCCTTAACTGCGGTCCGCGAGGAGAGCTGACTTGACTGTTCGGCGTCTGCATGATTGAAATGAAATGAAATGAGAGGCAGTGGTTCATATACCCCTCTAACTCGACGCAACGTTCAAGTTGACTGATAGCAGATTCAACTTAATGATAGTATTCGCCAGTCCGAAGACTGCCCAGGGCAAACCGCGTGGAGGTTTTATCATGTCTTGCCCCTAGGTGGCCCTTAAGAGAGCCGATGGTTCGTTCTCGGGAGTGACGTGATGGGGTGGTGAAGGCGGGCAAAGATCTGCAATGAAAATGATATGTATTAGAATAGGATATACTATCTTATTTACTTTTCACTTACCAAGTTAGCCATCCTTTGGCAGTCTCGCGCGCTTCCGAATAGAAAATTTGTGCAAGTGACCGCGCATTCGTAGGCTGGCATGCAAACATTTTTTCGTTGGATGGCCGTTATAGCATAGGATGGATTCGTCTAAATTCTGGTTTACGAGTACTTTGCCGGCCAAATGATTATCCCGAACAGGGATGTGAAACTCAAACAAACGATCCTCATTCACACGTTCCCACTCATCCGTCATGCGCTCCAACTTCTCATACGCCTGCCTCTCATCACCCCGCCGAGCCACAGTCCTCTCCAACTCAACATTCCTCGCTCTCAACACACTCATCTGCTTTATCATCTCCTCAAACTTCGCTTCTGCATCTCTCATTCTTCTCTCCGCAGCACTCGCCCTCTTCTCACACTCATCATTCTTCTCTTCCAACTCTCGCGTCTTTTTCTTCAAATCAGTCACACTACGCCTCATTCTAATATTTTCATCCGCTACCTCCTTCGACTTCAGTTCCTTCTTTTTCAACTCATCCAACTCATTCACAACTTCATCCTTCACTTTCTTCAAACTCTCATACTCATTAACCAACAAATCATGCGCCATCTGCTGCGAAACATGCCTCTTCTCTTCATCCTTCAACCACCTCGCCGACTGCACACGAATCCCACCACTCTTCACTTTTGGGGAAGATGAGCTCTTCAGGGGTCGGTGATGACGATGTTTGACACCTCCGACGACGAAGAGCTCAACTTCCTCACACGCTTCCTCACACGCTCCCTATCTAAATCCACATCATCCTCATCATCACTCTCAAGCACTCTCTTTCGCTCAATCTCACCCTCCAACGACGCAACCGCTCTCGCCAACTCATCATTCTCAACAACATTCTCAACAACATTCCCCGCCTTACCCTCTCGCTCGATCGCCAACATTCGCTCCATCTCTTCCACAATCAACTGCGTAAATCTCAAATCAGTCACTAAACTACCACTACAGTCAGCATGCACTCTGTAAAAACGCGCCTCATCCTCATCACCCTTCAGCACTCTGCACTTCACACACGCAACCCTATTCAAGATAATCATGTGGCCGGTGCCCGCCTTCTTGACATGCGCCTTGGCGTCCGCACTGCGATTTATTCGACCGCACACACACATTTTGATATGGTATTTTCTGTTTTTATCGTTTGCCATGCCTGATTTATCGTTAGCTGTAAGATAATGAAATTTGTATAAGTTTGGAATCATGTAGCACAGTCATATTCCTAAAGAGTGTAGTGAGTGGCACTCGATCCCGTCGACAGCCCGAAGGCCTTGTACTGATCACTAGGGAAGTGAGAGATCTTCCCCGATACCCGCTCTTTACAGCTGAAGACATCATTGTCACTGCCCCGAAGTGGTAACAGGAACGCCGAGTCAAAGGTAGTGATCAGTAGCTGGGATCTAACCCCTCAAAGCTGCCTTAGACTTAGTTAAATTTCAAATCTGATAGCAGATTTGAACTCAGGATACTTGAAAACCTTAGTCTATATGTTAAAACTTTGAAAAAAGTGAAAATTAAGAATTTTTAAAAAATTCCGCATTTTACTACTCATACTACCTTTAAAAAATTTTATCAGTAGTAAAGACACTATCAAACTCTATCATACAAACTTTGAAGTAAGAATATAGCTTGCCTACTTCAGAAGATAGAGTCCTTTGAAACACCCGATATCGGGAGCTCAGAGCGACGACCGTCGCTTACCTCGTCTTTCGATGAAGTGATCAGACTTACGTTGTCGGGGGTTTATATATGCTCGGAAGAAAACTTAAAATGGCTCTATCTCCGAAAGTATTCATCGTAGCGACATGCGGTTTGTTGCAAACGATTCGTCTCATCATTTTCTATCATATGACACCTAAACCATTCTCATATGACCACGGGAAATTGGTCCGTCAGCACATGTCCATGTAACATGCCACAAGTGAAAAAATTCCTAAGTGTGAGAGCTCCAGTGTGGTGAAAATTTTGAAAAATTTAAAACTTCCGAATTTCGACCTGGGACCTTTACCAAAACATTTTTCATCAAATTTCACTGACCCCCCCTCCCCCCCTCGTTCAGAGAAATTTGATGAAAAATGTTTTGGTGACGGTCCCAGGTCGAAATTCCACACTTTGGAAAATTTTCAAAATTTTACCCATACAAAGCCACTCTGACACTTAGGATTTTTTCAGGTGAGCGAGCTCCGACCTAAAATCGTGTAACCGCTCTAACTTTTGAACGAAGACAGATATGAACAAGCCGTTTCTTTCACTGAATTTGTCTTACTCTTAGCTTTCAAACGAGCTATGGCACGACAAAATCCGTCCACTAGAAGCCAAGATCGAAGCTAGCTGTCCAGAGGGGGGGGAGGTCAGTGAAATTTGATGAAAAATGTTTTGGTGACGGTCCCAGGTCGAAATTCCACACTTTGGAAAATTTTCAAAATTTTACCCATACAAAGCCACTCTGACACTTAGGATTTTTTCAGGTGAGCGAGCTCCGACCTAAAATCTTGTAACCGCTCTAACTTTTGAACGACTGGTCCGATTGACTCGCAACAAAAAATGTTGTCGAGCAGTTTTTTCTCCTCTTTCGAATGCAACTCGAACGAACAAAATCCGTTCACTAGAACCAAAGTTAGAAGATTGCTGTCGGGGGGGGGGGGAGGTCAGTGAAATTTGATGAAAAATGTTTTGGTGACGGTCCCAGGTCGAAATTCCACACTTTGGAAAATTTTCAAAATTTTACCCATACAAAGCCACTCTGACACTTAGGATTTTTTCAGGTGAGCTACGACAGTCCACCCTCCCAACCTGGCCGGCACACCACGCCAACCTGGCCGGCACACCACGCCAACCTAGACACCACATCACCGCGCGCTACACGACGGTCGGCCAGAGGGGGGGGACGTCAAACCCGAAGCACCACGGCGGCCGACCACGACACTCTGCCGGTCCAGAGGGGGGGGACGTCAGCGACGGCGGCCATCTTGCGCTATCTAGAAGTGGAGTTTTACTTACTACTCTCCTTCTTTTTCAATCAGCCCGTAACTTTCCGCATATATTATTTGTAGTTTCTAATCTTTAAATCTAAGAATGTAATTACACAATCCTATTTCTCTACTTACCGACGCACCACTGATGACCGCGTCATCCAATACCTTAACCGAAAAAAATCGTCGTGTTGTGACTACGAAAAGTAAAATAAAGCCTCGCTATCCAAATGATCTTATAATCATTGAAAACACATGGTGAATAAATGTCAATTTTTGTGCCTTTTAAATACTCCCATGTTGCACTTCTAGTTTGCTTCAGCAAGGTTTTTGGTTTCATCTCATGACAGGCCAGATCATAGGAGGTATTCGTTCTGCAAATTAGGAAAATGTCTAGAGTGTGGGATGATAAAGATGTGTCTTGCTTTTCTTGATATGGCTAAAAATTCGCTCTTCATTTGTGATGCGACAAATGTCACAATTGCAAGTTTTCTAGCTCGGTTTCTAGAACATTTATCACGCAGTTGCCGGGTTTGTTGATATATTAGCACAGATACTGTACTTTTTGCGAGTTTTCTTTGTTTTGTACGAACAACAATCACTGATATAATTAACTTTGAGGCAGCGGTCAATATCACCGCGAGTAAAAATTTGTTGAAAAGTTTGGAGAAATATTTGTACAAGGATGTTATTTGAAGCCATTATCGCAATTCGCAAAGTCTTTTTTGTAGAGTATTTATACAAGCTTCCGTATAAGTATTGCTAGAACACCATTCTTTGACGGATTTGAGGCAAGGTTGGCAAAAACATGGGGTCAAAACCTCAGACCCAAGCCCAAGTTTAAATAAATGAATGAAATCAAGTAAACGAAGTGCATTCTTTGTATTTTGTAGACATGAAGATTCTTCTATAAGCCAAAATTCCTATTGGGCCCATGGTATTGGGTTTGTTATTAGTGGGAAACGATTCATTATTGCAATATTTGTAATTATTAGCCTAAGTACATGTATTTCGTCATAAAGTGTTCTTTTAATTTAACCTACACTGATATACTGATTAATTAAGATCTTTGATTTAATTATGATTGAGTTACACATTGCTCATAGCAAAGCAGTTGTGTTCATTTTGTCATTCAGAAATATAAGCAAACTTGACAAATATTACAGTTGCGCAGCAAGTGCATGATTAAACATATTTGGAATGCGAAATCGGAATGAATTTATTTTTGGATAAATGTCGACTATCGCAGAAAGTTAAGGGTGCGAAGATATAAAATATATAAAAATATATTAAAATTCAATATGCACAAATGCAACAAAATACATGCAAGCTTGCAGTAGATGCGATACGTATGAACTTTCAATGCGCGGTATTGTCAAGCCCAGAATGAAATAGCTAATAATCACAAGCATTTCATTTTTGAAATATTCTGTGAATCCAGTGGAAATTTGATAAAATATCAGTACCTTGTGCTCTTATCCTGTAGCACTCCTAAGAATCAAATCAAAATATAAATTTTTGTAACTTGATCTGGATGTATTCAGCATTGATAGAAAACTCAAGTTTTGTATCACTTACCCAATGTCGACCCAAAACCCAAGGTCCAACCTTGTTTGAGGGTGTTCGAAATGCAATTATATTTAACAGATGACGGAACACAACTATGCAACTCTCATGCTAATACCCACGATTACGTGCACAAAAACGTGCATGTTCAATTATTCATGGCATGCAGTGTTTCTAATTCGCGACTCCTCAGTGGAAGCTTTACAGCCAGCCCCTTTTCTCTTCTGGTTCAACATCAGTAAATCTTCATCTTTTAAGAAATACTGTGGTTGTTTTGCTTCACATAACCCCTTTGAACAAATCGTACTTCGTGGTTAATGCGCTGTCGCTATCGGAAAAATGTTCAGAGCAAGAGCGACTTTACTGAGACCTCAATGCTGCAGCCAGCGCTGTGTATGGCTTACAAGATGGCCGCCAACAGGAGGTTCTTCATACTTCAGTTGATGCTAGAAACAGCTTTCGTCTCTCCTTGAAATTCATTGACCAGATTAAAATAATTAATTAAAAGATATGTACAACCCCTACGCGTTTCAAGCGTTCGCTCTTCCTCAGGGGGTAATTCGCTAAAACCAACCCACGAAGTGCAATGTATTTTGTAGACATGAAGATTCTCCTGCCAAAATTCCTATTGGGCCCATGAGAAGTTTGGTATTAGTGGGAAACGATTTTGGTTTTAGCAGGTTGGTTTTAGCGAATATTACCCCCTGAGGAAGAGCGAACGCTTGAAACGCGTAGGGGTTGCACATATCTTTTAATTAACTATTTTAATCTGGTCAATAATTTTCAAGGAGAGACGAAAGCTGTTTTTAGCATCAACTGAAGAGCTGTGCATGGCTGTCGTCCCTTCTTGTCACCGTATCACAGCTGACGTCATCACCGAGAATTGTTCGACGCGTAGCAAGGGAATTACCAGTCGACGGCGCTAAATCAACCTATCAGATGCTCCTGTATCGATACGGACCAGCTCAATAGATTGACTGGAGTACACCATTAAAGGGAGTGACTTCATTGGATTTCCTTTATGGTATCATTTATAGTTAAGAAGAAACAGCTAAATCAAATTTGCTTGCAAAATCAAAATAAATAGCATTAATGAACATGAAAGCTTGACATTATTAATAACAGCCAAATCAAGTTTGCCTGCAAAATGAAAATAAATATGCATTAATTAACCCATAAATGACCATAGTCCTCTTTTATGGACGGTTCCTAAAACCAATCATTTGATAGGTTGTCATTTATTTCAAATTTTCATTTTGATTTCGTTGAATGATTTATACCCAAATTGAACATTTTCATCAGTCTTCTCACATCATGTTCTTGTTACGTAGAAACTGACTTCTTTGAATACCCTGATTTTCAAAGCTGAAAAATGGCTTCTTATTAAAAAAAAGCAAGCTTTTGTGATCACTTGCGATTAGCTTTATAAGACATTGACAAAATGATATTTTTGTATCAACCTAAATTGCTGATAAATGCATTGAGTTGGAATATATGCAATGTTGTACTAAAAATATTTTAGAATGATTTCAACTCATCCTTTTTTTAGGACGGTGCGCACGTGAGTCACCATTTTTTCAGTTAATTCATCCCTTGCATACTTGAAATATAAGCGTGTGTATTCCTGTAATTCAACTAGCAAAATGCTTTTCGATGATACTAAACAATAGTCGACATGGTGCCAAGCGCAAAGCACATCCATGAATAGCAAGTCCTATTTGGATATCAAGGCATGGTGCATTCCGACTCAAAAAGGCCAACACACGAATAAAGCGCAAAAAGCTTCGATCGAATATTCTATCGCGATAAAGACGGGAAGTACAGAATAAGAAGCAGATAAATGATAGCAAACAAGCAAGTGCCGATTGTTATTTACTGTTGCAGTGACAGTAGCTGTACACACCTGACTTCCAATCGTCACGGTCGACATCCAGGAGGAACATGCCATGCTTTGACAAAGAGTAAGCCTGACAAATCCATCAAAATTTTTCGAATCACACACCGTTAAACCGATCATAGTTCTTAAAGAAACAATAATGCAATGTGTTAAGAGTTGGTACGCCTGTTGTGTTGTTTAAAGATGCTTTTGCCACAAGAAAATCATTAAACTATGTGTATAATCGTAGAGATCTTCAATATATTGATTTATTTCCAATCTTTTACAGTGCATCGACAATCTTTCAGCATATTTACACGTCAAATTTGTCCAGATTTGACATTAGCATGCATTTATCTGTCAGCAGTACATGTATAATGCAGATTCATTTAATGAGAAGTGCTTCCGTAGCACGCTATTATACGCAAATATTATAGCAATTTAACTTCATCCCCCTTGTGCCCACAGTCCTTAAAAAAGGACGGTGCTCAAAATGGTGCTTTATGATAAAGATGTTCTTAGATCTGAACTATTAGCACTTTTTGAACTATTAGATGCCTGGTGACCTATGACACACAATATCATGCCGAAATTTTGAGATTTCATTACCTTGGGTATTATGGGTTAGACCGAGAAGGTTGCGTAAAGAGTGCAGAAAGGTGGGAGCAAGGGGCGATCCTCGCCTATGCCAATAAGTCAAGTAAATCAAGTCATTAATGGGTTAACATGAAAGGCTAACATTAACAATACATTCCCAGCCATTAAGGCAAGTACTATTTATATTATGAAAAGAGCTATATTGGTCCCAAAATGTTCCAAATTAAGGCAGGGAGGAAATTATACCTAAATGAGTGTTATGAATGCTTGAAACAAATTATCACTGATATTAATTTTTTGTAACTTGGCATGATTTGTATTTCTTTGTAGGTATTTCCTTTGTGTGTAACTTATGAGCAGGGTGCGATAAAGAATGAATGAACATCATCATTCATTCTTGTGCGAACACTGCAAAACAGAAATAGATCACTTTGATGTCTATGTTCATGCGATCGCCGTGCGCATCTTCCCGCGACAGCAGATTGTCATTGTTCCATGCATTGCTCCATGCCTCCAGTGTGTGTGACGAATGTGTGGCGCTTCATTGTGCCGGCCTTTGAGGGTGCTTCTATTTCCAAGGTGAGGGCGTTCTACTGTGATCTATAAACACACTAATCCCAAAAATGTCTGTTACCTTTTGAATTGCTTTCTTATGTCAATTGGTGACATCGTCACAAAATTACCAATTTGAATGTATTTCTATGAAAACATTCAACGCTCTATATGGCATTGATAAGTTAGTCAATGAATTGAAATGTAACCCTTTCTGTCGATGAATTACCCTGATATCTACCTAAAATTCTCACTATATATACTCATTGAAATAATTAATGAAACAAACCATCATTGGCTTGAATTGAAGTTTGTTTCATTTTTTTCTCAGATATGATGCAATATCTCGCTTTCTAAGTATTACCATTCAACACATTAGAGAATGGAGAAAGATCTGTGGTGGTCAAATTTCAAATTTTGATATCGATACAACTGTCACAATTGCTTTTACAAATTAAACATAAGCGTGAATTGAAATCCAGCTTTTGTAAAATAAAATGGCACACGATCACAGCTTAGAAAATTTTTTGTCAATTGTAAAATGCTCAAAGAATTGGAACTTTGCATTTGATAGCAGCTGCGTGGTACAAGCACAGTTGATCCGTCATGAGAAAGGGAACTGGAATCAAAACAACATGCATCAGTATTGCTAATAAATTTGTTCTATTTTGTAAAAGTGTAAATAAATCTATTATTATAATTAATCATTATCTGTTGCAGTTAAGTATCTTTCAAATTACAATTCGCCTAATGAAATGTAATGGCATGGTGTAATAAATCATATTATTATTAGCTAATAAATGGAAGATAGAATGTGCTCAGTTACCAGTTAAATTACCCAAATGATCTGCGTCATATACTCAAAACTCAAATTTTTGTGGCATTCATCAATAATTCCGTGCTTGAAAATGTCTTACATTACATACCCTTTTGAAATTGAGGTGACATGAATGATCATGGGGTTTATGTTCGGGTAACATGCATTTTCTTTATTTACATGCTTTCTTTCATTTTCATTACTTATTCAGAATGCTTGCATTATCACTATATTATTTACAGGTTAAAATATAGTATATTCTATATTTTCGGGTGAATAAATACAAAAATATATTCGTGTTCGTTTTTACACATTTTATAAGAGTTTATAATACAAACATTTGTGTTATAATACATGCACGACAGAAGATATCGAGAACTTGCTTTGCATTGTTTATGTAGTAGACAAACAAAGGTGAAGCGCCTCTCTCATTGTCCTTTTGTTGAGGAGGTGCAATAAATTTCAATGTGGCTATTAGATAGAGATCGCCATTTTGCTCCTTGACTTCCATGAAGAAACAAACAATCCAACGGACAGAAAGATTATCTCCACCATTTGACAAGTTATCATTATTCAGTTCTTTTAATGCATTATTCTGGCAGTCGAGAACAACTTTCCATCATTCGAACCAACATTTGAATCTAGTGAAGTAAAGACTTTTCATCGTGTCAGTATTGAGTTCGGACTTTATTGAATTCCTTTCTTCTTTGATTGTATTCTTCTCCTATTTTGTCAATGTCAAAGTTAAACACCTCATCATCATAGTTCAACAGTGCGTAGTTGATGAGCTTGTAGACTAGATGAGCGCGTTCTATATCTATAGAGAACGACATAGATATAGAACTATGGACTGCTTCCTATATCCAAAGTGCTTTGCGGACATTATTTGAATCGGTGATTTGAAAATGTCCCACCTCGACTTTCACCTCTAAAAGACACTTCAGAGCTTGAAGTTGATATTCTTTAGGATTTGCAAAAGTATTAACTGGTGACATATTGGGCGATGTTGGCACAAGAGATTTCGCTAATATGCTCAAACTATTTACGTTCGCAATGAATGTCTTCTCAATATGAAGGCAAGTGACATAGCCATCAACTGCGTGAGTACTAAGTCGCATGATGCTCGATGCCTTGTTGAACATGTTTCACCACGCAATAAGGAGAGCAGAGTTGCAATTAACCTATAAATACATAAAGTAGGCTACTCATGAAGGAGTCCAATCGCATGAAGACATGTGATATTTGTAAGTCAGCTTTTGTCTCAAGCATTCTTTCTGGATATTATATCATCTGGATTTATATGTATATTGTACCAATTTTTTTACTAGAATGGCATTATTGCACGAGTATCCTTAGGGGAGCCTATGCGTGGTTTTCGAAAGTTTATGTATGGGTGAAGTAGGCCTGTGCACACTTAGGGACGTGCAGCTCAGCCAGTTTTTTATATTATTTTGCATTGCGTGGCATGCAAGCGGATAGCGGATAGCTGTGTTATTTATAATTTAGATTGTAGAGCGTAGCTATAGATCGGCATTTGTCGATGAAATAAGATAATATTATTGCATTATCAATGAGGTCATATGACCAATGACCATTTAATTTCAAAAAAAGCTTCCGCAACTAGTTTGGTCAATTCACATTCCCTTATTCATATGGATTCTAGAATGTAAAACACAGTTCCTAAAAAGACAATATCTGTGTATAAAATGCTCAGTATACATTTACAAATACAATTGTGTCATGTACTATCACTATGTATATTACAGCAGTTCTTAAATTGCGCTCAAAAGTGCTCATTAAAGGAATTTTCAACAAACCTGTTTCTGCCCTTGTAAATTGGTCGCCCGCGAGTCCTCTCGCGGGCTACTACTTGTGGCCCTCCATCCCAACTTGGTTACCCATCACTGTCGTAGACAGTAGGTTACTGTACATGCGTTCATATTTCTTTGAATGTTGCAAGATGCACTGCCATTAGAAAGCTCAGATTATGAAGTAATTGTACTCAAGCATGCCTACACGATCAACGAAATGAAAGCAGCGAAATTGACAAAAAATTGGAACAGAAAATGATCGGAAGTAAAGAGAAGATGGCTTATAGCAGAGGCTTCTGGTTTTTCAGTAATAATGATCGCAACATCAGAAATTGTTCAACCTCTGAATTTTAGCAAACGAAAAAGTTTGAAGTAGATAGTGAGACAAAACGAGATTGAGTTCTACCGCTGGAAAGGTAATCCACCGAGCGCAGCAACTGCCCACTGCTACAACTGAATATTTCATGGAGGGAAAATTTTCTATTAGGCCTATCATGATTATTTTAGAATACAAGTATGGGCAGTCTTTTCAACTATTTTGGCAAGATCTGTTTGGGCCTATCAAAATAGGTACCCATGTAGGAGCATGACCTCTGATAAGGAAGAAATTAGGAAGAAGGATAAGAATAAGGAAGAGGAATAAGAATGAATCGAATTTTGGATATTCGAAATGCAAGTTTTCAGGGTGTTCTGATATCGGGCATTGTAGACCAATCTGTAGGGCCACACAGTGTAGAGTCCTTTGCTTTGCGTCATCTACACTGTAAATCGCTCAATACCAATCACATACGAAGGATGCATACCAAAATATTTTTTGGTCTATTTCTGTATTGTCTTGGTATATATTTGTATGCTTTTCGTATGTTATTTCATATGTGGTATGCTTTACACACTAAAGCCATACCAGCACAATGTTAAAAGAAAGCATAAATCATGTCCAAAGTATGCTGATTTCAGGCCTTTTGTCAATAAAGATTACACCAATGTTACTACTGTTCTGTAAGTAGTGAGATAATGACATTCAAGAATCATACTTTCAATACTGAATTCGATGAATTCGATTACTGAATACACGTAAGTCTAAAGCCTAGTGTACATTAGATGAAGTTGGCAGTTAGCAGTTTGTCGTTTGTAGTTAAAGTTCGCAGTTTGTCGTCAATCGTTAAAATCATGAAGTTGAAGTTCGCAGTTTGCAGTTACCGTTTGTAGTTACTGCATTTCGTAGTTTATAAAGACGTGTACATATTGAGCGATGAGAATCAAAATGTCAGCTGCTGTGAATAGAAGACGGAAATTGCTACTCCTCCTATATATTACTACCCTTCGAAGAAATTCCCGAAGATGGTGGATCAGACCAATATTTAAACAAAGAAAAATCTACGGAGAGATGCGTCTGTTAGATCAGATGGAGGAAGTTGACTCAGAATATTTCTATAAATACACACGAATGTCGCCGACCAAATTCAACAAGTTGCTAAACATTTTGAAACCAAAAATATCTCATTCAGGACCCAGAGAATCGATTTTCCCCACGGAACGTTTAGCCATTACCTTACGGTAAGTGACATTATGTACTTACATAAAACAATTATTTCATTTTTACATTGTTTTCTTGTAGGGTGTTGTCAACAGGCGATTCTTTCCAAACTGTTGGATTTAGTTTTCGAGTTGGATTCAAAACAGTTGGAAATATTGTAAGAGAAGTGTGTGATGCCATTTGGGAAAACTTGGCACCAGAATACCTACGAGTACCGGTTGAAAGTGAATGGGTGCAAATTAGATCTGATTTTTGGAATACATGGAATGTTCCTAACTGCTTAGGATCAATCGATGGCAAGCATTGTACCATCCAAGCTCCAAATAATTCTGGAACTGATTAGTAGTATATAGTGTGACATCCGGCGCGACGCTTCGCTTTGCTTCGCTTCGCTTGCGCCGGATGTCACACTTTTGCGGGTTTTTTTCAAAATTTTCAAAAAATCAAAATTTCAAAAATTTAGGTAGATTTCAAATTTCACGTGGCCGAAGGGCGAAAATTTAGGTAGTGACAAATTTTCAAAAAAAATCAAAATTTCAAAAATTTAGGCGGTCTCAAAATATCCCGTAATCGAAAATTTAGGTGGTCTCAAAATATCACGTGGACGAAAATTTAGGCGGTCTTAAAATATCACGTAATCTAAAAAATATCACGTGGTCGAAAATATCACGTAGCCGAAGGTCGAAAATGTAGGCAGATGAAAATTTAGGTAGCCCAAAAAATATCACGTTGACCTAATATAGCAGAAGATTGTATTCAAAATATTTATTCAAAATATTCATTTAAAAATGGAAGAAACAAAAGTGGAAGGAACCTCAAGAATATATCCTTCGTTATCATATGAACGTAGTTCTACTTTAATGGACATTGAAAAGATTAACATTGAAAAAATGAATAAAGAAAAACACAAAGATAGAGTACGCTATATGAAAGATAAGGAATCTCAATTATTATTAAGATTAGAGCATTATAAAAAATTAAGAAAGATATGGACTAAAGTTAAGAATGTAACACAAGGAATTGGCATATTCTTAACAATAAGTTTAGGTGCTCTAACAATTGTTATATCTTCAGGTGTTTTAGTAATTCCAGTAGTTGCTACAGCTTTAACAGGTACGGGTGTTTTTGCAACTTCACTTGTTACAATGTTAGATAAATCTTTAATAACTAAGAAACGAAAATCATTAAAAACTAAGCATTTACATATTAAAGAAGTCTATGATAAACTACATTACTACTTTCAAAGAGTATGTGATGATAATGTTATTACGTTAGATGAGATTGAAAAATTTGATCAAATAGCTAATGAAGTAAATCAAATATCACTTCAATTACAGTCAGAAAAAGTTGATGATAAGAATAAACAGGATGGCAAAATTTCGAGTGATGGTAAAACTTTTACTGGTGGTAAAATTTCTAATGAAGAAAATGACAAAATTTTTTTAGAAGAGCTAAAAACTTTAAGCGAAAATTTAAGCAAAACTTTAAGCAAAACTTTATTAAACAAAACTTTATTAAACAAAACTTAAAACGAGAAAACTTTAAACGAAAAGATGTCAGACAACAAAGCAATAAAAAAATAATTTGTTCAGTAAAATGTTTTTGCTGTATTCCAATGTTACCACAAAATTCAAATATTATATTTTAAAAGTGGATAAAATTAGAGCTGATAATTTTAAAAGAATAAAGCAATTAGAAGAGTTAATAAAACAAAGAAATATTATGAAAGAAAATCATCTTCAACATAGAATGATAAAAGCTGGTATTCAATCTGATATGTTTGAAAAAATGCAGCAAACCGAGCAAGTAAAAACTGATTTTGAGAAAACTATGAAACCATTTAAAACTCTTGAAAAAGAAAGTACAAATAATGATAAACAAATTGATATAACAGATCCAGAACATAAAACCATATTAGATGACTATGGATTACTAGAATCAAACATTAATAAGAAATTACCAAAATCTATGTAATTTGAACATTCTATTTCATTTATAGATGGAAAAACAATACCTAGATTTTATCTCGGACAAAAAAAAATATTTCCACAACCTTTTCGAGGTTTAATTTATTCACCAGACAAATATCCTTTTAATTTAGATAGAAATTTTGTTGATCTTTTAAGAGGAGCAGATTTAAATAATTATTCTGTAGAAGATCTCATAAAATATAAAGCTATGTTAGATAGAGTTGGTGCAGTAAAATCTCTTAGACGTTATAAACAATTAGAAAATTTATTATCAACGGGAGTTAAAGTAGGAAAAGGTTTATCTGAAAAACAGAAAACAGAAAAAACTGTATTTTTACCAGATGATCCACAAGAATTACTAAATAGATTAAATATTTTAATATCTGCAATAAAAGAAGGACATAATTCTAGTTTCAATGAAATTCATGCTATATTGAAGAGACTGTTAGAAAGGAAGATTCTAAATGAAGAGGATTATAAAAGTGTAGCTGAAATATGTTGTTGTTTTTAATTTTTTTATAAAAAAATATTTATTCAAAATTTTAACTAAAAAATGTCTTCGAGAGAATTGTCATCAGCAGATTTAGACAAAATTAATAATCATTTAGAAAATCTAACAGAGATTTTGGGTTCATCAAAATTTAGTACGACGTTAAAAATTATAACAACTACTTCATCACACACTTGTAATTTAGAACCCATTCTTCATTTAGAACAAAATAAAAATTATCAAATTGCATTGGCTAGTTTCTCCACATTTAACACTATTCAAAATGTTATAAAAGATGTGAATGATAAATTTTGATATTCTACTGATAAAGGCAAAACATGGAAAATACAAACTTTTCTTCCTGGTTCTTACGAAGTTGAATCAATATCAAATGAAATTAAGAGACATTTAGGTATACCATTTAAAGATAAGAAACAATTACATTTTGCAGTTGAACCGGCAGTCAATAAATTTTCTCTTACTTTAGACGAAAATCATCAAGTTGATTTTAATCATGATAGATCATTGTCAAAGCTATTAGGATTTAATAAACAAACTTATAGTCAAGGTTATCATTTAGGTGAGAAGATTCCAAAAATAACTGAAATAAATTCAATTGTTGTACATTGTGACATTATTGAAGGAGGATATATAAATGGTAAATTGTCAAATTTAATATTCAGTTTTCCAGCTTTTACTGTACCCATTGGTTATAGACTAAATGTAATTCCACAAACATTAATATATTTCCCTATTACAAGAAAAACTATTAACAGTATTAACATTAGAATCACTGATGAGAAAGGACAAGAAATAAATTTTGGAGGTGAAGAGATTATGATAGATCTTTTGGTTCGAGAGGTATAAACTCCCGATCGAGAGGTATAAACTCCCACGGGAAGCTAGAGAAGTTTAATTTTCTTCTTCTTCTTTAAAAATAAAAATTTTTTATTAAAAAATGAGTGAATTTCCCCCATTAAATAAAAAAAAACTCAAATTTAATCATCATCCAAACTTATCTAATAAAGTTTTGTCAGTTATTTGTGGAAGATCAGGTTGTGGAAAAACATATCTATTATTTAAAATTTTAACGACTCCAAATTTTTTGGATTATAACAATCTTATAATTTATACAACAACAGCAGAACAACCCGTCTATCAATTTTTAAAATATGGATTTGAAAATAATCTTAAAAAAACAGCAATTGCTTCATTATTCAAAGAATATGAAAAATCTGAAGATGAAGAAGAAATAAGTTCGTGGTGTGAAGAAGCAGCAAAAAATAATCAGTTAGTTGAATCCAATAAAAATAAGCATATAAAGATACAATTAATAGATGATAGTGGTAATATGCAAGATCCTAGTAAACTAGATAAAACAATGAAACATTGTGTAATTTTTGATGATTGTGTTAATGACAGAAATCAGTCAGTTCAGAGAAATTATTTCACAAGAGGTAGACATAATAACTGTAGTGTATTTTATTTAACACAAAGTATGTATTCATTAGACGGAAGTGTTATTAGAAAGAATGCAAATATATTTATACTATTTGAAATAAATGCAAGAAACTTAAGTGATTTGTTAAGAGATTTATGTGTAAGAAATAAAGATGAATTTAAACAATCGTGTAATAATGCTTGGTCAAAAGATTATGGCTTCATTACAATTAATATTGATAAAAAAATTCATGATAGAGTTATCGAACAATTGTTCTCTGACTGAAAGTCGATATAAAATATTTTCGCGGAGTGACCAAACGGAGTGACCGAATAATCTTTTCTTATAAATTTTTTGTTAATAAAAATAAAAAAAATATGTTGGATGCTTATAAGATAGAGCATGTACCAGTTTTAAAAGATTATCGTCATCCTACAAATCCTGTAAATTCGAAGAAAGAAGTTAGATTTTATTATCATCATAAATACGTAGCGCTCGTTACAGATTATAAAACAAAACATGGTATTAAACCGTGTGCTAAAACAAAAGACTTTCCACTTTGTTTAAGAAGTTTCCGAGTATTTTTGGCGTATAATAATTTATGGTGGTTGTTTAAGAAAGAGCATTTAACAACACATGAATTAGAAACATTACATCAATTACATATTACTGTGTATTTGTAAAAACTGAACCGAGGTTCTATGTAAAAATTCTTTTTTTCTTTTAAAAAATATGAATCGTGAAATGTCTCTCGGACAAACGTCTAGGATTGATGAATTAATCAAGAAACAAACTGCTCAGTTTGATGCGCAAATTAAACATAGTAAACGTAGTAAACGTATTAAAAAACAGAAACGTACTAGGCGTAGTATTAGACGTAATACTAAAAAACAGAAAAGTGGAACAAAAGAAATATTAGAAACTCCTATTACTGATATCTTTTTTGATGATAGAATTAAGGATGAACTTGGTGATGATTTATGTAATTTATTTAATCCAAATGAAATTAAATATAAAAATGTATCTTTTATTAATGTAGTAAATGATATGCGGAAACTTTTAGCAAATGGTAAAATTATTAATTTACTTGGAAAAGTTATTAAAGATCAGGAAAATATAATTCAAAATTTTCACGTAACCTTCTATAATAAAAATTCATTTGAAATATGGTTTTCGAATCTGGAAGAGAAATCCGATGCTAACGAATGGATTTTTACAGGTAATATTAAATATGAAGATTTTGGAATGAAGTTAGTACAAAGATCGCATAGAGGGGCAGGGATTAATATGAAATATAGAATCAAAGAATATTTCGGTGAATATTGTTATATTCCATTGTACACTGTACGACCAAAAATTAAAAGATTGCAAAACACTTGATTCATTGTCGATCGATTTCGTATCGTTTATTGATACATCATCAGGGCATCAAGTCAAATCAGCAAAATGAGGTTTATATACAAATTAAAATGATCAAGTAAACACAGTTAAGAACAGCTAAAATGAAATTTACAATAGAATGGAATGGAGAGGTATTTGCGCATTTACAATTACCTCTCTGTAGTACAATTAAAAGATATGCAACGGAACAGAAGAATCGCATTCGTTCAATAAATTATCAGTTTCATGCATTTTAATCAATATAGATTCAGCTATGCGAGTGTGTTTAGTACGGCAGACAATAGAAAATTCATTGGCTGTCGCTTTATGAATGTGCTTTGTAATTTCAGAATCTTGCGGTCTGCCTTTGATATGCTCATCAATACGAGTAATCAGGTGCCTACGAGTCTCACCAAGGTAGCAACTGTCGCATTGCCCACATTTGAATTTGTAAACTAAATTAGAGGTGAGACTCGTAGGCACCGGATCTTTGTTGGGAAAGATACTGCGAGTTTTGAAGGTTTTAAAAACTACGGAAAGTTTGTGGTTTTCTGGTAGGACACGGTTAACGACATGAACAGTTTTCAATGTCTCCTTTTCTTTTTCTTTCACGTAAGGCAGCTTCCAAAAAGTGTAAGAAATATTCAAATTCGAATTTTGACCAGAGTTTTGCGAAATAGCATTGTCAACTTTTTGTTTGATCTTGTTAATGAAATTTTGATTGTAGCCATTTTGCATAAATATCGACAGAATTATTTCGAACGATTTTTCATAAAAATGATTATTACTACAAAGATGCTTGGCACGATAAATCACAGCCCTGATGGCAGCAGTCTTGTACCTGAACGGGGAGAAAGCCTCCTTCGGTGTATAGACACCTGTGTTAGTCGACTTAACCGCCCACTCAGTTCCAAAACCATCATCAAGCTTGTGCACAACAACATCTAAAAAGCTTAGTTTTTTATCACTCTCAGTGTCCATCGTGAACTGAATATTCTTGTGATGAGTATTTAGATATTTCAAAAAGTTAGAAGCTTCATCTTCATTTTTGAAGATGGCAAAAACATCATCAACGTAACGACGGTAGTACAAAGGAGCACGATCAAATTTGCTCTCTATCATATTCATGGCAAACATGGCAAGAGTAGGAGCCAATTTTGAGCCCATAGCGACTCCATCATGTTGAGTGTACAACTTTCCGTTAAATTGAAACAGAACATCTTTGCAGGCTAGATTCAATAATGTTTCCAAGGTGATGCGGCTGATAGGAAAATTGCCGAAGTCAATCAAACCACTAATATGGTCTATCGTGTCTCTCAAAGGGACGTTAGTGAATAGGCTTTGAACGTCATAAGACACCATGAAACTTTCAGATGTATTCAGATTTCTCACAGAGTCAACAAACTCAAAGCTATCTTTGAGATTGTAGTGTTTGGGAATGAACGGCTTTAAAAGTCGATCGAGCCAACTGCTAAGCTTAGAACAATAAGCATCTGTCATGCTTAAAATAGGGCGAAAAGGCGGATTCGTTTTGGATTTGTGAACCTTTGCAAGGCCATAGAGCCTAGCAGGTTGAGACCCGCAACTGCGAATCTGAGAATACTGATGGTCAGAAATAGAACCATCAGACTTCAACAGCAAGAGCTTGCGGTTGAATTTTTCCTCAGTAAGAATAAAGGGATCTTTAGAAGACCGATTACTGCAAATGAAAGGACTAAATTTGTCAGCATCTGAAAGAATCTTGTTCATAGACTCAACATAGTGAGATTTGTCAACAATGCAAATACCATTGCCTTTATCAAATTTGGAAACATAAAGACTTTTGTCCTTGGCGATACCACGAAGATTTTGCAAATGTCTTTTGCAGAGTTTAGACATTTTGTTTTTGTGTTTAATATAAGAAAAAACAGTAGTTTTCAATTTTGAACGAAGGACAAAAGCCAAGGACAAGGACGCCAAGGACCAACGCCAAGGACAAAAGTCTTTATGTTTCCAAATTTGATAAAGGCAATGGTATTTGCATTGTTGACAAATCTCACTATGTTGAGTCTATGAACAAGATTCTTTCAGATGCTGACAAATTTAGTCCTTTCATTTGCAGTAATCGGTCTTCTAAAGATCCCTTTATTCTTACTGAGGAAAAATTCAACCGCAAGCTCTTGCTGTTGAAGTCTGATGGTTCTATTTCTGACCATCAGTATTCTCAGATTCGCAGTTGCGGGTCTCAACCTGCTAGGCTCTATGGCCTTGCAAAGGTTCACAAATCCAAAACGAATCCGCCTTTTCGCCCTATTTTAAGCATGACAGATGCTTATTGTTCTAAGCTTAGCAGTTGGCTCGATCGACTTTTAAAGCCGTTCATTCCCAAACACTACAATCTCAAAGATAGCTTTGAGTTTGTTGACTCTGTGAGAAATCTGAATACATCTGAAAGTTTCATGGTGTCTTATGACGTTCAAAGCCTATTCACTAACGTCCCTTTGAGAGACACGATAGACCATATTAGTGGTTTGATTGACTTCGGCAATTTTCCTATCAGCCGCATCACCTTGGAAACATTATTGAATCTAGCCTGCAAAGATGTTCTGTTTCAATTTAACGGAAAGTTGTACACTCAACATGATGGAGTCGCTATGGGCTCAAAATTGGCTCCTACTCTTGCCATGTTTGCCATGAATATGATAGAGAGCAAATTTGATCGTGCTCCTTTGTACTACCGTCGTTACGTTGATGATGTTTTTGCCATCTTCAAAAATGAAGATGAAGCTTCTAACTTTTTGAAATATCTAAATACTCATCACAAGAATATTCAGTTCACGATGGACACTGAGAGTGATAAAAAACTAAGCTTTTTAGATGTTGTTGTGCACAAGCTTGATGATGGTTTTGGAACTGAGTGGGCGGTTAAGTCGACTAACACAGGTGTCTATACACCGAAGGAGGCTTTCTCCCCGTTCAGGTACAAGACTGCTGCCATCAGGGCTGTGATTTATCGTGCCAAGCATCTTTGTAGTAATAATCATTTTTATGAAAAATCGTTCGAAATAATTCTGTCGATATTTATGCAAAATGGCTACAATCAAAATTTCATTAACAAGATCAAACAAAAAGTTGACAATGCTATTTCGCAAAACTCTGGTCAAAATTCGAATTTGAATATTTCTTACACTTTTTGGAAGCTGCCTTACGTGAAAGAAAAAGAAAAGGAGACATTGAAAACTGTTCATGTCGTTAACCGTGTCCTACCAGAAAACCACAAACTTTCCGTAGTTTTTAAAACCTTCAAAACTCGCAGTATCTTTCCCA
This sequence comes from Prostheceraeus crozeri, assembly GCA_907163375.1. Lineage (NCBI taxonomy): Eukaryota > Metazoa > Platyhelminthes > Polycladida > Euryleptidae > Prostheceraeus > Prostheceraeus crozeri. The sequence continues at coordinate 417,461 of CAJQUW010014492.1, forward strand.
ACAAAGATCCGGTGCCTACGAGTCTCACCTCTAATTTAGTTTACAAATTCAAATGTGGGCAATGCGACAGTTGCTACCTTGGTGAGACTCGTAGGCACCTGATTACTCGTATTGATGAGCATATCAAAGGCAGACCGCAAGATTCTGAAATTACAAAGCACATTCATAAAGCGACAGCCAATGAATTTTCTATTGTCTGCCGTACTAAACACACTCGCATAGCTGAATCTATATTGATTAAAATGCATGAAACTGATAATTTATTGAACGAATGCGATTCTTCTGTTCCGTTGCATATCTTTTAATTGTACTACAGAGAGGTAATTGTAAATGCGCAAATACCTCTCCATTCCATTCTATTGTAAATTTCATTTTAGCTGTTCTTAACTGTGTTTACTTGATCATTTTAATTTGTATATAAACCTCATTTTGCTGATTTGACTTGATGCCCTGATGATGTATCAATAAACGATACGAAATCGATCGACAATGAATCAAGTGTTTTGCAATCTTTTAATTTTTGGTCGTACAGTGTACAATGCTATCTTTGGGCTCATTATCTTATAAAAATTGTTATATTCCTTCTGAAGATTTTTGCTTTATTAAATGTTATAATGTTTTACGAGGTTTTAATGAAGAACAAGGAGAAATGATGAAAGAAATGTTTAATAATTTTTTATATAAAGAGAAAGCCACATCTAGGACAGGAGTAATGTCAAACTGCAAATTTTCTCAATTCAATAAATATTTTGGAGAATGTGTTCAATATTATAGTCCTGCTAATCGTCATTTAAATCCTAGAGGAATTGAAACGTTTCATAATTATGTTTATTACAATTATTTTCACGCAGGTTCAACAATTGGTCACTATTGTTTAATTGATAAATCTCATAAATTAAAAGCTATTAGAGAAATTGAAAATAATTTCAAACCCATATATAAAACAGTTACTGATGAAAATCTAACAACACGTCCATATAAAATCATAACAAAGAAAAAAATTGACTATAGTTCAACATATATTTGGGATCTCGAAACTTTTCCTGATCCTAACTGTTCAACAGCTCATCCTATTCCTTATGCTGTAGGAGCTATTAATTTTAATAAATTTATATGTTGCTTACCGAAACAAAGATTGAAAGAATTAGAAACACGTTTGTTAAGTGATATGATTAAAATTAAACGAACAAAAGATGAAGATGAAATTAAAAAAATTAAAAAACAGATTAATGAGTATAATAATTTAACTGAATTAGAATTTAATAAACTTCAAAATTGTGTGAAAATATTTACGAGAACTGAGGATGATGAATGTCCAATCAGGGGAAACCCAGAGGACGTATGTCCGATCCATCAATTTTTTAAAACTCTTGAAAAATTTAATTATTCGAGAGTAACTTTAATAGCTCACAATTCATCAGGTTTTGATTCCTATTTTCCGATAAAAGCTAATTTTAAATTATCTAAACCGCCTCTTAAAACTTCAAGAGGAATATTGACTGCTTCATTACAAAATCCTTATACAACTGAATGTGTTAGTAGATACATTCAAAAATCTTTTAGATTTAAAAACAATATGAAAAAAGATTCACCGTCAGGTAAATTAGCACTTCAAACTATTATAATGAAATGTAGTTATCAACATGTAAAAACAAGTCTTTCTAAATGGTGTGAGAATTTTAAAATTCCTATGAATGTGTGTAAATTAAATTATGAAATTGGAGACATAACACATGAAAATTATAAAGAAAAAGAAAATGAATGGAGACCATATTTAGTTAACGATATTCTTTCTTTACCTTTTTGTATCTACAAATATAATAATGTTATGCGAGATCTAGTTGGTGAAGATATAACTACTAATTTGACATCCTCTGCTTTAACATTTAACGGTTGGATGAAAAGCGTACAAAATAACAATATAAATATTCATTCTCATATAGATTTATGGGCTAGAAATTATATTAGAAAATCTGTTAAAGGTGGAAGAGTTTCAGCAAATATAAGAAAATACATATCTCCATTTTGTAGCATCTTGTTACCAATATTAAAACAGTATTTACCTGGTCGCTCCCCTGGGGGGACTTTGTCTCCTGGTCGCTACGCTGGTGGGGCTTTGTCCCCCTGCTCGCTGCGCTGGGGGGACTTTGTCCCTTGGAAGTAATTTAATAGATTTAATGAAACAGTATCGAGATTTAGGAGATAAAACTGAAATTTGTAAGAAAATTTCAAATCAACTACTTGAACAAAAACATGAATTTCTAATGGCTTTTGATGCCACATCTTTATATCCATCAGCTATGTATGATGAAAATTCAGAATACCCTAAAGCTGAATCCGCTAGAAAATTTAGACAAGAAGAAGAGCGGGAAATAGTATATAAATTTAATACTCAAACGTTTAGACCTAAACTGGAATATTTACAGTTGTGTTTCAATATCCGAATGATATGTTTTTTCAACCAGTTCCTATTAAAGATAAAGTTCAAAATCAAAATAATAATTCTCATGTAAAAGTAATCAGGTTTAGAAATGGTATATGTTATGATGTATTAACTTCTGTAGACATACAAGAAATTGTTAGATGTGGGGGAAAAATCTTACATATTACTGATGGTATAATTTATGAAAAAAATTATCAAGTTTCACCATTTCGAAATTATATTGAAAAACTTTTTAATTTGAGAAAAAGATATAAAGCAGAAGGAAATACTGTAGGCGATGAGTTAATTAAATTATTGATGAATTCGCTATATGGCGAAACTGTGCAAAAAGATATAACCACTAAATATTATTTATGGAATGAGAATACATTGAGAAAAAAATTCACTCAAGAAGTAAAAGATTATGAAAAATTAAATGATGAACAATATTTAGCGAAAGTAGAATTGAAGATGATGAATTTCTTAAAGCTAATATTGTAAAAGATGGGAAGACGTCATTCATGCCATCACACTTAGGTTCTTTTATTCTTTCTCACTCTAGAAGAATTATGAATAACTTTATTTTAGAAATTAATGGTTTCAACGAAAAATACATTCATTATACAGATACTGATTCAATATACATTTCTAAAGAGCTCTTCAATAAATTAGATGCTGCTGGATATGTTGGTGGGGAATTGTGTCAACGAAAAAATGATTATGGAAATGGTGGAATTATTTTTGCAATGTTTATTGCTCCTAAAATAAAATATTGTATTACTGTAGATGAACAAGGGAGACTTAGTGAAAAGAAAACATTCAAAGGACATTCACAAGATAAAGTAAAAGTAGAAGATTTTCTAAAATTATATTCGGGGAAAACATTATCGACTACAGTTAATAAACAATGGAAAAGATCTTTAGAAACTGGAATTAGTATTCCTGATGAAAATAATAATACTGAAGAAAAAAAATTTTCTAGTCAAATAAATATTCTTAAACGTCAAGCACCTGATGAAAATGAAATTATGTTACCTTATAACGGAGAAGATATTCAAGCTGAAATATTTCAAACAATCGTCTGTGAGAGTAATTTAAGTGATGATGATGACACGTGGGAATAATAATTTTTTTATTACATCTAAAAATTTTATAACATCTAAAAACTTATTACATCTAAAAATTTTATAACATCTAAAAACTTATTACATCTAAAAATTTTATTACATATGAAAATACATTTATCGAATATTTTGGTATTTTCTATTAAGTTTTATCATATTAAGTTTTATCATATAAAGTTTTATCAAAAGATAATTTAAATTTTTTTTCACTAACTATTGATTCTTCATCATCATCATCAATTGATTCATCATCATCATAAATTGATTCTTCAACATCATAAATTACACTTTTTGGTATAGGATGCCATTTCCTGATAGGATACCATTCCCTGATGGGAATATCTAATTCCAAATTACATTTATTATTTGATAATAATATAATAGAGAAAAATATTGGTCTTTGATCTCTTTTGGAAAATTTTAACACCACCATAATCTGAATCACTTTTAGTTTTTATTAAAGATGATAAAATTTTAAATTGATTAGATGTAAATCCTAATTTAAATTTTGTAGACCCGACACATTGTTGTCTAACAGTATCTTCAACTATTCCATCATTATTATTTTCAATTGTAAGAAAATGAAATTTAGATAAATTTTGATTACATGTAGTATTAATATCATGTACATCAGTATGAGATATAAATTTTTCTTCACTTAAGTTTTTATAATTACTAATATTTTTATAATCTTTTTTACCATTTACACCTTTTTCAGATGTTTCAGAATCATCTACATTATCATCATCTATATTAACATCATCATTATTATTATAAGATTCTTTAAGATCGGGCAAAGCCCTAGAACCTGCGGTTCGTTTATTATGATTATGATTATGGTCATTGTTAATAGTATAAGGTGTTGTCCACATATAAAGTTTTTCTTGTTGAGCTAAACCATTTATATAAGATTTTAACAAATTAATATTTAAGTTTGAATATAATCCTATATATGTATCATCATCATATCTTTGGGGCATTTCTAATGTTTCTTGTTTATAAATTGTATCTCTGTAATAAACTTGACATAATAATTCTTCATTATGTTTTTTACTCTCGATATGAATATTATATTGGTTTTGTTCATCAACAAATAATCTTATTTTTTCTTTGGAAAAAGATTTTAATTTTTTAACTAATTCTTTAATATTGATAAAATTAATAATTTTAGTTTCTATCCAATCAGTATTACTAATTGGTAAAACTGCTCTAATAAATCCATAAACATTATTATGACCTATTATAACCATATTTTCTTTATTTAATTCAACATAAGCCACATCATCATATTTACTTACAATATCCATAAATTTAATAAATGGATCACCTGGAAAAATACAACAGTTAGTTTCTATAGAAGGTAAACCTTTTGTTTGTTCTCTAAATATTTCGGCTTGTAATTCGAATAATAGATTTACATCTATACTTGATTTTGTAATAGTATTATTATTATTATTATTATTATCAAAACATTTATTTTGAAATCCCGTTGATCTCGTCGAATAAGAAGAACAGGATGATGCGGGTGAATATAATTTTTTTAAATTTGCTTTGTCCATTTTTTTATTTTTATTAGAAAAAAAATTATTTTTTATTGTTAAAAAATGATGTTACCAAATGTTGGTGGAGGTGCATATATCCCGAATAATCGTGAATTAGAAATAGAAATAGAAAATTATATCATGAAAACTGGAGACGTTTTATCTGGTCCATTGCATCTTTCTATTCTTCCGCAACAAAATACAGAGTTAACAAATAAACAATATGTTGATACACAAATTAATGATTTAAAAGAAAAATATATAAACGATGTTTTGGTTCCACTGATGAACGAATTAAAGTTGCTTAAACTTAATGACAAATCATTAAACGAAAAATTATTAAAACTTGATAAAAAGGATAGAGAGCTAGAAGCAGATATAGCAAAACTTTTTAAAAAGATTTCAGAACAATCAAAAATTTTAATACTACTTTCTTTAAATTTAAAATCTGCTGTAATTAAAAATAAACATCAGATAAAAATGTTAAAAGAACAATTAGAAGATGAAATAGAAAAACTACCTGAAAGAATTAAAAAAAATTTAAAGCAGTTACAAACTACATTCCAAAAAAGTGTTGATGAATTAAGTTCTAAAATTACTCAACAAATGAAAAAGATGAATAGAATAATAAATGAAGTAAACTCACTTAATCAAAGAGTTGATAAAATGAAAACTCTTAAAATCAATTTAGAAAATGAATTAAAGAAAAATTAACAAGAAAACTCTAAAGAAAATAAAGAACAGTTAGATTCTGTTAAAAGACAATTAGATGTTCTTAAAATTAAGTTAAATGCACTTAAAACGGCATTGAAGATTAATCAGCAGAAAATGCAAGTTAATAGAAAAGAAATTAAAGTACATCACACGCTGCTTGACGCAATAGATAAAGTGCAACAGTCAATTAATAAGGTTATCTCGAAGTTGTTGTCCATTCACAAACGTAAATCTTGATCGGAGCGAAGCTCCTCGAGGCTTTAGCCAATCATAAACGTAAATCTTAGCGCAAAAATTAACGTAAATATTTTTTCCCAAAAGTCAAATTTAATCCTAAAAAATGCCTATAATTTATAAACACAATCTTAAACATTTTGCTTCAAATCAAAAAATTGCTCCTGAACCATCTATGAAATCTGTTTACCATTATGACAGTGTAGAAACAATCGGAACACAAAAGTTCCTAGGCACCGCAGGTGCCGTTCAAAAAGAAGGGGATGGTATATTTTCTGGTATTGGAAGTATCGTTAACTTAATTAAAAATAATAAAGATTTGATTACATCTGCTGCTAAAGGAGCAGCTGCTATAGGTAGTACAGCTAGTGCAATATCAAATGCTGTTAAATCTCAAAACGGATTAAAACAACTAGAAACTATTCGTAAACTAAGGAATGATTCTGAAGAACTAAAAAATTTAAAAAACTTTCAGAGGAAACAAAAAACAAAATTGCTAACATAGCTGTGGGGGGTGAAACCTTGAGGAGCGGAGCTCCGTCTGATAGTAAACATAAGAAGAAATCAGGCGTAGCCATAAAACGTTCAATTGAAGAAATAAGAGGTAATGGTGTTAACAGCAACCTTCGGTCTAACCAGCAAAGCTGTAGCGGAGCTGGTTTAGCAAAATTCTAAAATTATATTTTAGTAAAATTATTTTAGTAAAATTTTTTAGTAAAATTTTTTTAGCAAAATTTTTTCTGTGTGTGAGAAAAAACAAAAAGTCAAATTATTTTTTATAAAAATGTCTTCGCTTATCGAAAATAAATTTAGATTAGACGATCCTCCGTTCGTCAGTTACAATCAAAAAAAGAATGACTATATAAGAATTACTATGAATCCCGGATCTTCCAGTAGAGTAAATACTGTAGGTGATTTAATTTTTGAAGTTGATAATCAGTAGAGTTATTTATATCTACCTGGTTCCTTTTTACACTGTGAATATTCTTTATACAGTGATGCTAATTTTACAACACCATTACCAGATACCGATAATATTGCACTAGAGAATAATTTCCTTCCAAGATTATTTACACAAATGCGTTTAGATGTTGCAACTCAAAATATAGAAACAATAAGTGATTCTCCAGGTGTAATTGATACAATGCTTAGATTTGTAACAATTGGTGAAAATAATAAAAAGTATGAAATCGAAGGTTGGTTTCCTGATACGAATGATGGTATAATTGTTGATGATTTAACTCACGCTGGAACAAATGCAGCAGGAATTGCGAAAGATGTAGAAAATATTGCAAATCATTTAAATAAAACAAACAATAGTGCATATAAAGAAAGACGTGAATTTAACAAAAAAATAAACAGACAGTAAATTGGTCATTGTCTCCATCATTCGGATATTTAGATTATGACAAAATATCATATCAATTAAAATTTAAGTTAATAATTCATCGCACAGCAAATAATGAATTAATCTTTTTTGGTAAGACTGGAAAAAAGCATATTTAAAAATTGATAGACTTGAATGGTGGATTAAGCATATTACTCCTAGTTTAGAGATTGAAACGGCTATTGCAAAAAGATTAAATACTAACAAACCAATTCCAGTAAATTTTTTAAAGCGTACTGCTAGTTCAGTAACTTTTTCCGAACAAAGATTTAACTGGCATTTTACTAGAACTGCGAATACTCCAAGATATTTATTACTAACATTTCAAAGAAATAATTCTCCAAGTTTTGATAAGAACAACAATCCTTTTCATATTAATACAATTCGAAGTTTACAAGTTTCATTAAATCAAACCCGATATCCAATTGATCCATTAAGATTCGATGATACCAATAATCAATTTATGGAAGGATATGATTCTTATAGAAATCTTTGTATAGAATTTGGAGTTGAACCACAATTAACTCCTGGAGATTGGAGACATTTATATCCTGTTTTCTGTTTCGATTTAAGTGCACAATCTGAAGATATTATCAAGACTGGTTGTGATGTAACAATTAATATTGAAAAAAAAGATTCCACAACTTCATTGATGGCTTATGGTTTATTGCTGGAAGATGTAAAATATTCTATTGAAATTCTTAATGGAAAGATGGCTAGGATAGGCTAAGGCCAGAGGAGCTTCGCTCCGATCGGTTAATAACCTGAGGACCTTTGGTCCGATAGGCTAAAGCCCAAGACCTCGTCGATGAATTAATTTTTTTTCATAACTTAAAATTTTTCATAACTAGAATAAATTAAAAAATTCTTAACTTAAAATTTTTGATAACTACAATAGATTAAAAATTTTCGTAACTTGAAATTTTTTTATTAAAAATGTCGCAAGCGAAAAGTAATAATAATAAAACTGTTGAATTAAAATTACGTAACAATGTTGACAAAAAAACACCTGAAACTATTACGATTAACAAAAAAAAGTGTTACATAAGTAAACCAATGATAGAGAATATTCAATTACAAGAAGAAAAGAATGGCGGGATTCTCCCATTAATTCCACTAATAATAGGTGGCATAGCAGCAGCAGGAAGTGTTGCAGGTGGGACAGCTGGTATTGTACAAGCAGTAAATAAAAATAAATCAGAGAAGGCAGCATTAGAAGAACAAAAACGTCATAATAGAGAGTTAGAGAAAGTTGCTAGGGGTGACGGAATAGTAGATAATTTTATTAGTAAATTAAAATTAGTTAATGAAGGAAAACGAGTTCTTAAAAATATTCTCCTCAATGTTGATGATTTAATTGAAATTAAAGAAACTAAAGATGGTTCTGGAATATATCTAAGTCCTAGTATGATAGGGTAAAACATTTATTTTATCTTTTAAAATGAATTCTACAAATTCCGAAAATTTAATTAAATTAAAAATTTATAATTTAGATTTATTGAATTATCTATTAAACAAAAATAAAAACTCAAATTGTCAGCATATTGGAGGTGACATACAAAATCATTAGAAAACTTTCCTGGATTTATTTGGAGTAAATATTCGAAAGAAAAACATCTTCCTGGTCATTCATATACCGGTCCAGGAACTCGATTAGATATAAGACTAGATGAGAATAATAATCCGAAACCAGGTGAAGAACCAATAGATAAAGTAGATGCGGCAGCTTACAGACATGATTTAGCTTATCGAAATCATGATCTAAGTTCTCGACATGCAGCTGATAAGAAGATGATTCAAGAATTAGATAGTATTCAAAATCCTACATTTAGAGAAAGAATTGAAAGAATGTTTGTTAAGAAAGCTTTACAAGCTAAAATATTATTCGGTCAGGGTTTAAATGAAACGACAGCAAAGCTGTCTGAGAGCAACGCTCGAATCTACGCGTCTGAAATTCACAAGGAATATAGAAGGCCTAAATATTTATTGAAAGTAAAAGTATTTAATAAAGATGATATTTGGAGTGCTGATCTTATTCATATGCCGAATGATTCTGATTATAAATACGCATTGACCGTTATAGATTTATATAGACGATACGCTTGGGTAAAGCCTTTAAAAAATAAAAGTGGTCTGTCAGTTAAATATGCGTTTGAAGAAATGTTTAAAGAAAGTAATAGAAAGCCAAGGAAATTGTTTGTTCATAAAGGGTCGGAATTTTATAACAGAAATGTGCAGCCACTATTTGAAACAGACAAAAGTCATCGCCAAGGCTCAGTTTATTCAACTGAAAATGCAGGGAAGGCCGTAGTGATAGAAAGATTCAATCGGACGTTAAAAAATAAATTATTCAAGAAATTTACTGAGCAAAGAAATCAGAAATGGTTGAAGATATTACCAGGAATTGTAGAAGAGTACAATAATAAAGTTCATTCAGGTATTGAAGAAACCCCAAAGAATGCTTCTGACGACCCTGATTTAATACGAAAGAAAATATTCGAGAATAATTATTCGAATGAGAATAATCCGAATTTGCAGAAACTTAAGCCGAAATTTAATATTGGAGATAGAGTTAGAATATTTAAATATAAGAATAAATTTGAAAAAGGCTTCGTCGGATACTGGACTAAAGAAATATTTGAAGTTTGTAAAATAAATCAAACTTATCCGATTACTTACGAAATCAAAGATTTAGATGATGAAGATATCAGAGGCCGTTTCTATCAAAATGAATTACAACGAACTGATTTTTAATTATCATCATTATTATTATTATTATTGGAACTAACGTTTCGGGAATGAAATTCCCTTGTTAGGCGTAGCCATAGAACCTACGGTTCGTTCAATTCTAACATAATATCTAGAAATGGTACTCCTTCCTGTAATTTCAATAAAACATAAAGACATAATTGCCCACAGTAAGTAGTTCCTGGTTTTTGAATTTGAAATGTATTATAAATTCCATTGCAAGTATTTCTCTTACTTCATTCGTAGGTGGAAGTCCGTATGAGTCAAAATAATAATTATCTGCGTTTTTACTAAAGATACCTGCTGACCAATGTACGCCTTTTTGGTCTGAAGTGTGAAGATTCGTTATGAAATTTACAGTTGAAACTTTGTTCCGGGAACTGAAGGTTCCTGTTGGCTTATTTTTGATCAATTGTAATTCGTCTCTCATTAGAACATGAAAATTCTTTATTCCTAATTGATTTGCGATTTTCTTTAGGTCGAAATTTGTCGTGGTTTGCGTTCCATATAATTTAAAAAACTCGATCAGGTAAGTCATTTTAAATGAAACAAAAATCCAAATTGAAAATGTCATTGTCACTTTTCAGTCTCCACGCAAATAAGTTGCAATAAATGTTACTACTTGTTACTTATGAAGTAGAGTCCAACATTTATATGAAAACAGAAATCCAAATTGAAAATGTCATTGTCACTTT